>JAQSUU010000235.1:1200000-1746391 GCA_038087645.1 Saccharum hybrid cultivar R570 | reverse complement strand
ATAAGCAAAAATTCCAAATCAACAAACAACATATATCATCAAGAAACAATGCACATATGTGTACCTTCAAGTACCTGCAGCACTGGAGGGCTTTTGAAAATTACTATATCATTGACACATGGCTTCCTAAAGTAGTAAGTAACCTGAGAAATATTAATATGGTCGATTATGCAACGAAATAATAACTTTTGTAACTTAGCAAACACCATATTTCATCTTTCAGCAAAGACAAACAAATCCAGAATAATAGTGGGCCATAGTGTCATCATGCAAATTCAAATGGACTAAGCAAATTATCCAACTTAGAAAATATGAAAGACTAAAGCGAACTAGTCTACAAACCAATTAATAAAAAGATAAATTTAGATAAAGCCAAGCAATATTAGCTTCGAAGTGCATTAGACATTAGGTACCATTACCACTTGACAGACACACAAAATCCAGTTCCTGGTAATGTCATGGGCAGCCAACAGGCTGCCACTAGCCCAATAGGCCCAAGACGTCAGATGCAGAAGGGCGTCGTAGGGCGCGAGTGTCCTAGTTGGGCCTTAAGCCCATTAGTGTTAATTAGTGTCTTTCTTAGTTATTTATCTATAGAAATAGTACCATATTGTCTAGGCACAAGAGGTGTTAGTCCTATGTACCCTTTATAATCAGCCCATGAGGCACAATGAAAATCAAGCAATGAATTATGAAGAAACAATTCTAGTCTCCCTCAATCTCTCAAGCTCTTGGCAAAGCATAAGGCCTAGTTACCCCAAAATATCCATCCCCATTACATCTGGTATCTAGAGTCCAGCGATCCTCATCTTCCAGTTCCAACTCGTCATCCATCGATCCAGATCCTCTCCTACGTTCAAAAAAAAAAAAACAGATCAGCCGATCCTCATTCATCGATCCTAGCCGCCGCCCGATCCATCCCCCACCGCACCACTAGCCGCTGTCCCCCACCTCCTGTGCCAACACCAGCCAGCCGCCAACCACCCGCACCACATCTCCTCCATCAGCAGCCGCCACCACAACCACCAGGCCGCCGTCCGCCTCCCCCTGCACCACCGACCTCAAAGCTTCCCTGGAGACCATCACAACCTACATGAAGGCCAACACCGACGCCATGAGGGACCTCCAGGCCTCCGTGCAGGCCAACGCCGCCACCATCAAGGCCCTGTCCGCTGAGCGCTCGGCGTCCAGCAACAGTTCGGCTGCCGAGAAACACCACTACAATCGTCCGCCGCGGTTCCAGAAACTGGGTTTTCCGCGTTACGACGGTAATTCCGAACCCCTCATCTTCATCAACAGCTGCGACACATACTTCCGTCAAGAGCGCATCATGGAGGAAGAAAAGGTGTGGATGGCTTCCTGTCATCTGGACGATGGCGCTCGTACGTGGTTCCTCCAGATCCAGGAGGAGGGCACCCCGACGTGGCGTCGCTTCACCGAGCTCCTGCACCGGCGCTTCAAATCGCCCCCGTGCCCCAACCTGCTCCATCGGGTGGCCCTTGGCATCGACAACTCCCTGCGCATCCTTGATGAGGTGTCCACACTACTGGATCGCCTCCGGGCGCGTCTCGAGGCGAAGGACAAGGAGGACCGTGAACGCCGGGCGGTTGTACGCCTCCAGGCAGCAGTACGGGGACTCCTAGCACGCCGCCGAGCGCAGGCTCTTCGTGCCACAAAAGCATCGAAGGAGCAATCAACGGTGCGCCTCCAGGCAGCAGTGCGAGGATTGCTTGTCCGTCGCATGATGCGGAAGATGCGCATGCTCCTCAGCTCCTCGCTGTCATGCGTGTTCGTCCCCTCGGCCCCTTCCATACATCAGGCTGCTCCGATCGCAGGGGAGGTCCAAATATGGGCGCTTCCAGTGCAGCGACCTCGCATCAACATCCAGCATCAGGCATCAAAGGCTATCTCATTCATCCTTGTGCCTGCTGTGGTGCTAGACACATCCAGCATTAGAGCCGGCTGCTTCACACTCCACCCTTCAGCCTCCATGAAGCCAGCAGAGGCGCTCTTTCCATGGGATCCAGGTGGATATAGTTGTATTTTAGTCGTAAATAAGAATGAGAAGCCGAGATGTAAAAGGCTTATCCCTAGGTCGCGTCAGCTATCCAGCTCGAGGACGAGCTGGGTCTCCAAGGGCGGGGGAGATGTCATGGGCAGCCAACAGGCTGCCACTAGCCCAATAGACCCAAGACGTCAGATGCAGAAGGGCGTCGTAGGGCGCGAGTGTCCTAGTTGGGCCTTAAGCCCATTAGTGTTAATTAGTGTCTCTCTTAGTTATTTATATAAAGGAATAGTACCTTATTGTCTAGGCACAAGAGGTGTTAGTCCTATGTACCCTTTATAATCAGCCCATGAGGCACAATGAAAATCAAGCAATGAATTATGAAGAAACAATTCTAATCTCTCTCAATCTCTCAAGCTCTTGGCAAAGCATAAGGCCTAGTTACCCCAAAATATCCATCTTCATTACAGGTAACCATCATGTACTTTGGCATAAGAATCATGTACAAAACATAGCGCAGTTTAAAAATATAATATGCCGAAAGTCTTTGAACTGAATTCTTGAGTTGCATCCCAAATTAAATGGCTCCTGAAGTACAAAACTGCTAACAGGAGATTTAGATATATTGACTGAAGATTGCTCTTATGTATAGTAGTCAATATGTGTAGTTTCACTTAGAACCAAATTAGAGCATATTTAGGAATAAAGATGTAGGTACACACCAAGAGCTTCTACAAAATGTGGCCAGCAAAGTTTATGAAACCTTAGGTAAACAAATTGAGCCCATATATGCTATACACAAGTGAAATGGAAAACTTAGGTCTTGCCTTATAGGATATTAACTCCCAACAAAAATGAGCTCATAACTACGGTAGTTGAGGCAAACAGCAGTAAACCAGATTGAAACTACCACATATCCAGAAAGAAAAATATTAAATAGCACCAACATATTATTGATTGCCTTTTCATTGAATTTGTATTAATGATTTATAACAGCATACATACATGTGTCAAAAAGGCACACAATTCATTCGATATACTTTGGCCATTTGACCATAGTTCCAAGTTGCCATCTGAGCTCAACACATCACCAAATCATGAACAAAACTGAAAATGGAGGGAATGAAGAAGAAACACACCTTCTCGGCGACGATGCGGTCGCCGACGTCGAAGGTGGGGAACATGGAGAGCGAGGGGATGAAGCGCGGCTCGGCGACGAAGGTTCGGAAAGCGAGCGAGATAGCCACCGCGGCGAGCACCGTCTTGGCGTCCTCCGTGGTCACGTTCATCCACTCGGGCAGCAATCCCTTCTCCTTCTTCTCCCCCTCCTCCTCCTCCTCGTCCTCCCCTCCGCTCCCTCCCCCGGCGCCGCCGCCCCCGCTCCCGCCGTCGGGGCCCACAGGCGGCGCGTCGGCCGGCGCTGCGGGGGTGCGGACCCTCCGCCGCAGCCGTAGGTACGGGTAGCGCCACGCATTGCAATTGCCGCCGACGCTCTGGAAAGCGGTGGTGGGCAGGGTGCGGGTGCACGGGAGGGGTGGCTTTGGGGAGGTTTTGAGGAGGCGGGCGGGGACCGGGGTCTGGGAGGAAGCAGGGAAGAAGTGGACGGATGACATGGCCGCGGAAACCGGCGATATGCAGGAGGCAGTGGTCCTCCGGCCGCGCGGCTCGCCGGCGTGGCGTCCGTGCCAGCCGCTGATTTGGGTTGGGGATGGACTGGAGGGAGGGAAGAAGACTGGAAGGTAGGATAAGCGTAAGCTAGTGGCGGTCTGGCGGGGAGGATGGGTGTTTGGCCGGTGTGGTAGCACGGGTCCATGACCATGGACAAGTGGAATGGTGTGTTCACTTCCCATACAAATTCAAAATATTTTCTCTTCTATCTATCGCATCGAATCTTTGGACACATGTATAAAGCATTAAATGTAGGTAAAAAAGATAACTAATTGCATAGTTTGTCTGTAAATGTCGAGACGAATCTTTTGAGCCTAGTTAGTCCATGATTGGATAATTTTTATCAAATAACAACGAAAGTTGCTACAGTAAGCATGCTAGTAATATTCAATTTTATTTTTAAAAAATTTGCATGCTAGTAATATTCAATTTTATTTTTAAAAAAAATCGTACGTATAACTTTTGGGAAGATTCCGATGGAATCCGCGAACCGATCAAATGCACTATTTGTTTGACTCATCTCACAAATTACTATTTATAAGTAGCTGGCTATGGCGTATTTAACTCATCCTCACAAATTACTATTCAAGCTGCGTTCGGCCGCACTTAAAATAAGCCGCACTTGAAATAAGCCCAGCCAGCTGCTTAAATATTAATTGGTGAGATGAGTCAAAGAAGCAGCAACCGGCCTGCGGCTTTATGTGTACATATATACCGACTGTTAAAAGGTGTATGAAAAAAAGATCAAGACTACCAAAGCTTTTATGACTTCGGAGGTACAACCTACCCTCACTTGCTGATTTTTCCTGCCTCACACGCGCACTCTGTCTGGTCACAGCGCCCGCGTGTTTGAAGGACTCGCCTCACACTCGTAGCCCGCTCTATCCGCCTCGATTCGAGGTTGTTCACCCCACCCTGCCCCGAGCGTGCCCCGACCGTCAACCCCAAGCTCATCGCACCCCATCCCCTGGTGCCTGTGCCCGTGTTGTGCTACCATTACCCCCGCGTCCCTGACTCTACGGACAACATGAAAGATGTGCAACATGAAACACTTGAATGCAACATACGTATGAAACAGATGAAACATCTAGAATATATACTTGCAACATATGTGTGAAACATATGCAGTATCCAGATAAAACACTTGCAACTTGCAACATGAAAACGCTTACTGCAACATAAGACTGAAAACAGCTAAAACATTTCGAACATATTGTTGCAACATATGTGTGAAACATATGCAACATCCAGATCAAAGCGCTTGCAACATATGTCTGGAACAAATGAAACATTTTGAACAAACCTCTAAAATACTTGCAACATGTCTCTAAAACACTTTCAACATATGCAACACGTGCAACATCCCCGATCTACTTTTGCAACATTCATATGAAACAATTGAAATATACCTCTAAAACATCTGAAACACTTAAAACATACGCTTGCAACATGTGCTTTCATCGCAACATCTCCTTGCTGAGGTCACGCATCATGGCGCCCATGGCGTCAACAACGGCCACAACCTTCTGGTAGGGAATGGCGGCATCGACGGCACCTCGACGCGCGCGGGGGACGGGGCACAGTTTGCAGCAGCAGGGGCGTGACACGCATCGAGTTGGAGCTGGCGCGGCGGGGATGGAACTCGGCGTGGCGCGGGATGGAGAGCGGCGCTGTATGGGGGAGCCGCACGGCACAAGATGGGGTGCGCGGCGGGGAAGACATCAGCAGCGAGCGCACGATGCAACAGCACGCGATGGGCGAGAGCGATGGGGAGATTTTTTTTGACGGAAATTTACATTCGATTAAGCAGGATATTTTTGAGAGAGATTGAAAAACGCATATAGAAACAAGGCATGTTGGGCCGGTACGCGCAGGCCTGAAAAGCGGTGAACAAACGGACGGCCACTTCTAAGCATTACCGTTATACCTTTGAAATTCCTGTGTTCCAATTTCCGGACAACCTCTGAGGTCAGCTTAATTTTGCGTCAGTTTATATGATGCAAGTGGAAGGAGCTTTTCTAGATAATGAACTATTTAAAAAAAAATGGTTTTAAACTGATCTACAGTACATTGCAACTTAGTTTGGCTTTCCTTTGAAGTAATCAAGTTAATCATGACAGTGAGTCGTGATGCCGAATTGTTTAGCTGAAACTAAAATGGCACTATCTCTAGCAAATGTTTCTGCCAAAATTATAGCACAAAGAAGACTTTCCCACTAAAACAGGATAAGAGCATCCTTGTTCGCTTGTCTTATAAGCCGTACTTTTCAGCCAACGGACAGTGTTATTCTCTCACAGTACTTTCAGCCATAGCTTTTCAGCCAAGCGAACAGGAACTACGTGCCAAACTTGGATCATACATGAAGCCAAGCTACATGGTAATTGGTTCTTGTATGTGCCAAGCTTGGCTCATACATGAGAGCCAGACCACCCGTTTGCCAGGTTCAGCGTGTACATGGGAGCTAGGACACCGCTGCCCAGGCTCAATGCGTGCGGGATGACGCTGATTGGTTCTTGTGTTTATCTATCTTACTGTTGCAAATTGCTGATCGGTTGCCCACCCGACCATGCGCCATCTACTTTCTGTTTCATCTTGCTCGCCTTAGCACCGCTAGAGCGTCCTCAGCAACCGGCGGCCAGGCCGAACTCCTCATTCAGCCATCCAATCATCAAACTTGCACGCCGCCGGCCTGGCAAGCCAAATAGGAAACCAATCATGCCCTACAAGTTCAGTGTTCTTCCCAGAAGACAACAGACCATATTGATATTGGCTTAAAAGTTCAAAATTCATAGATTGTCTAAATGTTCAACAGAATAGCATATCAACACTCATCCTGCCTGAGGTGATTATAGCCACCAGCAGCCACAAAATGTCACTTTTTTTTCCTGAAAACGTAGGAGAGCTACGTATCGTTGTATTAAGAACAATGTTTTCAAGGCGTTGCTTTGTCGCCAAGGCGCTCCACGCGGGACGCCGCAGCAGACGACTCGCCTTAGATTCGTGTCCGGTCGACGCCGCAGCAGACGACTCGCCTTAGATTCGTGTCCGCCTTACGACCGTGGCATCCAAAAATCGTCGCTTTGGCGTCCGATTCGCGCCAAATCGTGTGTGGCGGGCGCCATACACGGGTCCGATTCTAGGCGGCTAACATGAGTGCGCAGAGAGAGCTGGCGCGTGGGAGAAATTGGCACGCGCGAAAGAGAGATGCACGGAGAAATACAGCGTAGAGAGAGAAGCGCACAGGAGATCTTGACGGGGAGACGGCGGTGGCTGTCGATCTGAGAGCACTGACAAGAGAGGAAGGGGAAGCAGAGAAAAGAGAGGAAGGGGAAGCAGAGGGGCGGAGGGAAGAGCATAGCAGCACATCAAGAGGAGAGGGAAGCAGAGCAAGGCATTCGAAGAGGGGCAGAGGGATGCAGAGCAGCCACTCATGCGGTCGTGCCGCCGTGCGGAGGCGGAATAGCAGTGAGGAACGGCAGCGCTGATGGACAGTGAGGAACGGCAGCGCTGATGGGGGTCGGGAACTCGGGATAGGGACTTCGATGAAGCCACGCGCCAGGAGGGGAAGGAGCACATGCGCTGCCTAGTGGGCTGGGTGAGCCCACTTCCCACTTCTTACTCGGCTCCTTTCTTTTTCTTTTTTTCCTTTCTTTTTTTCTTCATCTACTGCTCTAAGCTGCTGTTTTTTTTCCTTTCATAAGGTGTCGCCTCGCCTCACGCTTTAGTCGCCTAAGCGTAAGGCGGTAGTCAATCGTCTCGCCTCGCCTTACCGCCTTGAAAATTAAGAACAAGAAAAACCAGGGAGGAAAAAAAAACTTGCAAAAACACACACCACCAACTGTCGCCCATGATACACCACATAAACACCTTTTAACTCCTCCCATCAGATAAGGCAGCTAGGTAAGCAATGCCCTTGGCCCCTGCCAAACCCCATAATCTCATCTCAACGACCAACAGTGTGATGCTCTCAAGATTTGATGAGGCTCCTGGCTCCATAAAAACACAGGGATTACGGTGGTTCCAAATGGTCTAAGTTCCGAGAATTAAAATAGAATTTAGACCTTGTTGAATCTGGTTGAATCTGCTCGAATCTGCTCGTCCACCTGCTCTGATTTTACACCACCAGCCATCGAAGGAACACTCCCGTCTGAAAGAGGTTATGGAGCTCCACCCTTTGCAGCAACGCAAACCAAAACTGCCAAGAGAAAACACATGCTACCAAAAGGTGATTAACTGTTTCACTTTATTGATCACACAATGGGCAGCGAGGGGGATGCTGCAACCCCCGGACCCCGGTGAGCCAGCCAATAAACCGTCCAACATTTGTTATGGACAACCAACCACATGAAGAAGTGACATTTGCCCGGAACCCAACTCTTCCAAATGTGTTTCCAAGGGCCAAAATATACTGATCCTTGGAAGAAACTATCATAAGCCGACTTTGCTGAATGTTCCACAGAAGGTGCAAGACGCCAAATGTGTTATCATCCACTTCGGGCTGCAAATTCACTTGAGCAAGGAGATCCCACAGATCAAGGACACCAACATTCAAGGCCCCTGCAAAACCATCTGGTTGTTGGCCTTCCGCTTGGGCACCAAGGGGAACAGATGGGGAGCAATATCAGCTATATATTGTCCATGTATCCACTTATCTAACCAGACGAGGGTGTATGCTCCATCACCCACTTCAGTACAGACTGCCATGGAGAAGAAAGCCCACACATATTAATGAACATGTACAGGGAAGGTCGACCAAGGTTTGTTAGGTTCAGTTTTTTGCAACAAGAGCCACCTCATTCGGAGAGCCCAACTCATCTCTTGCAAATCAGATATACAAAGACCATCCAGATCAGGGGGGCAACAAGTCTTAATCCAGGCTAAGGGGGCACTGTCAGAAAGCCACTTGTAATAAAAAAAAGGGGGGCATGGTTGCCTAAGGAATGCGGTGGAAGTTTTATATTCTGACAACCTTCGGAAGAAACCTTGTACACTGGTGGAAAAGATCAATTTGCATTTTTTTACCAGATATCATCCCAACAAATTATATCCATGGTATGTCAGCTCGACGCTGGGGACTAGAAGCTGACCTTGATGATGCCCCTCCCACCATTCAGCATACTTGGTGTTCTGATTGCTCATCCTTTTACACAACAGATACCTAAGCATGATGGACCTATCATCCTTACATCAGTGAGGAAGAGCAAACTCAGAAACTCAAGATGCATAGGCAAAATACTAATAACCCTTGCGCCCGCCTGTAGGAACCTGTATGCTTACATTATTTGTATCTTCAGTGCGATTACATAATATTGTCCCTGCTGTATATGCTCTCTTATCAGTTATAACCAACCTTGTCTGTCACGTGAAAGCCAAAGTAAATGTTTCTACTCAAGATCCACTGGGACTGATCACAGAAGTTGAACTGTTGAGTCAAAGATGCCCAGATAGATTGTATCATTCAGCGACTGTAGGAGGTTAACAAGAACAAAACATTAAGATAAGATTATAAGAGGCACACAGATTATGATAAACTAAGTGACTCAAAATCCTTTGCAACGGATATTTACCAGCAGCCACTATCCCAGCAGTGAATATCCACCCAATGTTTCATTTCGTCCAAAGCAAAGCTCAATCAATCATAAATATGAACTGTATCCTCCACCGAGAGGTACTCTTGGACAAAATACTGCTTCTATCAACAGACTAGGGCAACATCTGAAGCCAACACTCTGATAAGGAGAAATAATATTAGCTTGAGCACGATGACGAATTTATCCAGGGGAAAAATACCAAC
Source organism: Saccharum hybrid cultivar R570 (assembly GCA_038087645.1). Lineage (NCBI taxonomy): Eukaryota > Viridiplantae > Streptophyta > Magnoliopsida > Poales > Poaceae > Saccharum > Saccharum hybrid cultivar. The sequence goes on along the minus strand of JAQSUU010000235.1, from coordinate 1,736,924 downwards.
TTTTATTTACAGCAAGTAGCAAACACATCATAATTGTATTGTACAAGAAAACCAGCCCGTTCTCAGAAAAGGCTATATAATATCACCCAAAGTATTGCATGCAATTTATCACCAAGCCTCCAGAACCTTTAAATTCAGGATGCCACTAATTTCCAATGGACAGTGTGATACATTAACTGTCCACATTAACTTACTCTACAGGTAGTGTTGATAGGTTGTATAACTTGGCATGCAGTAGTTAAATATAATTACTACAATCGAGTTAGAGGATAGGATATTGGAGAAGACATCTCTTAAATCAAAAGACATTGAATTACTGAAAGCATCAACTCCAAGGAAAATCAGGTAATACTGATGGCTATACTTACCGGTATACACACTACGTCACCTTGCGCATTGGTTAGTACTGGAAGTGTTCGTCTTGCAGCAGCTGGAATAGATCTAAGGATCTGAAGAGCTTTCTGTGCTGATTGTTGCAAGAATCTGGAGTGATGCGGTGCAGGATCCATTTTCATACTGGTACAGGATGCTTTTGGATCACTGAGGTTCTCTTCCACTGAAGGGGTGTTACAAACTTCAGCAAGGAACAACCAGTCAGTATCAACCACGTGCCGGACTTCAAGACTTCCACCCAAATTCACAGTACAAAACTTGGACAGAGATTCTTTATTTTCAAGCAAACATATTTCATTGACATCTTCTGGAGCTTTCCATGTAATCAAGAATTTGCTCATAAAGTGACATGTTTCACCAGGACAAAGGCTTAAAACATTACAATCAGGGAATTTTGTTTCCTCGAGGTCCTGTTCTTCGTGTTTATGTTCTTTCACAATAAATTTATCGTGCTCATCTGTTCGTAAGTAATGGAGCTTTTCTAATGTAAAATCATCTATTATGTTGAGATCCTTCGCTTTGTTCAGAACATCTATGGAAGATTTGGAATACAGAAAATGTATGTTCGAGTGGTTCTGTATAGACTGATTAGCTTGAAGACGTCCTTCAAGGACTATCTGATCAATATCAGGTACTGGAGGTGCCTGCTCTTCATAGTAACACTTGTAGGAAGTTTCAGCAGAAGATGATTCCATCCAGTCAACAGAACAACAAACAAGTACTTTTGTACCTTTAGACCTTGGGACAGCACAAAGGTAACAACCAGCTACAGTAAGGGCAGCCTGCATGAGAATCAAACACTGCTGAATGAATTCCTAAGCGACTGCATGATGGCTAATCATGTATTCATGTAAGCATATATGTTTTATATTTCATCTGTCATGAACCAGCATATAGAGCCACAAATGTCTGTCATACTAATTTGATCATTTCAGAAGGCTCCAAGACAACACTGAAATCGTCAAGTAGAACAAACCTTGCAGGGACTGCTACGGATATAATCGAGTAGAAGTCGAGCAGATCTACCACGAAGTGGCCTGTGCCTTTGTGAAACAAACTGCAAAAGAGAAAAAAAAAATGAAGAATTAAATCTGCTACAACCAACAAATAAAGTATCCAATTTAATACATACCTGCAAGATATATGCTAAATATTGTGAAAGACTAAGGTCATCAACATTTAACGGATCAAGGTTTTCGAGGTCAATAATAGCATATCCATACTGCAAGACAGAAAACATATTTAAGAGAAGAAGCCAGCCTAGAAACACAATAATAACACAAGAATCACCTAAGACTAAGAAACTTCATATCTAAGTAGAGAGCAAGGATGGACCTCCGATATTGACACAGACTGCTTTGCAATCATACTGCAAGCACAATCAACAAATGACCGTGTCAACCGGCATGCGCTTATCAGTTTATGAACTCCTGAGAGAAACATACCTGATGTAAACAAGAGTTTATCAGAATAATGTGTGTTCATGCACTCAAGGCTAACTGCACACATACTCCCTCCAGAAACAGAAGACGGCTAGTTTGGGATGTTGCAGTGGAACTTTTAAAAAAAATTCTGAACATCAACAACTTTTTAATACTTCGATAGAAAAGCGTTGATGTGACAATAGATAAAAAAATTATCCTAGAAACTACTTTCATTTTTTAAAAATTTCTTGCACTTCATAAACAAACTATAATTGAAACTATTAAACTAACGGTCAAAGTTGTTTTGCAGGCCATATTGTTGTAAAAAAAAAGAGATACTAATTTCTGTGACCAGACAGTGTACTAGTTTAACACAGACACAACTTTAGTTATTCATCTGGCAGCATGAAAATCATGTTTTAGCCCTCAAGAAATGTGCAGACACTGAGACACCTACAAGCCAGATATCCGTGATTTGTGTGCATCAATGACATACTTCTACTGCAGCCAAATGCACCCTTCCCAGAAGAGTCTAGCTTGGACAAGAAACATGAAAGGTTGCACAGTTTTCAAGTACAAGAGGTAACTCCACCTGGCAAGCAGTGATTATTCAAGTAAATGAATCACAGAGTTTGTTATGATAACTAGCATGGCACCTAACCACAGAAAACAAGAGGGGGCATCAGGCTCAAACAGAAGGCGGAGTTTCGTTTGTGCAAAATGTAGCCATGTTCAATCAAAACAAAACAAAAATAGATTTAAAAAACCCCAACCTATGGGGGATGATAGCCCAGCAAGGAATTTTCTTAAGGGTTGAGAAAAGGGACCAAAGGAAGGCCAGACCCACCTAAGAACATGCTGACAGTGGTCCCTTTTTGGTTGGCAGACCCACAATTGGGGAATGTACCGCAACACTATCCAGGCATTGTCAGCCATGCTCAACCAAGCTTAGTAATTTTGGTGAATGTCCATGGGTCATGCATTTCAAGTTTTCAAATTGTGTAGTTGATTATTTGATTAACTAAAAGCAAGCGTAACTTCGTTAAACATCGATCTTGCATGATATATGATTTTAAAATTGAACACATAACAAATTAATTGTGAAAACAACATAAAAGGACTATAAAATTGAATCAAATATGGCAGCTTAAGTACAGCTTGACCTTCAGTGGATAATTTTCTTAAAGACGCCCGAATTCGGTTTCTAGCATACTTCATACTAGTATTTGTTGGATCTTCCACCCAAGATTGATTACTACCTTGACATATCTGTGAAAAAAGATTGACAAATTAGGTACTGCAATATGAAAAGACGATTCCTAAACTGACTGAAAGCAAGAAACATTGGCAATACACTTCAATCTGTCCATAAGAAATTTCTAATTCAAAAAAACAGATTAAATCACATAAAGATCCTTTTTGTTCCGATTGAGAAATTGTTGAAGTTGTAAGAACACAAATAAAGATAAGCTGTCTAGCCAATCTCAATAATCAGAAGGTCTGAGAAAATATCGGCCAAAAAAGAAAATTACTTATACTTTCTTAACTAGGCACCCACTGGTAAGTGGTAACACAATAATAATAAGTCCATATTGTTGGAGTATATGTAAGCCCATGTGGCTAAGGCCCATGTGGCCCATGTAAGGAACCTATATAGCTACCCTTCTAGGGTTAGCCCAAATCAATAGAGTCACTATTTCTAGCACATATATATAGTGCGATTTAACTCACCCTATACATGTCATCTTTTGAAAACTCAAGCATAGGCCGCACAAGAAGAATGCCATACCGTCGAAAGTTCTCCCCATCATATTTTACATTAGATGCAAACAATTGAGACACAAAGGCTGTACCAGCAAGCCCTAAAACCCCACTTTGGCGAGATAGTCTGAGAACAAAGAGCTCTGCCTGCATTTACATGACTGGACTCATTCAGATAATACAAACACCAAGAGTATGACTGTTCGTAAATACCATGGAAACCAAATACACATCATGCAAGTATGCAGCATATTCACAAAACCTCAATTTGATGCTTCAATGGGTACTGTTACAATTACAACATAAAATTAAAAAGTCTATTCAATCTTAAATCTATATCATTCGTTCACTCAATCAGCTATCCATTTGTTTTGCCTGAAAATTGAGGGGCAAAAAAAGACATGGTAGTACGTAACCACACAATAATACCCTATCTAGTTTTAGTTCCTCGCCTAAAAGATTCAAAAAGTAATGCGCAACAGAGCATGTGCCACAAAGTAGGAATTCATCAACTGACCAAAAAAAGGAAACTCTCATCAACTGGCCCTTTTTTCCTAGACATTGCTTATAACTGTACAAGAGGGAATTCCAGATTTTGTAAATTATCTGGGGTATTATCATTTAATACCAAGTTATTTACTACTGAGAACTAAGTCTTATTTGTTAAGCTACAATTATAAAATTGGGATAACTTCTCCATCAACATCAAAAGAGCAAGAATAATACCAGCTTTAACAGACCTGGTCATCAGAGTGGTGTGCAATAAGCAAGATTCCTATCTGTTGCTTTATACAAATGTCCAATAGTTTTTGGTACCTGAATTTATTAACACATGAGGCTTTATCAAGGTGAATAAATTGACACAACAAATTGCCAGTGCATAGGTTGGGTAAGTATACACAAATATACCACAAAGGCCTCAACATCCATTTAAATTTTATCATGTTATGCCAAGTTGAACGTTGTGGTCTTTTTAGAATACCTACCTCTTGGGTCCAACAGTTCTTTGCATTGGTTGAAATCATCTGTGCATTTATAGAGTGCAAAGCTATAGGAAATGTTCTACTCCCTCTGCTCCAAATTATAGTTCACTTTAGTTTTGTCCTAAATCAATCTTCTCTAACTTTGAACAAGTTCTTAGAAAAAACATATTAATATTTATTACTCCCTGCTCCCTCCATTCTAAATTATAAGATGTTTTGGTTTTTTTAGATACATTGCTTTTACTATGTATCTAGACATAGTGTATATCTAAGTCCATAGCAAAACCTATTTATATAGAAAAGCCAAAACGTCTTATAATTTAGAATGGAAGGAGTACATCTTTTAGTTAAAATAATAAATGCATCATAAAGACATAATTCAAGGATAATTTAATGGAACTAAATTAGTATTGTAGAGTTTAATGATTTTTTCTATAACTTTGTCCAAGTTAGAGAAGTTTGACTTAGGACTAAGCTAAAGTGAACTATAATTTGGAATGGAGGGAGTGTAAAACTATCAAATATAGAATGTGTAGTGTATACAAGAGCAGTATCAGGAGTAGACACGGTTTGTTACAATTTAGCATAAATTTAGTGATTGTTGGCAAACTTTTATGGATGCAACTCTTTCCTAGCATTATGCTCCATGTGTCACAGAAATGATTGTAGTTGATTAATGGAATTTTAATGTAGAAAATTTTGATTATGGGCCAAGTCCAGCTTGTTCTCTGGGCCTTCTTGATTCTGTTCTTTAGCCCAGCCCTACTTCTCGTGGAGTACAGGCAGTGCTAGGTTTTGAGTAGCAGAGAGGAACAAGCAGTGGTGGCTCTCATTCTAGAGTGGCAGCAGCGCAATGGCCATGCCTGAGTCCGCCGGGCGTACACCGTGCAGCAGTGGCTGCGAGCGCACAGATCGAGGATGGACTGCTGGGGTTGAGGCTGCAGCACGTAGTACGGAGCTGACTCGGTTCTTGGTCACCTTCTCCCATGGCTGATCTCCTCTATAAGCATTAGCATTGAACTAACCTCGGAAAAATCTCCCCTGTTTTCCTTTTTCCTACTGGCCTGTGAGTGCACTGCAGAGCTCCTACAGTTATTGGATTGGAAGAAGGTGCCAAGACGGCGTTGGTGACTGGTACAACGCCCAGGCTCGCCTGCACGCACTGACATGGTGCAGTGAGCGGAATGGAAGAAGGTGCCAAGGTGATGCTGGTGGCTGGAACGACGCCCAGGCTCGCCCCGCACACTAACACGGTGCAGTGAGGCTCTGTATCTCCGTCCTCCATGCCAGCGGCAACGACGGCACATAGGAACTTCTGAGACCGTGACTGGTGAACCGTGCCTTGCCTCGATATCGATTTGTTTGGGCACATCATTCTGTGAGTATTGATCTTTCCTTCTATTGATCTGGATAGCTAGTTTGTGTTATTTCTGATATATGCTCAAGGTTACTAGGTTGTCACTGACACTGGGAAAAATAACCATGTGCACCAGTTTAAGCCTTGTGAAGTAATCCTATATATACTTTTGTGTGAGCACTTGGTGATATCTTTGTGTCTTGACTCTTGACCAGAGACTCTTGGCCTTTTAATTCTTCAGAAAGCATTTTAGTGCTGTTGAGTAATATCTTTGTGTGGTCTTGTTCGAGGGAGCAGGAGTCTTTAGTCCTGGGCCCTAATGTCTCAATCAAAACCAAGAGCCATGATTGAAATCAACTCCTGTCCAGATTTGGTTATACCCCTGTATATCAATTCTACATGATACACTCTTGTTCAATACCAGTATGATCATGTTGGGAGAACCATAGTCACATAAAACGGGTTCATCACCTTCGACCCTCGACCCGGGTTCGTCGACCCCGACCCGGGTTCACGGGTTTATTTTCGACCCGAAGTGTAAAAATCTCTCATGAGTAGCGTACCACGTACCGCGACCCCGTACCTCGACCCCATCGACCCAGAAACTTTGTGACTATGGGGAGAACACTTGTGTGCCTACTCTAATGATATTTTTGTCGGAATAAATATCATTTTTGCTCATATTATAACATTGTTTACTACAAGCATTTCTTGACACGGCTGTTACAAACATTTTGTCCACAAAAGAAGTATGGCATGACTGTAACACCCGAGTCCAGATAGCTCAACTCCGCACGCTGAGTGAAGCACACACTCCCACTAACCCGCTTACGCTTTCGTCCTCCCTTCACGTAAAAGGGTTACCCAGGGTTGGAGACGTACTCTAGAAACCTTGTATGTTGGTCTAACTCACCGTCACCAAGCAAGGTGGAACTAAATACCCACAATCTCACATCAACACACAACACGGTCCATAATCGGCCAAATTCAAACCGTGCCGGATGTCACAATGACACTTTTGCCAAATAGAGTTGCCAAACTGTGGTTTCCAACCAGTCAGCCCTTAGTGTGGAATTTTGAGGGTGCAGATCATTGTACATATTTTGTGCGAACACAAGTACGAAAAACTCCTGATCCTTTGTTATTAATAGTTTTATTTTTCTTTGCCCTTAGGGGCTGTACCTTCTTCTTTATCAGTAGAAATGGGCACCGTCTGGCTCGTTCAAAAAAAAACTACAAAAAAGTCATCTCATATGTAATATGTTCTATAAATATCATCAGTTAGGCTTTAACAAGGAACCCCGACTATTTTGTGGTGCAAGTTGTTAACAATTCCAGAAAATACAAGTTCGTTATGCATTTCAGATAAATACCAGAACAAACTAAGTATAAGCAGGTTTCCAACTTCGAGCCGCTAAATGCCAAGTTTACAGGAAGTCAAATTAACCCAGTAGCATCAGGTTAGACAAGGGGTAAAGTAAAATGGAAAGCATACCTCACTTCGCGGGCGGCCTCTTGCACCTGCCCTTGCTTTGGACGACCATCTGGCCACTCACACTTAGCAATCTCACACTTAACACCTGTAACAAAATCATAGAACCTCAAAATATGACCAAATGGCAGAGGTATGACCTCAGTTATCATCACAACGCCCTAACCCTCCAAAACAAACAAGACCTGAGGATCGCAAGCCCAGGTTAAGCACCAGTTTGGTCATTTCTTAATGAAATAGAAAGTGCTGGAAAACCCGTAAACTGTATAGATTGTGTCCAGGCGCTCGACTACATACATCTATAAAAGTTCTCACTAAAGATCAAACAGTAAATTCTACGAGATTAAGTATATGATAATTACCCAAGCCGCGGACGCGGTCACGCACTAGCCGCGCCTCGTCGGCGCTCTCGGGCCGCAGCCCGTGGTCGACAACAACTCCGAGGAGCCCCTCCACGAATGCTGAGGCGACGGGTCCCTCCTCATCACCGGCCTTCCGCGCCGCCGCCTTCTTCCAGGCCACGGCGAGCACGCACAGCGCCATCGAGTCCGGTCCGCCGGAGACCCCGACCGCTGCAACCGACCAACATAAATTAATCGGAATTAGCAAGTGAAATGTGGCTAAAACAGCGGAGCGGGAGGAGGGGCGAACCGATGCGGTGGTGCGGGTGGATGCCGGCGAGGGCCATCCGGCGGGCGAAGGAGGCGTGGTAAGGGGCGAGCGACGAGGAGCGGGTAGCGGAGGAGGCGGAGCAGCGGAATAGAAGAAGGCGGCGGAGCGGGAAGCCTGAACGGGGCGAGGGCCGGAGGGAGAAGAGGAGAGGCGGCATGGCCAGAGCTGAGTGGGGGAGATAGGGATGAACGGCTGCAGGGTTTAATGCTCCAGCAAGGTATAAAAAAATGTACTAAAATGGCCATCGTGAAAAAAGTTAGCAAGAAGTATATTTTTTTATCCAACAATTACCGTGTTTGTTTTTACATTGCAACTCTTTTAAGGGACATGAACGTCCGATCTGGAGTGCGAGTGTCCGAACGGTGTCCAGCAGGCCCACGTTGTTTCGGACGTTGCTCACGCCGCTAGCCGCTTTCCATGTGAATCTTATGTCAATCTATTTTTGAAACATCCAGATACGACAGCTGCAACATACAGAAAAAAATTACAAAATATATGCAACATTCAGATAAAACACTTACAATATACGTATGAAAACACCTAAAACACAAATATATGCTTGTAACATGTATGTATATGCAACATCCAGATCTACTTTTACAAAATTGAGAGAAAACACTTGCAACATAGTCTGGAATATACACTTGAAATGTGCATGTATAGCTATTATAAACATGTACAACATCTCAATCTACTTTTGCAACATCATATACAACACTTTCAACATACCTCTGAAACATCTGAAACACTTGAAACATACTCTTGTAACATGCGCTTTCAGCGTAGCATCTACTTGCTGCTAGGATGAATAGAGGCTCATCGACGTGGAACTTGATGCCATGGAGTGGCGCGGGGAGGGGGATGCCAGCGGGTGGGCGGCTGCGCAGCCCTGCCAAGTGGCTGTGCAGCCACCGACGAACTACAGCGCGGCTCCCGACGATAGGGCAGGCAAGTACAGTCCCCCGCGGTGGAGGCGACAGCGCCGGGTGAACGCACTGCCCGCGGCGAGCGTCCCTCGCGCTAGGAAGGTGAGCGATGGGCGAGCGGCACGTGGAGTCGGCTGCGGAAGACGCATGCATGTGGTGAAAGAAGGCCGCGACAGGATGTATGGGGAATCAACATTTTTATGGGGAAGTTGTGAGCAGGCTACGTATTGAGCTGTGCAAGCCTAGAAAGGACACGTTCGAAGCGTCTGAGGAGGGCATTTCTGCTCTTTTAAAATTAGTGGTGTTTTTTGAAGTTAACTAGTGATGTTTGATCAATGAACTATCAAATACAGGACAATAGCTGTTTTAAAATATATTTTTTTATATTTTCTAAAAATAATATAAACCAATTTATTTTCTAAAAAATAACTAAGCACCATAAGTCAGAAAGTCATGTAATTTTTTATTAGGTTCCTAATCTCGTTAGTTAATTTTCCTAAGTACCATAAGTTTTGTAGGCATGCTCTCCCAACGCTTGCGACGAGAAAACTAGAAAGTAACGACAATAGAAAAACAATGGTGCGCTAGATAGTGGTGGAGCTACGTGGAAGCCAAAGTGGGGCATGCCCCTTGGTGATTTCATTTTTCTTAATGATGTCTATATTTAGTCAATAGAAAGTTATAAAAATTCACACAATATTAATAACTTGAATACTATTAGCCCCTGAAATCCTCAACCGGCTCTGCCACTGGCGCTAGATATATGTTGCTCATATGCGAGGTTGAAGACAAGCACTCCTTATAGACACGGGAGGTAGAAGGTGAAGCACAGAGGACGAACCAGAACGTCATGAAGCGCTCATCAATCACTGGTAACCACTGCTATAAACATAGGAGTTTCTAGTGACTACATTCATAACCATGAGTTACTGTTTAGTAGAGCCATAATTATATAGAGCTGATAGTAACCGTAGCCATAATCGCGACCGTTACAAGTTTGGTCATTAACTACAATCAATCCACCTATATATCAGCCTACTATGTACCATGTCATGAAAACCCAACTCGACCAGGTTTGGCGCAAATAAACACCTATTTAAATTAAGCCAACCTTGAGTCAAATTCTCACGTGGGACTAAGACTCTATTGCACATTTAAGGTTTATTTGATTTTAATTGATAAATTAGACCAAGTCTAATAAAATTCTTGAATCCAACAAAAAGGAACCTGAAAAGGCCGGAAAGAAAGAGGACCGAAAAGAGTACGGAATACAAATCCGTATAAAAAAACTGTTGTATATGAAAGCTATAAAACTGTATATAATAGTTTGAGTAAATTTGTTTATTGCCATTGAAAATTATAACACCTTTGTATGTGCCATTGAAAATCATGATTATAGTTCATTGCCATTGAATTGTATTTTCTCCTTGTTATATGTCATTGACATCTGGTTGTTATATGATGATAAAAATGACCATGGTACCCTTGTATAACCTAGAAAATTAGAAATATCCCTTTGATGCCATTAGCACTTAGACATATCAAATATTTGACAGTACAACTACATGTATTTTCAACACTGAAAGATCTAACAACACTTCAGCACACATATTTAATTTTAAAATATGCACAAGAAATATGATAGCATCACATATTTAATTTAAATATGCACAAACAATACGACAACACCAACTTAGACATATAACAATAATATGACAGGAACATTATAGCCTTACATTAACCAACTTGATCCACATCATCCGTGCAACATATTAAAATCCATATGGTTCAAATGTTTATCAAGCACAAACTAGTCACTAGTTAGCGAAACAAGCATACACAAGTGCACTACATACAAAATAATGGCAGCCAATGTTGTCCATCAAGTTCTCAACTTGGCTAGCACAGCTGTAAGGTCCTAGATGGCTAGAGGGGGGTGAATAGCCTATAAAAAATTCTACAAGCACCACTAAGCAAACTTGTTAGAATAACAAACGGCGTAAAGCGAGTTTTGCTTAGCCAAAGGTTGTGATGCAAGCCTCCTATCCACAAGTCTAGTAGATTATGATCTCTAGTTCACACAAGTGCTAAGTCACTAACTTACACTAGTGAGCAAGCTAACAACTACTAGAAAAGGCTACCACTAGAGCAACACAAGATAAACTAGTAAAAGTAAATGCGAGAGAGAGGATTGTGAATCTTATACCGACGGTGGAGTGAAGATGTTGCCAATCACCAAGATGATATACAATCAATTAATATTGACAACAACACAATATGTAGACCAATCACCAGGAGACAAGAGACACGATATTTTTTGTTCACCCGGTGTTCACTTGTGCACCGACAAGCTACGTCACCGGTTGTGTCGACCAACACTTAGATGGTTCCTCGGTGTGACCCTCAAGTCACTTGCCCCTCAAGGCACGCCCCGCAAGGCACCGCAAGACACCACTCTCAAGTGAGGTAACTCAATGACACGCGCAATCCAATAGAGTTGCTTTTGGCGTCCCGCCGAGGAAAGCACAAGAACCTCTTACAAACAACCGGAGGTGGCCAAGAACAATCACCTTCTCTTGCCAACGCCTCCAACAATCTCCAAGCCGGCTAGGAGCGGTACTCTCCAAGAGTAACAAGAAATTCACCGGCTAAACCACCCACAAGTGCCACTAGATGCCCTCAAGCAATGCAATGTACTTTGGGATCACTCAATCTCACTTTTGATTTGCAATCAAGCAAGAGAGATGAGTGGGAGGAGTAGCTCTAGCTCAAAGGATGCACAAGAGTGTTAGAAATGCCAAGCGACCTCCCCAAGGGCCGGCCAACGAGTATTTATAAGCACCCCAAACAAATAGAGCCGTTGCAACTCCACTGACCGTTTTTTCGGGACGACCGGACACGCCAGTCGAAACTGACCGGACGCGCTCAACCGCGTCCGGTCGTCCTGCGACGTCCACGTGTCCTCCAAATTTCAAAACCGACCGTTAGATCCTCCAACGGTCACTGCGCGCCAACGGTCAAACGCTATGACCGGACGCGCCGCTCAACCGACCGGACGCGCCGGTCGCTCAGCACCGCACGCGCGAAGCAACGACCGGACGCACCGGTCCCGTAACTGACCGGACGCGCCGGTCCGCACAGCACCCGCGCCCGCGAAACAACGACCGGACGCGCTCCTCGCAACGACCGGACGCGACAGTGCCAGCGTCCGGTCGGAGTCCAGTAACCTCCTTCGACGACCGGACGCGTCCGATCGCGTGTGACCGGACGCGCCCCGCGTCCGATCGTCCTTCCGAACCGCAGATCCTCCTGGGCACCTGACCGGACGCGCCGGTCCTGCGAGTGACCGGACGCGCCGGTTGCAAACCCTAACCCGCGCGCCCGACACTGCGCTGTACTGACCGGACGCGTCCGGTCATACCGAGACCGCGTCCGGTGCAGCGTCCGGTCACCTCTGTGACCTCCGTTCGCTTCCGTTTCTTTTCCAACTTCCGGCGTAGTGAAAAATAGGCATTTCATTTCCCCGAAATCGCCTGAATCCCGCGCTCGCACGCTCGGCGGGAGGGAGAGAGGAACCCAAACCCCTCTCTACCCGCAAACCACAACGCGACCAACGCCACCTTTGCAAATGTGCCAACACCATCAAGTGTACATCTCCATGTGCTTGTGTGTTAGCTTTTTCTCAATCATTTTCAAAGGTTTTCCAATTAGCTCACTAGGCCCTACATGCAATGCACTTCATGAATTCACCTAGTGGCACCCGTGCGTCGAATAACCGATAAGACTTCCCCTCTTAATAGTTCGGCTATCGACCCTAAACCACTCACACCCTCTATGGTGTCTTGAGTGTAAAACAAAATGGCCCTATGGTTATACCTTTGCCTTGAGCCCATTTTGTTTCTCCAAATGATATGATCCACTTCATATCATCACATGACCGTCTCGATCCATCGACCTCGACTTCACTTGCTCTTCACCGTTGCATCGGTCCGTCGGCGCTAAGTCTTGCTCAAGCTTCACCATCGCATGGTCCTTCGCTTCAAAGCCTCGACTTGCCCTTCACCTTCACAACCGGTCCATCGAGCCAAGCCTCATCTTGGTCTTCATCATCTTGGTCACATGAGTCAATGTCATGTCTCATATTCAATGACCACCTTTATCTAAATCATCCACTTAGATACAAAGGTTAGTCCTAGGTTTCATCAATTAGCCAAAACCAAACTCGGGACTTTCAATCTCCCTCTTTTTGGTAATTGATGACAACCCTCACAAAGATGATTTTGATAATAAAAGTTTTGAACTTGTCATACTTGTCCAATCATTTTGCTCATAAGTAAGGTTTGGACAATTATCACAAGCTCGATTTTGATAGCATTAGCTCCCCCTACATATGTGCATAGAGTTTGGATTGAAAGCTTTGCACATATGCATGGATAGAAGTGTTGGGAGAGTAATTCTACCAAAATGTTGCTAAGGTGTAAGAAATGGACCTTTGAAGCGTGATACCAATCGGAGTTGCCTTTTACACCATCCTTAGCATCATGAAGTAACTAGACATCCATCAAAACTCAAGAACCCCGTGAGATCAACATTATATGTAAAGGTTCTTGGACCACTTGTAAAGCTAACCACTTGTAAAGCTTTAGGCATGTCTAGATACCATAAGTAAACTATTCCTATGCATGCTAGTAGATCATTGCATCATCCAAGTTCTATACTAGCATTGCACCACACAAGCATGCATATTGAATTTAAATACATGTGCAATGAGCAAGTCATATGATAATGCACAAACAAATGCAACAACTTTGTTTATGAGCTTGCTCCCCCTACTTGTGTGCATCAAAAATTTTATTTACCCCTTTATCATGTTGAATCATCTTTTTCTCTCCCCCTTTGTCAACAACTTACCCAAAAATGGGATCAAATTGTGGAGAGAAGAAAAATGTTTGATGGAGTAGGTTAAAATTTATCAAATTTGGTTCAACCTAGAACACTTGCCAAAGATATTTAATTCTATTTGAACCAAAGACAAGCTTCTTCACACCTCATAATAAGGGTTATCTTGCCTATGTTGAATTAAACACTTATAGCAACTCTTCTAGATTCAACACTAGGTTTGCAAGCTCACAAACATGTCATATGCCACCACTAGATCAAAACAAACATAGAGGCAATAGTGGTAACATATATCCATCAAATTCATTTGATTTATCATGAATGCTCATGCATACCACTTAATATGTCTACATGCTCTAGCAAGTCCTTAGCACAGGATGAATGACATGTCAATCAATTTTACCTTGCAATGTCGAAGGAGAGCATGTCAATAAGTGGGTGGGGTGCATTCAACTCATGTTTGAGAAATCAAGAATGTTCAATTCATTCCTTAGCTTGCAAAACTTCTTTTCATCAAGTGGCTTAGTGAGAATATCGGCAAGTTGATCATCGGTGCCAACACTTTCAATGGCAATATCTCCCTTTTGTTGATGATCTCTAATGAAATGATGTCTTATGTCAATATGCTTTGTTCTTCCATGTTGAACCGGGTTTTGTATCATCTTGATTGTACTCTCATTATCACATAGCAATGGCACATTTTTGAAGTTGAGGCCATAATCCTTCAAAGTTGATTTCATCCATAGCAATTGTGCACAACAACTCCCCGCACTCACATATTCGGCTTCGGCGGTAGAGATTGCCACACTATTTTGTTTCTTTGAGGACCATGACACAAGTGATCTTCCAAGTAATTGACATGTGCCACTTGTGCTCTTTCTATTGATCTTGCAACCCCCATAGTCGGAGTCCGAATATCCAATCAATTCAAATTTTGACCCCTTGGGATACCATAGTCCAACATCTCTTGTTTGCTTCAAGTACCTCAATATTCTCTTTGCCGTCGTGAGATGACTCTCTCTAGGTGAGGCTTGATATCTAGCACACATGCAAACACTAAACATGACATCCGGCCTTGATGCGGTGACATAGAGTAGACTTCCAATCAAAGACCGATATTCCTTTTGATTCACCATTTTACCATCAAGATCACTATCCAAATTGCCATTTGTACCCATTGGAGTTGAAATTGGCTTTGCATCTTGCATTCTAAACTTCTTCAACATGTCCCTTATGTATTTCCCTTGACTCACAAATGTTCCATTCTTCAATTGCTTGACTTGGAGACCAAGGAAGTAGCTAAGTTCACCAATCATAGACATTTCAAACTCTTTGGCCATCATAGCACCAAATTCTTCACAATAAGCTTGATCGGTTGATCCAAAGATGATGTCATCAACATATATTTGCACTATGAATAGATCATTTCCAATCTTCTTGGTGAATAGAGTAGTATCAACCTTGTCCATTTTGAATCCCTTAGAGAGAAGGAAATCCCTTAGCCTCTCATACCATGCTCTAGGTGCTTGCTTTAAGCCATATAAAGCCTTCTTCAACTTGTACACATGGTTGGGTTTCTTGTCATCTTCAAATCCGGGCGGTTGCTCAACAAATACTAACTCATTGATGATCCCATTGAGAAATGCACTTTTGACATCCATTTGATATAGTTTGATATTGTGTGCACAAGCATAAGCCAATAGAATCCTTATTGCCTCCAATCTTGCCACGAGAGCATATGTCTCATCATAGTCAAGACCTTCAACTTGAGTGTAACCTTGAGCAACTAGTCTTGCTTTGTTTCTCACTACAATGCCATCTTGATCTTGCTTGTTTTTAAACACCCACTTAGTTCCAATCACATTGTAGTCATTTAGCCTTTCTACCATCTCCCAAACATCATTTCTTGTGAAATTGTTAAGCTCTTCTTGCATAGCCATGATCCAATCGGCATCCCTCAAAGCTTCTTCTATCTTCTTTGGTTCTATGGTTGACACAAATGATGCATGCTCACAAAACATAGTCAATCTTGATCTTGTTTGCACACCACTTCTAATATCACCAATAACACTATTAATGGGGTGATCTCTTGCAACATGTTGTGGTTGGAGTACTTGCACTTGATTGCTTGAATTTGGTTGATCACTTGATGTATCTCGATAAGAAGAACTAGCACCATAACTTTGCACTTGAGAGTCACTAACTAGCTTGTTTGGTGAATTGAGCACTTGATCTTTATCATCATCTTGAATATCAATTACTTGCTTTGCTCTAATGTCTCCAATGTCCATGTTCTTCATTGCTTCCACTAATAGAGTTTCACCAATATCATCTAGATTTTCTTCTTCATCTTGAGACCCATTGGTTTCATCAAATTGCACATCATGGACTTCTTCTAGAATGCCACTTGAGTTGTTCCAAACTCTATAAGCTTTGCTTGTAGTTGAATAACCAAGTAGGAACCCCTCATCACATCTCTTGTCAAACTTCCCCAATCTAGTGCCCTTCTTCAAGATATAGCATTTGCAACCAAACACCCTAAAGTAAGAAATATTGGGCTTCCTTCCATGAAGTAACTCATATGGGGTCTTCTCTAGTAATGGATGACAATATAGTCTATTGATATAGTAGCAAGCGGTATTGATTGCTTCATCCCAAAATGATTGACTCACATTGTACTCATGAAGTATTGATCTAGCCATATCAAGCAATGTTCTATTCTTCCTCTCAACTAGGCCATTTGATTGTGGAGTGTACTTGGACGAGAATTGATGTCCAATACCATAATGATCACAAAGTTCTTCAATTCTTGTATTCTTGAACTCACTTCCATTGTCACTTCTCACTTTCTTGATTCTAATCTCAAACTCATTGTGAGCTCTAGTGAGAAATGTCTTGAACGTGTCAAACACTTCACTTTTATCACTAAGAAAGAATACCCATGTGAATCTTGTGAAGTCATCCACTATGACAAAGCCATACTTGTTGCCGCCTATGCTTGTATATGTTGTTGGTCCAAATAGATCCATGTGCATCAACTCAAATGCTTTGCATGTGCTCATTGTACTCTTCTTTGGATGTGAGCTTCCAACTTGCTTCCCGGCTTGACATGCACTACAAAGCTTATTCTTCTCAAATTCAACATCTTTCAAACCATTGACAAGATTGTGAGTTGTAAGCTTCTTCAATTGTTTCATGCCAACATGACCAAGCCTTCTATGCCAAAGCCAACCCATGCTTGATTTGGAGACTAAGCAAGTTGTCAAAGAAGTTTCTCTAGCATTGAAGTCAACTAGGTAGAGATTCTCTATCTAAAGCCCTTGAATGCCACATTTGAACCATCCATACTAATAACTTCCACATCATCAACCCCAAAGATGCATTTATAGCCTAGATCACATATTTGTGCCACGGATAGAAGATTGAAATCTAAACTTTCAACTAGCAACACATTGGAGATACTCATGTCATTTGATATTACAATCTTGCCCAAGCCAATAACCTTGCCTTTCTTGTTATTGCCAAATGTGATAGAATCAACACCACTATCATTGTCATTGATTGAGTCAAACATTCTTGATGTACCGGTCATGTGTTGAGTGCACCCACTATCAATAATCCAATGCCTTCCTCCGGCTTTGTAATTGACCTACAAGCAAATCAATGAAGCTTAGGTACCCATTTTTGCTTGGGTCCTTATAGGTTAGTAACTAAGCTCTTTGGTACCCAAATAGCCTTCTTCTTTGGGCCAACAATGGGTGTACCAACAAACTTAGCTTGCACACCCTTCACACCTTTGGTAAGCACATAGCAAGAATCATAAGGTATAGCATTAACAAGGTTCTTGCTTTGGTTCTTTTTATTGCAATTATGCTCTAGGTGCCCAACTTGCTTGCATCTATTGCAAAACCGACCATTGCTCTTTACAAAGCTAGGCTTTGGAGTTGCAAAGGCCGACTTGCCTTTCTTGGGGGTGTAGCCCAATCCCTCTTTGTTAAGAGAGAACCTTTGGCTACCCAAGCACTTAAGCAAGCGGGCCTCACCACTATAGGCCTTGCCTAGGGCGTGAGTGAGCTCATCCACCTCTCTCTTGAGAGTCTCATTCTCAACCATTAGTGAGGCATCACAAGTGAAACCATCACTAGTAGTGGAGGTAGAGTTAGTGGTGGTGGATGAAGAGCTACAAGAAGGGTTAGTATTTGACATGATGATAGGTTCATTAAAGGATTCATCAATTATATCACATGTAACACCTATATCACATGATACAACAACCTCCTTCTTTGCTTGTTGCTCAAGTAGCAATGAGTGAGCTTTTTCAAGCTTGAAATGAGCCTTACCAAGATCCTCATGGTCTTCCACTAGACTCTCATGAGTGGTCTTAAGCTCACTAAGAACTTTCTCAAGTATTGCTACTTTCATTGAAAGCTTCTTACACTCCTTGTTCTTGGCAATAGCTATGTCTCTAGTTTGTTGCATCAAGTCATATAGTTGTTCTTTAGTTGGTTCATCATCATCATTTTCATTATCATTATCACTATCATGAGCATATTCCATTTCACTTTCATCATCACTCTCATCATATAATACCTTAGCTTCTTTAGCCATGAAGCATGAAGAGGATGAATCAAATAGTGATGGCTTCTTGTTGATTGCAATGGAAGCAAAAGCCTTGTTGGATGATTCTTCTTCTTCTTCCTCATCATCACTTTCCCAAGTGATCACATAGGCACCATTTTTGCCTTTCTTGAATGTCATCTTGGCCTCTCTCTTCTTCTTCTCAAACTTGCCCCTCTTGTTCTTCTTCTTCTTGTCATAGGGACATTCGGCTTGAAGATGTTCGGTGCTATCACAATTGAAGCACTTCCTTTGTTGCTCATTGCTCTTGAAATTGTTATTTCTCTTTTTGAAGCCTCTTCTTTTGATAAACATTTTGCCAATGTTTTTGACAACTAGAGCAAGTGCCTCATCATCAACTTCCAATTCTTCATCTTCTTCGCTGTCATCTTCTTCTTGAATTGAAGCTTTGCCCTTTGAGGAGGTGGCCTTGAATGCCACGATCTTCTTCTTCTTTTCATCCTCCTTCTCATCAACATCTTGATCATACTTGTCAAAGGTCAATACCTCTCCAAGCAAATCATTGGGCTTCATTGTTTCAAGCCCATCTCTTTGTAGCATCATGATCAACATCTTGAATCTTTTAGGTAAGCTCAACAAGAACTTGTGGCAAAAATCTTGGTCTTGAGTCTTGTGCCCTAAGCTCTTGAGATCATTCACAATGACTTGCAATCTATGAAACATCTCTAAGATTGCTTCTTCTTCTTTCATCTTGAAGTTCTCAAACTCACTCTTGAGCCCATATAGCTTGGCACTCTTTACAACCTTAGTGCCCTCATATGTTTCACTTAACCTTGTCCACACTTCATTTGCCAATTCCAAATCCTTGATGCCCTCAAATACTTTTGTGTCAATATTATTGTAAAGTGTATTGAGAGCCATTCTATTGCATGTTCTATTTGCTCTATCTTCATCGGTGAGATGATCGGGATCAATGATAGCAAAATCATTCTCGGTGACTTGCAATACTCTCTCATGAATAGAACCAAGGTACATTGTTATTTTTCTCTTCCAATGAGCAAAAGAACTAACACCATCAAAGAACGGTGGCTTGCCCCCAACATGATTGAACACAATTTGAGCCATTTTTCACACCGAAGGATGTTAAGCCTTGATTAAAACGGTGACCACGGCTCCGATACCACTTGTAAGGTCCTAGATGGCTAGAGGGGGGGTGAATAGCCTATAAAAAATTCTACAAGCACCACTAAGCAAACTTGTTAGAATAACAAACGGCGTAAAGCGAGTTTTGCTTAGCCAAAGGTTGTGATGCAAGCCTCCTATCCACAAGTCTAGTAGATTATGATCTCTAGTTCACACAAGTGCTAAGTCACTAACTTACACTAGTGAGCAAGCTAACAACTACTAGAAAAGGCTACCACTAGAGCAACACAAGATAAACTAGTAAAAGTAAATGCGAGAGAGAGGATTGTGAATCTTATACCGACGGTGGAGTGAAGATGTTGCCAATCACCAAGATGATATACAATCAATTAATATTGACAACAACACAATATGTAGACCAATCACCGGGAGACAAGAGACACGATATTTTTTGTTCACCCGGTGTTCACTTGTGCACCGACAAGCTACGTCACCGGTTGTGTCGACCAACACTTAGATGGTTCCTCGGTGTGACCCTCAAGTCACTTGCCCCTCAAGGCACGCCCCGCAAGGCACCGCAAGACACCACTCTCAAGTGAGGTAACTCAATGACACGCGCAATCCAATAGAGTTGCTTTTGGCGTCCCGCCGAGGAAAGCACAAGAACCTCTTACAAACAACCGGAGGTGGCCAAGAACAATCACCTTCTCTTGCCAACGCCTCCAACAATCTCCAAGCCGGCTAGGAGCGGTACTCTCCAAGAGTAACAAGAAATTCACCGGCTAAACCACCCACAAGTGCCACTAGATGCCCTCAAGCAATGCAATGTACTTTGGGATCACTCAATCTCACTTTTGATTTGCAATCAAGCAAGAGAGATGAGTGGGAGGAGTAGCTCTAGCTCAAAGGATGCACAAGAGTGTTAGAAATGCCAAGCGACCTCCCCAAGGGCCGGCCAACGAGTATTTATAAGCACCCCAAACAAATAGAGCCGTTGCAACTCCACTGACCGTTTTTTCGGGACGACCGGACACGCCGGTCGAAACTGACCGGACGCGCTCAACCGCGTCCGGTCGTCCTGCGACGTCCACGTGTCCTCCAAATTTCAAAACCGACCGTTAGATCCTCCAACGGTCACTGCGCGCCAACGGTCAAACGCTATGACCGGACGCGCCGCTCAACCGACCGGACGCGCCGGTCGCTCAGCACCGCACGCGCGAAGCAACGACCGGACGCACCGGTCCCGTAACTGACCGGACGCGCCGGTCCGCACAGCACCCGCGCCCGCGAAACAACGACCGGACGCGCTCCTCGCAACGACCGGACGCGACAGTGCCAGCGTCCGGTCGGAGTCCAGTAACCTCCTTCGACGACCGGACGCGTCCGATCGCGTGTGACCGGACGCGCCCCGCGTCCGATCGTCCTTCCGAACCGCAGATCCTCCTGGGCACCTGACCGGACGCGCCGGTCCCGCGAGTGACCGGACGCGCCGGTTGCAAACCCTAACCCGCGCGCCCGACACTGCGCTGTACTGACCGGACGCGTCCGGTCATACCGAGACCGCGTCCGGTGCAGCGTCCGGTCACCTCTGTGACCTCCGTTCGCTTCCGTTTCTTTTCCAACTTCCGGCGTAGTGAAAAATAGGCATTTCATTTCCCCGAAATCGCCTGAATCCCGCGCTCGCACGCTCGGCGGGAGGGAGAGAGGAACCCAAACCCCTCTCTACCCGCAAACCACAGCGCGACCAACGCCACCTTTGCAAATGTGCCAACACCATCAAGTGTACATCTCCATGTGCTTGTGTGTTAGCTTTTTCTCAATCATTTTCAAAGGTTTTCCAATTAGCTCACTAGGCCCTACATGCAATGCACTTCATGAATTCACCTAGTGGCACCCGTGCGTCGAATAACCGATAAGACTTCCCCTCTTAATAGTTCGGCTATCGACCCTAAACCACTCACACCCTCTATGGTGTCTTGAGTGTAAAACAAAATGGCCCTATGGTTATACCTTTGCCTTGAGCCCATTTTGTTTCTCCAAATGATATGATCCA
Organism: Saccharum hybrid cultivar R570; assembly: GCA_038087645.1. Classification (NCBI taxonomy): domain Eukaryota; kingdom Viridiplantae; phylum Streptophyta; class Magnoliopsida; order Poales; family Poaceae; genus Saccharum; species Saccharum hybrid cultivar. Next base: position 1,715,243 of record JAQSUU010000235.1, on the reverse strand, counting down.
CTTCATATCATCACATGACCGTCTCGATCCATCGACCTCGACTTCACTTGCTCTTCACCGTTGCATCGGTCCGTCGGCGCTAAGTCTTGCTCAAGCTTCACCATCGCATGGTCCTTCGCTTCGAAGCCTCGACTTGCCCTTCACCTTCACAACCGGTCCATCGAGCCAAGCCTCATCTTGGTCTTCATCATCTTGGTCACATGAGTCAATGTCATGTCTCATATTCAATGACCACCTTTATCTAAATCATCCACTTAGATACAAAGGTTAGTCCTAGGTTTCATCAATTAGCCAAAACCAAACTCGGGACTTTCAACAGCCACAACTTGCTGCAGGCCACACAAATAGAGATCTCCACAAAATATCCACAACTTGCAGCAGGTCACAGAAAATACGATTCATCGACTACAGTTCAAGTCTGGAAGCTTTCTTTTGCTTCTGGTGTTCAAGGCAGGGCTTTGAGGAGTGGTCTTGCTTCTAGTACTCATCGCTGGACTATCTGGTGGCACTCCAACTTGCTTCTTCATTTTCTCCTTTTTTATTCACTGTCTTTCCCTTTGTCTCTCTCTTCCCTTTGCCTTTAGGCTTCTTCCTTTCTCCAAGCATGGATGTGGCTGGTGGTGGTGTAGTTTGACCCCAAGACAGTAATGGGTACTCAATTGGAAGAGACTCAGAGTGGTTTGAGCCACTTCCAGACCTACATAGGAGTTTTGTACTTATCATAATAATATGATTTTGAGTATGCTATGATTAAAAAATATACAAGCATTGAATTGGACATGTACCTGAGAGAGTTTGCGAAACTTAAACTAATTGAGATACCTTGGCTGTAATACAAATGTAAAATTATGACTTTAGTTTTTTTTAAAAACACACAAACTGTAAGCATACAGTGCACCACAGTTGCTTACCTTGTAGGAAAATGCATTGTTTTAGGTGTTGGTTGAATTGGTAAAATGCTTCTATCACTGGAAGGTACTATGTTTTTCTTTCTTCTTTTCGGAGGGCCGCTGTGTTATATGAACAACAATGACAACTTATAAATAAATAAACTGAATTTAATAACAAGTGCAAAATACAAGTGAAAACAGATTGCTTACTTCTCAGCTAGCATAGCTGCTATGTCCTCAGGGTCACCATACTTGCAGTTATACCAGCGGTGGCTATATCCTTTGCAAATGGGGCACTGATGTGACCCTTTCTTCCATGTGGTGCTGTTGTTGGCCTCTGTACATCCTTTACGTCTTTTGGTCTGCCTTCTACCAGAAGTAGGTTTTAGAAGTGGAGGATGCATGAAGAAACCGTGGTCAGATTTTGACCATTGGGACTTGTCAGGCATGGCAGGTATAAGACACTCATATACAGCCCTAAACTTAGCAACTGAATAATACTTATCAACATATTTCTCCAAAGGTTCCCTAAGAGATGTAATGAATACAAGGGCATGTTTACAAGAAATTCCTGAGACTTGCCATCTTCTACAAGTACAAGTCCTTTCATCAAGCTTGACAACATGCTTGTAGCCACTGCCACCCTTCACAGACACCTCTGCAAGGATATCCCCACTTTTCTGTACATCCATATCTAAGTTTCTACTTTGCTCCCTCAAACTCTTAATGATGTGTAGCAGAATCAGTCCTTCAATCTTTCTTGAGATTGTTCTTCTAACATCCCACTTATCCATTATTAGCTGTCTAATCTTGTCCATGATGTCATCCAAATTCAAGCCCTTGTACTTCTTTATCCAATTGTTGAAGCACTCAGCTGAATTATTGGTGACATAATCAACTTTGCAATTGTAAAATTGGCTTCTTGCCCATATTCTAGTATGATATTGTCTTATATAATTCATCGCTTCATGTTTGGCTTCGACCATTGCTTTCCAGTGCTTCTCAAAGTAATACGTGGTCCAAGAATATGCTGCTGCCCAAAGATGGTCATCAAATATCTTCCCAGTGTACCTTTTTGAAGTTCATCACCAAGTGTAGCATGCATTCTCTGTGCTCTACCTCTGGAAACACTTCCTTCACACCTGTCATCACTCCTTGACCAACATCTGTACATATAGCTAATCCTTCAAGTGATCCAATGGCATCTCTAAGCCTTTGCATAAATTAAATCCAATTTTCATTTGTTTATGAGTCTATCACTCCAACAGCAACATGATACATCCAATTGTATCCATCTACAGCTATTGCACATGCTAGCTGTCTCCTAAACTTTCTTGTCAAAAATGTACTATCTATCACCAAGTATGGTTTGCATCCTATGAGAAAACCTTGTATGCATGGTTTTATAGCGAAAAACAACCTATGGAATCTGATTTCGTCACTGACCTTGTGATGATCTATCACTACAAAACTACCAAGGCAGCACCTTTCCACCTTTGCCTTGAACCTATACAGGTTATTAAAGCTATTGTCCCAGCTACCAAATAGTTGTTTATGGGCTAGGTTCTTACCATCAAACACTCTATTATAGGGCACCTCTACCTTGTGCTTGTCCTTTATCCTCCTCTGCAATTCTGTAGGGCCTACGCTTGCATCCTCCATAAGCCAATCCTTCACTTGTTCACATACCCAGAATTTTCTTGCATTCTTCACTTGCTTATTTCTTCTTGAACTAGAACACCTATGTCGATGTGGGTTCATCTTGACATACATACATTTAAACAAAAGCATCAAATGCTGCTAAACTAGAAATAGAATAACAAAAGGAAGAATGATAATAAGACATATGTTACCTTTATGGTTACGTTGTCCTTCATTCTAGAAGCATGTAATCTCCATCTACACCCTTCATCGTTCTTCCTTCGACAGTATGCCCTCACTCTCCCTGGATCGCTCTTTTCAGTATTGTATTCAAATTCATGCTTGATAGCGTGCTGAGCTAACGCCAACTTAAATTCTTGCATGTTGGAATATATGCTACCTACACTCATTGGAGGGTCTTCTTTGTCATAAGAAACAATTGCAAGAGGTGGCAGAGGATCTTTCCCAACCAACCCATCCTCTTCCTCATACTCCTCGTCAGAATTATAATCAGACTCGGAGTCTTCACTGATTTCCTTATCAGGAGCAGCTATGTACAAGCCTTCCTCATCAACACCCACATGTTCATTATGTGGTTGAGGATTTTTGAGATACTCATCGTCGTCGTCGTCTGTGCTAGTTTGGCTTGTTGTAGGCTCAGTGGGCTGGCTTGTTATTGGATCAGTGGGGTGGCTTCTTGTAGGTTCAGTGGGCTGGCTGGTCAAAGGTTCAGTGCACCGGATTGATCTTGGCTTAGTGGGCTGGTTTGCTGTTGGCTCGGTGGAGTGGCTTGGTACATCAAGAACCTCTGAATTTTCATGAGTGTAGCATTCAGGGATATGCACAATATCATTGGGTTTAGTGTATGTAATGGTCATGCAAACTACCTTGCTATGGTCATGTTTGCTAAACATTTCTAGTAGTTCCTGATCGGTTGTGACTTTGGGGAAGGTCTTTTGGACATCATCATAATAAAAATACATACACTATCTCATTATATCCATGAGGGTATTGATCCACAATTTCTTTAACGAGGTCCTTGAAATTGCATACATCAGAATCCACAGTCTTTGTGCAATTAAAACATGAAAACTCTTGTCTACGCTTTTTAGGATTGCCAGTAAGTCTGACTTTCAACAAGAAACTTGACTTAGGGTCCATCCTGAGAATGAACGGACCATCAAAACCATGTGTATTTCAACAATTTTATATCGTTCCTAGTCGCAAATAGATCAATTTACGAGGAAAAGGAGATGAGGACGAAGAACTTACCCTGCTGGAAGCCAACTAGTATCGTGGCTTTGCTCTGGCATCACTATCTCTCTCTCGCTCTGCTTGCGTGGGTTAGGGGCGACGAGGATTGCTGGAGGGCCGCGATGGCCGAGGGGCTACGCCCACCACGGGAGTGGAGTCGCGCCCACCAGGGGACGCGCTCGTCGGAGGGGACGTGATGGCCGGAGGCCCTGCGATGGTTGGATGGGCCACAGCTGCCGGGGCCGCGTGGGCTAGATGCGCCGCGGCCGCCGGGAGCCGCGCCCGCTAGAGGGGCCTTGAGGGCTGGATGCGCTGCGGCCGCCGGGAGCCGCGCCCGCCGGAGGGGCCCCGAGGACTGGATGCGCCACGGCCACCGGGAGCCGCGCCCGCCGAGGGGCCGCGCCCACAGGACGAGCTACGTCCGCCGGGGATCGACGCGATAGACAGGGATCGAAGCCACAGAGGGGCACGTCCACTGGATGCGCCTGCCGGAGGGGACGCGACGGCTGGAGGCGCCGCGATGGCTGGATGCACCGCGGCCGCCGAAGGAGCCTTAAGGGCTGGATGCGCCGCAACCGCCTGGAGCCGCGCCCGCCAGAGAGGTCCCGAGGCCTGGATGCGCCGCGGCCACCGGGAGTCGCGCCCGCTGGAGGGGCCGCGCCCACAAGACGAGCTGCGTCCGCCGGGGATCGACGCGCTGGACGAGGATCGATGCCACGGAGGGGGCATGTCCACTGGAGGAGTGGGACCTAGGTGTTGGCGTTCGGTCCCGTGTGGGTCCTAAGCCAACGAGTGAATCAAATGCTGCGTGTCCCTAATCTGGATGGTGATGCAAGGAGGATACACGGGGTTTTATCCTGGTTCAAGCAAAAGAAGGCCCTACATTCAGCGAGGAGGAGGGAGTATTGTATTTCCTTGCACCTAAGTGCTTGCGTAGGGGTTACAAGCTGTGAGAGAGGGAACCGAGCCCAGGTCTCAAAGGAAAATAAGAGTACAAAGGAGATTGCTTGAGATGTTGATCTTCTTCGGTGGGATGGAGACTGGTTTTTTGTTGTCTGTTGTTCGTTGTTGTTCTCCCCCCGTCGTAGAGCCCCGGCATGCCCTTTTATAGGGTAAGAGGAGGCAGGGACGCCGGGGGTGCCTTTGAGGTGAAGTTTTATCGATCCCTGTGGAGGTGGCTGTAGCGACGTGCCCCGAAAATGGCCGGCCATCCCTGGACACCATGGTGACGTAGAGGACGAGACGGTGAAAAGACTCCGAGTCCTGTGCCACGTCGACCTTTCTTCCTTGTTGACCGGCGGTGGGTCGAGGCTGGGTCGAGGCCAGGTCGAGGACGGGGTCGAGGACGGGTGGATAAGGCCGAGTCCCCGAGATCGTGGGATACGGTCCTTGTCGTATCCTCCCTCGAGGATGATCAGTGGCGAAATAGTGCGCGGTATGGTGCGTATAGTGACAGGTTTTCACCTCCCATCCCGGGATGGGTGGTAAAAAGTGAGATTTGACACCGGCACTGCTTCCACGCCAGTTACTGCTGTAGCCATGATGGTAGGAAGTAGTGGGTAGTCGCATTAAATGCTCTGACTTTTGTCTCAGAGTTGGTGAATAAGGTGGGTCGAGTGGCTAGACCCGGGGTCGTGCGAGTCGGAGATTTCCCGATAGTCGAGGTGCCTTGTCGAGCGAGCCTCGTACGAGTCGGAACGTAGTCGAGGCGTTCCGTCGAGCGTGCCTCGTACGAGTCAGAACGTAGTCGAGGTGTCCCGTCGAGCGTGCCTCGTACGAGTCGGAACGTAGTCGAGGCGTCCCATCGAGCGTGACTCGTACGAGTCGGAACGTAGTCGAGGTGTCTCGTTTGCTATTTTGGCTCGTCTCATTTGTGGGTAGCGGTTTTGTTTTTTTAATCGTTGATTGTACCCCTAGATGTAGGTACCCGACACTGGGGTTTGAGATATTGCGAGCAAGACGGAGAGAGCGCTCGTGAGTCGTTATGGAGACGAGAGAGCGCTCGAGACGGGAGGAAAAGAGGTCGAGAGAATGAGGGGGTATAATGAGTACTTCTCGTATTCTCTAACGACGTTAGTTGCCTTGGTGATTCTAAAATGACGGTAATGACATATAACAAGGAGAAAATATAACTCAATGGCAATGAACTGAAATCGTGATTTCCAGTGGCATATACAAAGTTGTTATAATTTCCAATGGCAATAAACAAATTTACTCATGATAGTTTTAGGTTGAGACTGCACTCATTCTGCGCTCGACCATTGACACTCACTCCGTGAGCTGTGAGCACTGCCGGTGCCGCACTGGGCTGTGCCGCCCAGTGGCTTTTGGATTCCGGTGAGCCGCTGGACCTGGACCTGGACCTGCGGCGCGGCGCGGCCAGAGCGGGCACTCCTGGCACCTGCCAGCGATCGAGCACCCGCGCCACGTCCGTCCACCCAGCCGCGCATGCAGAGACAGCTGTGCGAGTGCGACGCGGCTCCCCACGTGCAGACCCACGCCCGCCCATCGACAGCAATTCATCCGGTCACTCACGCACGCCTCGCGCGTACGGTAGGTGGTAAAGGTCCTCGTGAGTCAAAGTTCCTTGGCAGCCTATTCTTGGCTTCCCTGACCGAAATAGGAGCAGCAGCTAAGCAGGGATTAAGCAAATTTGGATAAATGAGAGAGCAATGGCACGGTATATATGCACCACTTGGAATCTTGGTTGGCTGAGGACGGCTGCCCTATAGAAAATCAAATTTAGTTTCAAACACTTTCCTCCGTGAACAATGTTGTGCTCTCCGAAGAATCGTGGGGTTTACTGTGGTTGTATTGGAGTAAACTATTGAGCTCATACACAATATGTTATCCGTTCTAAACTATAAATCGCTTTGACTTTTTTTATATCTATTTAGTTATGCATTTAGATATCACGTATGTATAGATACGTAACAAATTCTATTACCGAAAAAGATAAAGTGACTTATAATTTGGAACGGGGAAGTAACGTTTAGGCTAGTCTCAGTAGACCATTAGTAGTGAGTTTCACGATGCTGTTACCAAAAGTGTATTATTAGCCTTTTACGTTGGTAACTCTTTCTATCTCTCTTTTATAGTTAACATGCTAAGTCATCAAATCAATATGCCAATATTAAATGCAAATAAACTCAGATGAAATCTGCTGAGTTTGGTCTTATTTAGTGTTGAGAATTGTGACTCAAGGTGATGAATCAAATTGTCTTGCAATCCCTCCGATCATTACCTCTTTTGTCCACTAAAATCATGTCGTTTTTATGTAGCCCAAAATGTCTAATCACAATAGGAATCATGAAGGAAACCATGACAGTTTAGGGTCAAATTTGATCTCTACAACTTATAGTTAGCTATTAAACTAGTTGAAGACTTATTCAGATCCCCAGCTAATAAGTCAATTAATATCTTACCACCAAGCTAATAATTAGCTATCAGCTGATTTATTTCAGCTAATAGTTTGCTGGGTGAATCAACCTAATTATATAAGCTTTGTAAAATTCTATTCTACGTAAACTTTCAAAATAAAAAAGTTTATTCTAAGTAAACTCTAGGCTTCTCAAAAGCTATCCTAGGCCACGTTTAGATTGCAAATATTTTAAACCCGATGAATAATACCACTTTCGTCTTATTTGATAAATATTGTCCAATCGTGGACCAACTGGGCTCAAAAGATTCATCTCGTGATTTCCAACTAAACTATGTAATTAGTTATTTTTTACCTATATTTACTACTTCATGCATGAGTTCAAAGATTGATGTGATAGAAAGAGTGAAAAAATTCTAACTTTTGGGATGCATCTAAACAAGCCCCTAGTAAAAACTCATATTTTTCTCGTTTTTCTTTGCCAAAGGACGGCTGCATTATTTATTGGTTCCGCCTTCTTGAATTTTTTCTGGTAAAGTAGAGAATAGCCAAACTAAATACAAGAGCAAGAAAATACTTTTGCATGTGAAAAAGATGAAGAGCAAGGAAATAGTTTTCTCGCACAGCAAATGAAACAAGACAATCCAGGATACATGCCAAAAATAAAACAAGAAAAAAACTAATAGAAAATTTAAAAAAATCAATGCAAAAAACGCGACTATTTTTAAAAGGCCAATTACAGCGAAAGCACTGGTCCCGTCCCCCGCGTCCTCTTGACGGCCTCGCCGTCGCCTCCCTTTCTTCTTCCTCCTCCTCGACGGCTCCTCTCCTCACACTCTCACTCACACGGAGAGCGCTCGCGCGGGCGCACGCACGGAGGTGGAGGTTCGCAGGAGGGGGAGGGAGGAGATGCCGGGGAGCCAGAACGGGGGGCCGAGGCCTCGGCCGGTCAAAGCCGAGACCATCCACGGTCTTGCGCGCGCTGGCGACCTCGCCGGCGTCCAGAGGAAGCTGCGGGAGAACCCTGCCCTCCTCAACGACAAGAATCCCGTGGTGCGTGCGGCTTTCGTGCTTCTTTTCTCGCTTAAAAAAATGCGGTCTTTGGTCGGTTTCACGGTTCTTGATGCTTGCTGTGAGGGGTGAGCGTATTAGATTCATTAGGAACGGATTTCTTTAATTTAATGTGTACAAATGTCAGTTTGCTCGGAGTCGTGTAAACGTAGCTTGATTTTCTTGAGTCGATTCTTGAATTTTGTCCCGGGCGGTGAGGCGGCGTTGGCTAATTCGCCCTTTGGCATTGTGGAACAGATTTCTTGGGCGGCGGAGCGGCGTTTGCTCCTCGTTCCCGTTCTTCTTTAGTGCGCGTTTAGCTTGCGTTCCCTCCTGATTGCGACTTAATTGCTCATTTGCTCCATTGTGTAGCCGATGCGTTTCTCGTCTGGTTCCTTCTCTCTCTGCCGTTTCCATGCTTTCTGGGCCAAGAAGATGATACTAGTGATTGATATTTTTATTGTATTTTTTTGTTTCTTCTGTCTCGTTTAAAAATCCCCCGATTTCGGAATGTCACACTTGCTCTCGAGATTTGTTTTATCTTGCGTGTTTGGTTCTTTGCAGGCAAGATTAAATTGTTAGGTCTGATGTAGTTACGATTTGCTTTTATTCGCCTTCCATTAGGCGGGCTCGCTTTCATTTGCTGATCTAGAGTTTAGACCTTTCTGTTTTGTGACCTGATTATCCTATATTGCCGTAATGCACTAACCTGACTTTATTTGCTGGCAATTGTGGCTTTAATTGCCTTCGGGACGCAGCGCAAACTAGTCATTTACAGGCGGAAACTAATTAGATTTAATAAGTACTGTATGAAACATTGTGCAATCTAGCCTCTCTGAAAATATAGTAATTTGCAGATGTGTCAAACACCACTTCATGTTGCAGCTGGCTACAATAATACAGAGATAGTCAAGTTCTTGCTTAACCAGCAAGGTGCAGAAACAGTTGATCTGGAGGCAAAGAACATGGTAATTAAGTTGCCACATTTCTTTTGCATCTAATTGGGTACTCTGCCACACTTCTTTCATGCATCGAGCTTAATACATAAACCAATTATCTCATTTTTTGATAGTATGGAGAGACTCCTCTGCATATGGCAGTGAAGAACAGTTCTTGCGGATCAACAAATCTACTCCTTGAACATGGTGCACACATAGAAGCCAAAGCCAATGTATGATCTCCCTGTTTCTTTTCATTTCCTTTGAGATTGTTTTATTGCACGCACAAAATTTGATATATTCCACCCACGGTGGTGCAGAATGGCATGACACCATTGCATTTAGCTGTCTGGCATGCACTTCAAGCTGGAGACTGCAGCACGGTTAGCGTGTTACTAAGCTACAACGCGGATTGCTTTGCGAAAGATGATGTACTACTTGATTCACAGTAATGGTTTTAAATTACTTGTTTAAAGTCATATTATAATTTACAATGTGGTAAGGTTTGTTATAACATCTATCCACCAGGAAGGCAAAATGCCCTTAAATCATATTCCAGGAGGAGCTGGTAGTGAGAAGCTGCTGAAACTCCTCACTCATCATATGGAAGAGCAAAGAAAAAAGAAAGCTCTCATGTCATGCCTCGAAGGGAAAGCAATGTCAGAGTTTGAAGAGGCAATATCACAAATTGTTGGATTGCAGGAGCTAAAAATGCAATTGCGCCGATGGGCACGGGGAATGCTTTTTGATGAGAAGCGACGGGCTATGGGCTTAGGAATTGCTAGAAGGAGAGCTCCCCATATGGCATTTCTTGGCAATCCAGGAACTGGTAAAATTTCGAAAGTGTTATCATAGTTCTGCTCAGTTCTATGATCTAAAGCTTTGCCATGGCTTGTCCCTAGGGTACTTTCATAGTGTTGTGCATCATTGCATCGGGTTTGTATGGTACAGCTACAATCAGTTATGCGATACTAAACATCTTGTTGGGAGCTTTTGCTCTGATCATGAACTAAAAGTAGTTACCTAGAAGTTTGGCTAAACACGTCCTTAAAAGGCTACATTCTTTGTAATTTTGCGTGCTTCTTATACATTTTGCACTTACATGTACAGTGCAGTAAAATGCACAAGTTTCGGGGTAGATAATTACTGAAAACATCAATATTCTGTTTATACTATCCATCCTCTATTGCAGGCAAAACTATGGTTGCTCGAATTCTTGGAAAGCTCCTTCACATGGTTGGAATTCTCCCTACTGACAAAGTAACTGAAGTTCAGCGAACTGATCTTGTTGGAGAATTCGTGGGGCATACTGGACCAAAGACTAGGAGGAAGGTATTTATCCTCTCTTTTTTTGTCAGAAAGGCTCTGTCAGCTGCACAAATTTCAATTTCAGAGAAATTGCGAAACAAATTCTGAACTTATTTCTATTACATGTTCTACCTTACATAATACATTGTTACCATGATCATGGCTCAACAGATACAAGACGCAGAGGGAGGTATTCTCTTCGTGGATGAAGCTTACAGGTTGATACCAATGCAAAAATCTGATGACAAGGATTATGGTTTAGAAGCCTTGGAGGAGATAATGTCTGTAATGGACAGTGGCAAGATAGTTGTCATATTTGCTGGGTACTGTGAGCCAATGAAGCGAGTCATCGCCTCGAATGATGGCTTCTGTAGGCGGGTCACAAAATTCTTCTATTTTGACGATTTCAGCACGACAGAACTAGCAGAGATCCTACATATGAAGATGAAGAGCCCAAGTGAGAGTAGCTTGCTTTATGGGTTTAAGCTGCACCCAAGCTGCAGTATTGAAGTCATTGGAGAGCTGATTGCCAGAGAGACCACCGAAGAGCGGCGGAAACAAATGAATGGAGGCCTTGTAGACACACTGCTCATCAATGCCCGTGAGAACCTGGATTCACGGCTTGATTTCAACTGCGACGACACTGATACTATGATCACGATCACGTTGGAAGACCTGGAAGCAGGGCTTCGGCAGATTTCCAGACAACGACAATTGCAGTGACATGTAAATTCAGGAGAATTTTTCTTGATTATCTCTTGCTTGTCTCTGGCCGTACAATGACAGGGTCACATCCTTAAATGCTTTTGGATATTCTTTCTGTTGTATCTAGTCATTGCAAGATTGATGCCGTCCAACAATAGCAGTGTAGTAGTAAAATGCATGTAGTTCCCTGAGTTCCTATATTATTCCAGATGAGGTATACATATAAATAAATGACATGTGTATATACAGTTATACATTCATGCCCTAACAATCAGTGTCAGGTCCGGCGCTTCCCTACAGTAGTAATTAAGACCGCAAGATTTATTTGGTGCGAGCAGTAGCTCGTTCATTCATTTCTGGATCTTAAAATATTTGACATCTGTGGAATAGCCAGTACCACATATGGAATAGCCAGTACCACATATGGCATGTTGATCATCCCATGATTCTGATGTCAGGCTGAGTTGATGTTTCAGTCAAAACTGGATTTCTGATATGTACGTGCATAAACAATTCAGATTTGACAGTTGAAGTAACTGAATTTGAATCCTAACTAAAATTTACATGACCAGTTCTTTTTTCGAATTCCTTAGCTTCACGTCACTGGCCCCCATCAGCTGGCCCAGGTGTGCCCATGGTCAGGACCAGGATTCAGGAACAAATGCACGAACCTGTCATGTGATGTCATTCACTTTCAAAAAACAATGTGATTGTTCACATGCCGTTGAGCTGTGCTCAAGTGCATGAGCGTATCTGTATATGGCAAGGACCATACATGCACAGTTTATACAGGAATCTCAGGAACAAAGGCAGGAACGTCAGGAACAGAAGGCTCTGTCAGAGGCTAATAGTTCAGCATGCAACTTCATGTGCCTTCAGATTAGTTTTGATCCCAAACTTTGCCTTCTTGCTCTTGGATTGTCTTTCGGTGGAATGGAATCTTGCTTTACATGCAAGTAGTGGAAGGTAGATCTGCAATGTCGGAGCCTACATAGCTTGACCCAGGAACCTACATAGCTTGACTCAAGAACCTACATAGCTTGACCCAGGAACCTTTCTTTTCCATGGAACATCTATATGCTACCATCCTGTTTCAGCAGCTGAGAAATGTAACCCATTGGAGTAGTAACCGAAAATAAAAGTCAGTTTCAGCAGTGCCAACATCAAAAGGACACCAGCATTTATCCATGTCCAAATCCAGGACATGGCCACACAAGAGAAATGTGTGACAAATAAGTGTTCCATATTTTCTTTCACTGTAATAGAATGATTGAAAAAAATAGAGTTGTGCACAGTAACATCTGCTTGGACTTCAGGAATGTATACCTGTGAATGTGGGTTGCTGAAGAAACATCTCAACCTATAGTAGTTAGGCTTGTGCTTCAGTGATCTCAAACCTTTCAGGAAAAAATGTCAGATGACTCGCACCTTTGCAAAAACTAACTGTAGTTAGACTTGTAATTGTGTATTAGCAAAAGATACTCAAAAGTAATAGGACTGGACAATACAGGAGACATGATCAATTAGTGAAATATACACCTTTACAGTTTGATCAGTTTCAGTCTTCAGTATTTTCTTTTACAACAATTCACCTGAGTAAGCATGAGGCACATCTTTTCACACATGCAAACAGATAAAGCTCTCCAAAAGAATATTTGTTTTCAAGAAAGAAAGCCTGCATTAGGTGTGTTATGTGGAAAACAAACAACACCCATCTATTGCCCATCAGCAACCTTGGCCAGTATATTCATGATCAACCTTTCCAATAGCTTCAAGTATAGATGAATATGTAATAAGATCATACTCAAACCCCAATGTATTCATCTCTTTCATCAGCTTTGCTGCCTCCTCAAACATGCCAGCATGACTCAAGGCACCAAGGACAGTATTATAAGAGACAACATCAGGTCTTACTTTAGATTGTTTCATGTTAGAAAGCATCTCCATTGCACGATGAGGTCCTCCTGTTTTTGCCAGCCCGTTAAGGATAATATTGTATGAATTGATATCAGGAATACACCCATGTTCTTGCATTCTTCTCATTGTACTAAGAGCTTCATCAAGCATGCCCGTTCTTGCTAATCCGGACATGAGAGCATTGTACGCATAAACATCAGGAGCACAACCAAGTTTGTTCATTTCGTCAAACATATTTATAGCATCATCAAGCCGTCCAGCCTTTCCTAAGTGTTTAATCATAACTGCATATACCCGAGCACTGGACGAGCCGCAATTTTCCTTTAGTTCCTGAAAAAGCTCACAAGCAAGATCATAGCGCTTAGCTTTTCCAAGAGCATCAATCAGGCTGCAATATGCCGCTGGACATGGAGGGAAACCCTTTTCATCCATCTCCTCCAGTAGCATCATGGCCTTCTCCATCCTGTTGGTTTTGCAGAATCCATCAATCAGGATAGAATAGGTGAATGAACTGGGGGAGATTCCACTTTCCTTCATTCTCTCAAACCAAGATGGAACCTCAGAAGCACGAGATTTTGATTCAAAAAATGCTTTTATGATAGTATTGTATGTCACCACACTAGGAGTGCACCGCAATGTTCCCATCTCCTGAAACAACTTCATAGCATCATCCAAACGACCAGCCTTGCCTAAGAAATTTATCATATTATTCATAACAACTGTGTCTGGCCTGCAGCCTTCTCGCTGCATTTCAAAGAAGAAGTGATATGCTTCATCTATTCTGCCAGCTTTACCAAGGCCCCTGATCAACTCAGTGTAAGTAAATACATCCGGTCGGCAATACTGATGCCTCATCTCTTCAAACAAACTCAATGCTCCATGAATATCATCGAATTTGAAAAACAAAGCTATTAACATTGTATATATCTTAGTAGTTGGCTGCATTCCGTTCTCCTTCATCTCATTCAACAACTGAATTGCTGAATCACGGCGACCTAGTTTGCAAAAAGCAGAAATCAGTGCACTGTATGTCATAGTGTCTGGGAAGCAATGACCCTCAGTGCTCATCTCATTGTATAGTTCATGGACTTTCTCATATTGGCCCTCATGCATCAACATTATTATCATGCTGTTATATGCCTGCGCAGTTGGCTGACACTTCCGCGTTTTGATCTGGTAGAAGATTGCAATTGCCTTGCTGACCATCTTAGCATTCCCCAGCATCCGAACTACCTCTGAAAGTTCTGTTGGGGTGACAACACAAATGGGGTTCCGTACCATTTCTTGGATCATCTTCCACATCTCACCATACTGCTCCACTACTTCCAAACAACGTATCAATGCCATATAAGTGGATGTGTCATGCTCATAATTCCTCCGCTTTGCAGCCCATCTGAAGAACTGCATCTTCACGTTGACCCCAATGTCAGTTTTCATAACCTCCCGTACCAACCAGTGATCAACTCTAAGCATGAGAACCTCCAGTGCCTTCTCAGCATCAGGGCCCCACTTGAATATCTTCAGGATCCTAATGAACCTCTCATCCAAGACACGCACAGAATGCGTGTATCTTGGCACAATAGTTGCTATTGCTTCCTCACTCTGACGAACTGGAGGATGAAACATCCGAACAATCTCACTTTCTGAAAGCCAAAAAATCAAGAGTGGTCAAGGGAAGGGGAAAAGATAGTAAGAAAAAACATGGCATTTCAGTCATCATCAGAAAGTTTTTTTTTGGCTTAAAACTAAAAACTAACAAAACGCACATCAATCAAGACTCGCTTCAGCTTCTAATATGGAAGGACAACTTGTGAACTATGTTTGTAGGAAATTCATTCTACTTGGTTTCTGGTACTGACTGAACATAGGAATTAATTTACTCATACTAAACATAGCAAATTTCACATTACATTACTTAATATCAACAAACATATTATGTGTAAGCAATTCATTAAATATGAATTATGTAATATCTTCCCTTTTGCAATTATAAAGCTGAGGTTGGGAATTCCCACAAACTCTAACTGAACCCAAATAAAACAAACTGCAATACAATTTTTGTTGCATATACAGAACATCGCCACTCCTCACTAATGTCTATTCCACATTCCGGTGACATATCAAAATAATCCATCGTTTTTTCACTTTTGGGATACAACAGGTAGTTGAAAGCATGTTTCCCAACGCAAATCCACATCCATCCCAACTTCATAGCCCCACTACCACCACACTGCTTTCGATTTTGTCTGATCTCTATAAATCCGACCTTACTTAGATCAATCTAGTTCTCATTAAAACTTCATGCGGAATCCAAAAATGTGCTAGGCACACCCATACACTAAACTGATAGCCAGGGTACTGACACTACCCGAAATTTCTCGAAAGCGAGCTAGGAAACCGAAATAAGTGAAAGAAGAAAGACGCGCCTCACCTGTTTGCTTGATCCTCCGAGACAGGCACGGTGACGAGGAGATCCCCCGTGCCACCAGGAGCTGTACGCCGCGACGCGCCATCTCTGGCCGCCAGCGGCGGCTGCGCTGCGCCTTGACGAATGACGAGGACGAGGGCGAAGTACTCGCTACGCAGGGGCGGTGGGCCGGTGGTCAGGACTCGGCTTATGGGCCGTCATGGAGCCCGACTCGAATGGGCCTACTTGCCACTGACCGGCCCAGACCTTTAGGGTCCTGGAAGGCTGGAATTCTCGAGCGGCTCGTATTGGCAAGGGTTTAGGGCGCAGCAGAGTCTGATGCTCTTGCTCCGAGCCTCCGACTCCGTTCTCGACCGAGACGCGATCCCCTTCTCCTCCACTGCCGTCCTCCGCCGCTGCGATGCCTCGGTGAGTGCTTCTTTGTCTTGGTTACTCACCATATGTCCATCCACGGGGGTGCGGTTGTGGGGTGGGGTGGGGTGGGGGTGATAGGCGTTGGATTTGAAACCCTAGCACTGGCGTCCCATGATTTGCGCCAAGATCTCGCTGGTCGATTCCACGTTGCGGTAGGATTAGGGTCTGGGTTTGCTCGCCGGGAGCCGGTTAGATGATACTACCTGCCTCTGTCTGTACTCCGTTGTTATATATGTTCCTTTCGATTTATGTCTTAGCTCTAGTTCTGACTTGTCTCTTGTTCTTACCGTGCAGGTATTACTGTGACTACTGCGACACCTACCTGACCCATGACTCGGTGAGTGTCTTGTTGTGCTTCAATTTTCTAAGGCTACAGACATGTAGCAGGCTCATCATTTCTTCGGAGGTTTCCTTAGGATTGCATGCAGTAATCTAATCTAAGCATAAGTTGTGTTGCTGCCACCTGCCAAGTATAGGCTTTAATGAACATAAGCGAAATAAGAGTTATTTATGCCACATGATGTTTGTTCATCTCAGTGGCTCAATTCAGTTTTGTTTCTAGCTCCCATTGTGTGGTCCTTGAAATTGTTGATGCTCAATATAGACTGTAGTGCTCCATCCTTTATGTAGCCATGCACTAGGTAGCTGCCTATTCAGGCTTGCATAATGTATGAGATATTCAGAAACTACAGTTCTCTTGGCTTTCTTGAACTGAAATAGGTGTTCTCCCTTTTAGACTTTCATATATTGCATACAAGTGATTTCAGCATAGTTGCTTCTGCAAACTGTATAGATCCAAGAATGCTGTCTGTTCTTTGCTACCATGTACTCTGTTTTTATTTCTCGTCTTCTTTTTGAAACGTGAGTTGACTACTTTGTAAAAAATGTTGCAGCCATCTGTCCGGAAGCAACACAATGCTGGATACAAACACAAGGTATTTATTTTATTCTTTGTATAATCTCCATAGTCCCAATTTGTTTTTGTATAATCTCAACCTTATTTGAAATATTCTAGGCGAATGTTCGAACCTACTATCAGCAATTTGAGGAGCAGCAAACTCAAAGTTTAATTGATCAAAGAATCAAGGAGCATCTTGGACAAGCTGCAGCTTTCCAGGCAGGTGCCCCTTTCAACCAACATATGCTCGCATTCCCAGGAGCTGTGGCCCGCCCTCGTCTTCCAATTCTGCCAACCCCTGGCATGCCTCATGGATTCCCTCAAGCACCTGGCGCCCCATTGATGCCAGGAGTTAGACCCCCAATTTTACCAGCTCCAGGTATTCCAGGTAAACAGGGCTGCTGTTTGTATCATTCATCATGATTGCTAGCATCTATTGTGATGACTACTATGTGTACATGTCTATAACCCATAATTTATGCCTCTTCCCATTAATTCTATATTGCTTTCTTCATTGAAGACAATAACTACATTTACCCCTGCCTCCAACCTTAGCAGAACAAACATCAAAAGTTGAATGTTCTGCAAAGAGTGCTACTCTTGTTTGTTATGGCCCGATTCTGTTTCTTCTGCATGTATCTCCACAGTACATTAATTATTTTCATGTTGCTTAATAGGGCATTGGTACGCTTGTTACCTACCATATGTCAGTTAATTAGGTTTGGTTTATTTTGTACCATAAACTTTCATGGATTTTATTTGTTTTGGGTACATCCTGATTTGTAGTTACTAGTGACTTTAAGCGATCTCTAAACCCTTTGCGCAGTTCCAATCCAGAAGAAACTGATCTTCATTTTCTGCAAGGAAACAAATATGTGCAAACTGTTCTGTACTGATATTTTTTCTGGGAACGAAATAGAATTTTTAGAACAAGCTGTAAATATTCTCAAAAACTCCCCCAGTTTTTTACCTTTACTAAAGCAATTAATCATGTGGTTTACTGGTTTGTGATGAATGGAGAATTGGAGATCTAAAATGCTTAAATTAGAGTAGTCTGATATTTTTTTGTTTTCATGTTTATCTCAAACCACGGTACTATGTTTCTGTTAGTTGATAAATAGATTGGTTAGTTGATAAATAGATTGTGTATCTGTAATTATTGAGATAAATTAGTAAGTTATAGATCATATTTAAGCATTATAAGCATCCTTGTTTACTAGTTGTTAATCAACCCTCCCTATCCCTATTTACTACTTCTAGCATTCAAAATTTGTCGACAGATGTAAGCATTTCCTGTGTAATCAACCCTATCTCTCCCTCATAACTAAAAAAAAATACTTTCCTTGTTTGCATCAGCGTGATGTTGGTGTTTGAAATTTTAACTGGAGCCTTCTGTTTCTGGCATCTCTGTAAAGGCACTGCATCTCTGTAATCTTAGTGATTGATTAAAGGTTACCAGTCATTTTGCTTCCTCCTTAATGTTCTAAAATTCCTAGAAATGCTTATACTTGTGGATGGAGGTAGTTACTTAATGTTGTGCTGACTTCGCACAGCTGATAAGTTGGCCTTTGGAAGAGTGTCCTTCACATTTTTCATAAAAACCATTGATATCCTGATACATTTCACTTATTCAAGCCAAACAATGACTACTTTGTGTTAATGTTTTTTCAAACATGTCAGGTTATCCTGGTGCTCCACCAACCATGCCGCAACCAGGCGCCCCACCTGGCTCCATGCCACAACCAGGTGCCCCACCTGGCTCCATGCCACAACCGGGCGCTCCACCTGGTTCTATGCCGATGCAGATGGCTCCACTCCCGAGGCCTCCAATGCTACCGCCTCCAACATCTGGAGTCCCAGGTGCCCCCATTCCTAACAGTGCAGCACCTCCAGTCATTTACCAAGCGAATCCAACAGCACCTGCAGGTCCAACTTCTGGTGCTCCTCCAGCTCCACCAACTGCTCCACAGCCCACGTTCTCCTATGCGCAGCCATCAGAGGGCAACCACTGATTCTGTTCCTTAGGCACTTGGGAGGCATATGATGTTTGCGCAGAAAGGCTGCTCCTTTGGAAGTTGATGTTGCCATCATTTACTGAGGCCATTTCTGTCAGCTTGAATTCAAGGGATTGTTGAGAAAATCTTCCTATTAGTGTAATCCGTGTGGTTGGGGCACTGTATGCTAGTCATGTAGGTTAACTATGTAATCAACTTTAGTTTATATATTACTTTCGAAAAAAAAGAACGTTTGAAAGTCAACTAAATTTCCTGTCAGAGAAATTTTTGTGGCATGGGATGCTTGAACTGGGTTACACATTTCTATGTTGTGATTCACCAGTATCCATGTTTTAGATGTTTTTATTTATGTCTCGCTTTTACCAGCAAATGTGCTCTTTCAAGCGAAACTTAGGTTCCCAAGTCCAAAGAAATTGAAGCGGTGTCAATGTTTCCTTTCATAATCTGCTTCGGGGTACTGGGTACACTACCCTGTTTGTCGCCTAACAAAAATCATCGTGGTATTACACTTTGCTTATACAAACACAGTTGACATCATAACCAAACGACGAAATTGATCAAAGTTACAAATAATGAAAAATGTCCGGTTGTATCCAAAAGCCATAATATCTCTATCTCTACTCCTAAAAAGAGTCAAAGTTACAAATAATGAAAAATGTCCAGTTGTATCCAAAAGCCATAATATCTCTATCTCTACTCTAAAAAGAGTCACCAGGACCTGTCTACCCGGCCACCTCATGCCTCCCTGTAAATTTTTGGCGCCGACATGTGGGCCCATGCCCTCTCCCCACACGTGCCTCCTCGCTCGGCCGCTTGGCCCTCGACCCTCAATAAAAAAAATAGAAGCTGAGGCTGCCTGTCTTGCTCCTTGCGGCGGCCTCCACCCAGTACGCCCTAGCCCGCCCCTGCCTCGCCCCGCGTCGATGTGCCGCCCGCCTCATCGCTTAGTGCTTATCGCGCCGTCTGGCGGCCCCATGCTCTCGCCGCACCCAGCATTTGTAACACCCCAGGTGTTTGGCTTGCATTGGTGCATGTGCATTGCATAACATAAGCACATTCATCTCATTATCACATGTGCATCATTCTATGTTTCAATGTTTCAACATAATGTTGCATTAGTGCTTATGCATAGGGGTATCATATGTGGTGTCCCTAGTACCCTAGAGGGGTTGTACATGTCCCATGTACCATGTTTCAAGTGTTGCATGTCTCTGTTTCAGTGTTTCAATTGATTGTTTCACCTGTTTCAGTTGAATGTTTCATATGTTTCAAGTCATTGTTTCAATTGTTTTGAGAAGCTAGAGTATATGGATCACATGCAAATGAATGTGGTGACTCACCAAAACACCCTAGCTACATTTAGAATGTCATTAGGAACAATGTTCATAAAGGTCTTTAGCCCTAATTATGCTACTAAGTACTGTTTCCCTAGTTAATTAGAGGAGTGTATATGACTGACCTTTCAAAATGTCCATCTTAGAGATAGAATCTGCCAAAGTCATCTATGGCAAAGTTGTGGCAAATTTATCAGCTACAAAATTTATTTTTGGGTCATCTCATGAATCACCCTCTAACCCACTCAAATTCCATCATTTCTGTCCTGCTGAAATTCTGTTGTTTCCCAAAAACCAATTCCTGCTTTTTGCCTTATATCTCTCAAATTATGCCGATCTGGCCTTAGTACCTTAAAACAAAGTTGTTGAGATTTTGTTAAGCTCCAACTTTGTCAATTGGCTCATCTTGAGATTCAGGCCAGAATGGGAGCTATAGAGCCAAGAAGGATCTGCTGTTTTGGTTTTTGGAATGTTGCAAATGTTTCAAAGCAATGTTTCAGTGTTTCATGTTCAGAAATTTTGAAAGGGGGAGTGGCCGACCGGCCTCAGCTTGTTGCCACCGCGTGGCTGCGCCGTGGCAGCCGTACACCGGCGTGGGACCCACCGGTCGGGCCACGGTGTCCTCAAGAGGCGCCACGACACCGCCAACCTGCCTCCTCCTCCATTCCCTTCCTCTTCTCCTCGTCGTGCTCACTGAGGCGAAGAAAGGGCGATGCCGCCGCCGCCACGACTTGGCCGAGCTCGCGCGCCACCATCATCGAGCCTCTGCTCAATTCACCCCCTTGAGCACCGCCGCGACCTCCTCTACCTCCTCCACCTCCTATCTGAGCCAACCGAGCCGAGGTGAGGGCGCATTGCCGATTTCCGCCGCCGCCGCCATGGGGGTTACCTCGTCGGAGCTCGTGCTCGCCATGGTCAGCATAGCTAGGGCCTTCCCCGTCCCTCCTTTTCTACCTAGGGAGCTCCGCCTTGACGTCGTGAAGCTCGTACCGAGCTTGGTCGGCGCAATGGGGGCCTCACCGCTGTCGGAGCGCCGCCGCGCCTTGACCGCTGCGCCTGCTATCACCATCGGCGTAGTTAGGGTTAGGTAGTGGGGTGCGTTTTGCACACCGGTTGACTCAGCTCAACGCGTAGGTCACTCCAATGACCTCGGTTTCACCGGCCGGCTCACTGGCGGCGAGCTTCGCCATCATCCCCTCCTCCTCCCCTGTTTTCTGCTCGCGGGCCGAAAGCGGCCATGGGCTGGGCAACTCAGTCGGGCCGTGTCACAGCATGTCTTGCTACGTAGGAAGTATGGAGGAGAGGTGAGCGGGCGAGGGCTAGGAACACGGCGGTGACGGATGGGCGCCGTGTTCATGCGAGACGAGGGTTCATGAACGACAGCGGTGACATATAGGCGAATTTTGCCCCATACAGGCGATTGTTACAATTCACTAACAAACTTGACTAACAAACCTCCTGGAATTACTCAAGCAAATCTAACAAACTGAAAGGAAATCAATTCTGGTGCTACGCATGCTGGCTTGTCACGCTAACACCCGCTTCTTGCGTGGTGTGGTGACCGCGCACCGCTCGTTTGGCCGCTGAGGCTTGGCCGCGCTTAGCCACTGGTCTCCTCTTCCTCTGGTAGGTGCGACCCACCATAACATCTTTCCCCCCTCGGAGAACAGCTCGTCCTCGAGCTGGAAGGAGGGATGAGCCGCACGAAATTCATCGACCTGCTCCCATGTAGCTTCAGACGGAGGCATGTCGGCCCATTGCACCAGAACGTGCCAGACACCCTAGCGCAGACTCGCACAGAGCACCCGGTCTGGCTGAAGGAGTGGCCTGCCATGACGAAGAGGAGGCAGGGCTAGCACCATGGATGGAGGAGGACCGCGCATAGGCTTGAGCACACCTACATGAAAAACATCATGAATTCTGGCACCCTTCGGCAGCTGCAGTCGGTAGGCCACCTTGCCCACGCGTTCCAGCACCTTGTAGGGCCCGACATACTTGGGGCTGAGCTTGCCTCGACCGCCTGGTGCTAGGGACTGTGTGTGGTGGTTGAGCAAGTGCAGCCACACCCAGTCCCCGACCTCAAACTCCAGTGCACGATGGTTGACGTCGTAGTGCTTGCGAGCATATTCCTGAGCTTGGAGAAGACGTGCGTGCACTTTGGCGAGGAACTCGTCGCGGTTCGCGAACAGTGTGTCGACCGCCTCAGTGCACGTTGTGCCCGGCTGTAAGTCCAAATGGCTAGAGGGGGAGGGGTGAATAGCCTATTTAAATTTTCTACAAGCTTCACTAAACAACAAAGTTAGTATATAAGATGGCGAAGCTAATTCTAGCACTAGCTCACCTACTTTTATGCAAGCCACAAATACAATTCTAGTGCAAGGCTATGATCTCTAGTTCACACCAACAAAGCTAAGTCTCTAAACTAATTACCCCTAGGTGATACAAACTACTCTAAGCACACTAGACAAAATGTAGTGCATGAATATAAAAGGGAAGTGAATTGATTCTTATACCGACGATGTAGAGATGAGATGTATCCAAAGAATCAATCACACACAATCACAATGAGAATCCTTAGCAAGAGATGACACAAGATTTTTTTACCGAGGTTCACTTTCTTCCCGGCAAGCTACTCCTCGTTGTGGCGATGCACCCACTTGATGGATTGTGAGCTAATTGACTATCAAGAGTCAAACCCTCAGCGGGTGCCGCACATCCACTCACAAGATGGGGATCCTCTAAGCCACGAGCTCTACTAGAGTAGCCAATTCGCGAACTCCTGCGGGGAAGGCTCAAGAACCCCTCACAGTCACTTGGTGAGGCTCGAAATAATCTTCAATCACGAGCTCAACACCACCGCTGCTCCAAGTCATCTAGGGTGTTGAGAAACACCCAAGAGTATCAAGAAATCGCAGCCAACTTGATGAATCAAGTGCCACTAGATGCAACTCTCAATGCAATGCACTTGAATCTCACTCAATCTCTCTAGGATTATGCAACCAAGCAAGGAGATGAGTGGAGGGAGTGTTCTCTAGCTCAAAGTATGTCTCAAGTGTTCAAAGAGTCAAGAGAGAGGTCCCAAAACTGGCCAAACATATATATATAGATACCCCTTCGGATAGAGCCGTTGGGCAAAAATCGGGGGCACCGGATGCTCCGACGCACAGGCATCGGACACACTCAGCAGCGTCTGGTGCACCAGATCTCGCCACGCGTCTCGCGCGTTCAAAGTTCAACGGTCGTTACAGCGAGCACCGGACGCGTCCGACGCCTGCGCTCAGCGTTCCACGCTCAGCGTCCGATGCGGTCCAGTAAGGGTCCAGAGTCAGTTTTGACGCACCGGACGCGTCCGACGGCATGTCATCGGACGCTCCAGCATTCGGTGCATGCAGAGCTTCGCGAGGCTGCCGACGTCACCACTTCACCGGACGCATGAACAGTGCACGGGCAGCGTCCGGTGCGAAACCCTCGGACGCGCCGGTGCACCACACTACACAGCGCTGCCAGCTCAGTAGACACCTGACGCTGGCACCAGCGTCCGGTGCAACAGAAAATAGCACTTTCGCCTCCGTTTCTTCACCTCCGGCATAGTGGAAAAATAGGTGTTTCATTTCCTCAATAATGCCTGAATCCCACGCTCGCAAGCTCGGCGGGAGGGAGAGAGGACCCCAAACCCCTCTCTACCGCTCAAACTCCACCTCCTTTACAAATGTGCCAACACCACCATGTGTATATCACCATGTGCAAGTGTGTTAGCATATTTTCACAATCATTTTCTCAAAGGAGTTATGTTAGCTCTCTTACTAGATCCTAATGCATATGCTCAAGATGATGACCTTGTAGCACTTGATTCATGAGCTAACCGTGATTGTCCCTCTTGATAGTCGGCTATCAATCCTAAACCCGGTCAATCACTTCTCTACTCATCTTAGACCGGCAAAAGCAAACCCTATGATTATACCTTTGCCTTGATCACTTTGTTCCATGTCCATCTCCTCATGCTTGATCACCATGATCATCATTTCATGTGCATATCCACCATGATCGTCATTTCATGTCCATGCACCATCTCGTTGTGATCTTGTGGCCATCACTCCTTGCCACATATACCTTCATCACATGTGTTTCTTATGTCTAACTCAAAACACTTAACACATGGCATTAGCAACTTGGTGTCATTAATTACCAAAATCAAATTTGGGCTTTCACCAGCGCATAAGGCAGGAGCTTTGGGGGCACGCGGCCGTAGACCATGATGAACAGCAAAGTCAGAAGGGTGGAGTAGTAGGCGGTATTGTAGCAGTACTCGGCCCACGGGAGCCAGTCGAGCCAGTCACGTGGGCGGTTGCTGGTGAGACACCGAAGATACATGGCGATGGTCTTGT
Organism: Saccharum hybrid cultivar R570; assembly: GCA_038087645.1. Classification (NCBI taxonomy): domain Eukaryota; kingdom Viridiplantae; phylum Streptophyta; class Magnoliopsida; order Poales; family Poaceae; genus Saccharum; species Saccharum hybrid cultivar. The sequence continues at coordinate 1,690,687 of JAQSUU010000235.1, read as the reverse complement.
TGACCGCCTCAGACTACCCGTCCGTCTGTGGGTGAAATGCGGTGCTCATGCGCAGTTGCACCCCGGCCTGGCGGAATAGATCACGCCAGACGTGGCCGGTGAACACCGGGTCGCGATCGCTGACGATGGAGTCGGGGAAGCCATGTAGCCGAACAATGTCGTGGAAGAAAGCGTGCATGACGGACGACGCCGTGTACAGGTGCCCCAATGGTATAAAGTGGGCGTACTTGGAGAACCTGTCCACCACGTTTAGTAGAACACTCTTGCCATGTACCTTGGGTAAGGCCTCGACGAAATCCATGGCGATGTCTGCCCAGACACGGGCTGGCACGGGCAGCGGCCGGAGGAGACCGGCGGGGTGCAACGCCTCCATTTTGTTTTGCTGACATGTCGCACACGAGCGGACATAGTCGCGGACAACGCGGCGATCATGCTCGATGAAGAACTCCGTGCGGAGGCGCTGAAGCGTCTTCTGGATGCCCTCGTGGCCGCCTGTGTGTGCAAGCTGCAGGACGTCAGGAAGAACTGCCGAGGCACTGGGCACAAACACACGCCCTTTGTGGAGGATGAGGCTGTCGTGGACGCGCTAGGAGTCGCCGTAGTCGCCCGCGGCAACGGTGTCCTGGTACGCCCGCAGCTCTATGGAAGCGTCCAGCTCGCGGCGGAGGTCGGCGAACAGCTGGAACGTGGGCATAGAGACCTCCCCCGCGGTCTGGTCAGGCAACGCCAGGACCGCTAGAAGCAGAACATCGCCGTCACGACGCGAAAGAGCATCAGCGACAGTGTTGAGGCGGCCTGGGCAATATTCCAACCGGAAGTCGAAGCCGAATAACTTGCTTATCTAGTGGTGCTGCGGTATCGTCGAAAGCCATTGGTCCAGCATGAACTTCAATGCATAGTGATCTATCCGGATGACAAAGGCGCAACCCCAGAGATAGGGGCGCCAATGGCAGATTGCCTGCACCAAGCTGATGAGTTCGTGCTCGTACGTGGCGACCTTGAGATGGCGAGCGGTGAACGAGCGACTGAAGAACGCGATGGGGCCAGCACTCTGATGCAGGACGGTGCCAAACCCGGACCCGATGCGTCACAGTCGATGATGAACTCCTTGCTGAAATCTGGCAGGTGCAACACAGGTGCTGTAGACAGCGCCTTTTTGAGGGTCTCAAACGCTGCCGTGGCGGCGTCGGACCACTGGAAGGCCGCTTTGCGCAGGAGTTGTGTCAGGGGCGCCACTATGGTGCCAAAATCCTGGATGAAGCGCCGGTAGTACCCGGCTAAGCGAGGAATCCGCGCAGTCCCCGGGCGGAATGTAGCTGCGGCCAGGACTGCACCGCTGCGACCTTGGTGCTATCCATGGCGACGCCCGCCTCCAAGATTACGTGGCCAAGGTACAGAACCAACGTTGTGGTGAAGGAACACTTCGAACGTTTGATGTGCAGCTGATGCTTGTGGAGCACCTGGAGGACGGCGTGCAGCTGCTGTAGGTGCTCTGTCCATGATGAACTACAGACGAGGATGTCGTTGAAGAACACCAGAACGCATCGCCGGAGGAAGGGCTTGAGGACGAAGTTCATGAGCGCCTGGAATGTCGAAGGCGCATTGGAGAGGCCAAACGGCATGACCAAAAATTCAAAATGGCCATGATACGTGCAGAATGCCGTCTTGGCCACATCCTCGGGGGTGCACGCGCACTTGATGCTACCCGGAGTGGAGGTCAAGCTTCGTGAAAAATTTGGCGCCATGGAGCTCGTCCAGCAGCTCCTCGACGATAGGTATCGGGAACTTGTCTTTGACTGTTGCCGTGTTAAGAGTGTGGTAGTCGACGCAAAATCTCCATGACCCGTCTTGTTTCTTGACGAGCAGCACCAGCGCTGAGAAAGGTGAAGTGCTAGGCGTATGATGCCTTGCTGGAGCATCTCCTCACACCACTTCTCCAACTCATCTGTCTGGAGTTAGGGGTACCTGTAGGGGCGCACCACCATAGGCTCTATTACCGGCTTCAGATGGATCCGGTGGTCGCATGGGCGGGCCGGTGGTAGACCCACCGGCACGGCGAATACGTCGGCGTAGGAGTCCATCAGGCGCTCGAGCAGAGCCGGCTCCGTGCCCTTGGCCGTGAATTGGTGGCTGGCATGGAGGCGACCGGTGGGAGGGATGTCGGTGCGCGTCGAGCCGATCACCTTCCACAGCACCCGGCGGCCGTTGTGGTTGAACGCCATGCAAAGGTCGTCGAAGTCCCAAAGGATGGGGCCGAGAGTGCGCAGCTAGGTGGTACCAAGGATCATGTCGTAGCAGTCGAGGCCGATGGTGTAGCAATCGATGGTGAAGAACTCCTCGCCGATCCGAATGGTGACGTCTCGTGCGAGTCCACAACACGGCACGCGGTCGCCATTGGCCACTGTGACGTGGGCGCATTGCTTGTCATGGAACTGGAGACCAGCATGGCGTACGACCGGCCCACTGATGAAGTTATGCGTCGAGCCAGAGTCGATCAGCGCCGTGAACTTGTGGCCACCGACGCGGACATTGATCTGCATCGTATCCTCCGTGCGGATGTCCGTGATGGCCGAGAGGGAGATCAACGGGTCATCCGGGTCGAACTGGGCCTGCTCCGGGGCCTGGACCTCGGCGGCCGCGGGCATGTCAGCGTCGTCGTCCGGCTCCTCGATGATATAGTCGGCCGCCTCGAGGTAGAAGAGTCGCGCGCACTTGTGGCCACGAACATATGGTCGTCACAGTTGTAACACAGCCCCTGCTTGCGACAAGCCGCCATCTCGTCCGGGGATAGCCGCTTGAAGGTGCGCGGAGGAGCAGCTGGTGACGCCGAGGACGAGGCGCCCTGGGAGGCACCCGATGCCGGCAGCGCGACTTGGGCCCCTGGAACACGGCGAGGCGATCTTGGCGGCGGCACCGGAAGGGCGAGGAGGTTGTGCACATTCCGGTGCTCGTAGGCGCGTGCTAGCCGCATGGCCCTCTGGAGATCCTGGGGCTCGTGAAGCTCGACGTCGACGCGGAGAGCCTCCGGTAGCCCCCCAGTGAAGAGCTGGGCTTGCTGGAGCGGAGCAAGACATCCTGTGTGCACGAGCGGCGCCTGGAACGTCTCCAGGTACGCCTCGACGGTGGAGTTGAACGGTAAGCACGCCAGATCCGCAAGATGGTTCGTGCTGATCGGCGGATCGAACCTCTGGTGGCAGAGGAGCTTGAACTCGTCCCAGTCAGGTTCACCGGCATCGCGCTCCAAGGTGATGTACCACTGCTGTGCTGTGCCACTCAAGTGGTATGACGCGAGCTAGACGCGATCGGTGTCCGGAGTATGCTGGGCGCTAAAGAATTGCTCGCACTCCGAGCGGATCCACCTTGCCATCGAAGGTGGGAAAGGAGAGCTTGTGGAAGCGCGGCACGGTATGGCCCTCCGGTGCTGGTGGGACATGAAGTTGCAGTGGCGCAAAATGCATGGTAGCAGACGACAGAGCTGTGGTCTGTGGTGTATAGCAGCCGCCCTGGAGGATGGTGGACATGGATGGCACTGGGGATGGCGATGGGGGAAATGATATGTGGGTAATGGGAACCCCCAACGATGGCTGCGGTAGAGGCAGGGATCCCGCCGCAGTGATTGGCGTGGAAGAGGCCGGTGGCGTGGGCACCATCGACGATGCCGGTGGCACCGTTCGGAAGGGTGGCACGGAGAACAACTCTGATATAGTCGGGGCAGGGGCCGGTAGTGCCGAGATGCCATCGTAGCCGGGCAGCCCGTATAGGAACGGTGAGGATGAGGCCGGCGAGCGGCGCTCGAGTGCCGCCATGCGCAATGACAGGTCACCCAGCTGGTTTTGTATCTGGTAGATCGCCACCGTGAGGGTGTTGAACGCCTCGGCGCAGGATGTTGGTGGCATGTGCAGCTGCTGGGCGGCCGACTCCGAAGTCGTCATGATTGCGCTGGTGGCGGCGGGAGCAGATGGGTTGATGGTGGCGGCGGGGTCGGCGGTGGTTGGCGCAGCGGAAGCCAAAGACGACATGGTCTCTGATACTAGGTTGTCACGGCGTGTCTTGCTACGTAGGAAGTATGGAGGAGAGGTGAGTGGGCGAGGGCTAGGAACACGGCGGCGACGGATGGGCGCCGTGTTCGTGCGAGACGAGGGTTCACGAACGATAATGCGAGGATGAGCAACAGTACGCCTGCCTGGGCACCCAGGGGAGATGTATATCTCAATCCCAAGCTAAAAATCTCATTAACCGAATGTTTGCCCCATATAGGCGATTGTTACAGTTCACTAACAAACTTGACTAACAAACCTACTTGAATTACTCAAGGAAATCTAACAAACTGAAAGGAAATCAATTCTGGTGCTACGCATGCTGGCTTGTCGCGCTGACGTCCGCTTCTTGCGCGGTGTGGTGACCGCACACCGCTCGTTTGGCCGCTGTGGCTTGGCCGCGCTTAGCCACTGTGTCTCCTCTTCCTCTGGTAGGTGTGACCCACCATAACAGGCCGGCCCAATTAGGTTTAGGTTTTGTTTTTCTTTTATTCAAATATGCAGATTTGAGTGCTAACTTGTAAATTCCATATCTTGAGTTTTAGGGATCCAAATGTTGTGGTTCAAATTTTGTTGTGCTCTATGTAGTATCTAGTTTTTATTAAAAATATGAAATATGCCATGTTCTGTTATGGAAAATGAAGTTATAAATTATCTCTTTTATTCAATAGGAAATAGGAGAAATTTGTATTTTTGCTGTGTAGCTCCAAATGGCATGAAAATTTTATGGTGTCCTGTTTATGCCATGAATAGCTTGTAGTTTAAATTTCAGCAATTTTTAATACTGTATGATTTAGTTACACATTTATCTTCTTTAATTAGATGGATCTTGTGCTAATTTTCATAAATTATCTATAAGTCCAATAATGGTGAAATTTGGTGAACACTGTTTTTATTTTAGTAAGAAGTTAGAAAAAATATGAAATCTGTAAACACCAAAACTTCGATTATTGCACCAAGTGTTGGTGTTTACAATTTCATCAAACAAAAAAGTCATGTAGATCTAGGAGGGAGGGAGGGGGATTTACCTAGGCAAGGCATCTGCCAGGCTTGGAGCTTGCGCAATGGAGTCGGAGAGGGAGCGTGTGCCGTCAGGTTAGGGATGGAGCAGGCGCCGCCGGGTCGAGAGACGGGGATGGAGCACGCAGCGCCAGGTCGGGGAGGGAGAGCCGCGCTGCCAAGTCGGAGAGGTGGTGCTCGGCCTGTCCACGGGGGTGCGCTCGGAGGAGGACCACCATTGGGCAGCAGGGGTGTGCTCGGAGGAGGACCGCCACCGCCACCTTCTTTGCGGACAAGAGAGATGGAAGACGAGAGCCAATGGTGAGCATGGCACCTCCTCTCTCCCCTAGATCCGTGAGCATGGCGCCTCCTTTCCTCTTCCCGTCGCAGCCACACCCTCCTCTTCTGGTTAATCAACGCGCCTGCGGTGCCCTTCACCCCCACCGCGCGTGCATCTCTCTCTCTTCCTCTCGCCTGAACCCTAGATCGAGGACGGTGACAACGTAGGAGGTACGCTCAGACTGGAGACGAGGCCGGAGGCGCAGCCGTCTGTGCGGACTCCAGCCAGGGGCGCGGCCAGCGGCGTTGCCTCCGGCCGGGGGCGCGGCCAGTGGCGTTGCCTACAGTCGTGGGTGGAGCAGCCTCCAGCCAGGGGCGCGGACAGGCCCGCAGCCACCGGCGCCAACAAGGAGACGCTGAGTTCGTCTGGATCTGTTGGTAAGTTCTTCTCCGGGTTTACTCTCGCGAATCTTGCTACTCGAGAGGCGAGAGGATGAACCACGGCGTCGGAGCTTGCGCCGCTCTCCTGGCCGCCTGCGCGCTGCGGCGGCGCCGGTATCCCGAGGATCGACCCCGTCGCTAGGGGTGCCTAGGTTGGCATCGTCGGGGACTCACTGTCCGAGAACCTCGCCGTCGCGCTGCTCTGCGCGCTCCGCTCTGCCGACCCTACCGTGGGCAAGAGGAAGCGCCTTTCACCGCGCTGTGCTACTCGCAAGTACACGTGAGTGCGTGCTCCTTTGCTCCTCAATGCTGTTGCCTTTTCTTCCCCTGCGTCTGAATAAGGTTTTAGCAACAGCAATCTTTTTCGTTTTTTGTGTGATCAATATGAAGATTTAGGAATTTGGAAAATAGTATATTGTTTGCCGCAATAGTTGTATTTATCTGCATAGCAGCAGTAGTAATATTTGAGGGATCAAAGTGTTCTTTTTTTTCAAGACTGTTTAAGGCAAATTTACGGCAGTGGTTACAAAATTATGAGCTCCGTGATACAGAATAGAATTATTGGTATGTTGGGTGCTTCGTCAGTGAAGTTGTAGTTCTGTTTGGTTTCAGTATAAATAGAACCTTCATTTTTAGTGAAGAATCAATTATTGACTTTTGTTGGTTTATTTCTCTATTCTGCCATATGTATGATATTAGGCTTTTAAAATGTTAATGTTAATAGCAAAACAATGGCCGTCGGTAGTTTGAGGAAGAGGGGGAGATAGTAGGCTTTTAAAATGTTGCTAACTATATGTTTATTTATTTGTTCGATTGGTAGAGAATGCAGCAGTTGCTTTATCTGAGTTCACTTATTCAGGGCCAAACTATTATTTATCAGACAGACCACTACTAACTCCATTTTCCCTTTAATCAGACTGCAAAGTACATCGAGTATGATAGCTCTTTTAGTGAGGATGAGAAGAAGCAATCTAAAGCTCTAAAAATCAGTTGCAAGCTCAACAACGCAGTCTGCAGGCTGAAACTGAAGCAGAGAAACTCTTTTGAATATCAGAGCAATCTCTTGCTTTGTGCACCCACTGCCTTTTGAATTCTTTTTGTTGTTTGATCCATGGAGCGGACATAATCAGGCTCTGGTGCACGTATCTCCTGAATTTACTATTAGTAGTTTCGAATGGACTTACCCAGAATTTATTTGCACTAGGACTTATTGCTGTTTATTTCTTTACATTCTTTATGGATAAACCACAAGATCACTTTGACCCAGCACGTAGCTTATGAGTTGCTCTTTGAATGATGTTCCAATTCCACTTTATGCTTTGGAGCATACACATCTGTATGGAGTGAAATTGAAAAGAAACCTGATGCAGAGGATGGGAAGGATGCAAAGACAAGGTAATTGTCAGCTCTATGTCATGTTATCACAGTTTTCTCTTAATATGACACATGGCGTTAGCACGGGCAATATACTAGTATCCTTATGAACATGTGATTTACAATGTCATTGCATTGCAAAACTAAAGTCTATCCCAAATGTCAATGTTCTTTATTTCAGGACGAATGTAGAGTTTGAGTGGAGTGCACGAGTGATGGGATTGTCCAAATCAAGTCAAGTGAAGCTGCAGTGGTGTCACATCTTAGATGTTTTGGTTTAGGAACAAATATGATGGATATCTTTGTTTCAATAATGTGTGTGTAGCCTGAGTTTGAATTTGGATCGTTAATTCCATATGTGAACAAATTAAACAAGTTAATACTTTGGTTTAATGGAATCTTTTCAAATGCTTTGTTGATGTCTATTGAGTTTCAAATTAATTAATGGTGCTGTAATATTGTCCGGTGGCACTAAACCAAAAGCGTTGTAAAAGTGACAATTGGCAACCATATTTTTTGTGGCAATATATCCTATAGCAACGAACAATCTGCATAGCAATAGAGGCTGCACCTTATAACAACGATAATATGAACGTGGCAATTGCATATGTTGCCACCATTTTTTGGTGTTGCCACATAGGTCTTGTTGCCACACTCGTTATGCGATGCAATATGGGTGCACTTTATAGCAACGACAATGTGAATGTGGCAATTGCACATGTTGCCACCACTTGGTGTTGCCACATAGGTCTTGTTGCCACACTCGTTATGCGATGCAATAGAGGGTGCACCTTATAGCAACCAAACCTTGGGTGTGGCAATTGCACATGTTGCCACCACTTCTTGGTGTTGCGACATAATCCTTGTTGCCACACGCGTTATGCGTGGCAATACATTGTCTTGCAACACACGTTCGTTGTTGCTAGTGCACCATTTGCTACGACATGGGTAAGTTGCCATTGCAAGGTCCAGCAACGCCAAAGGCGTTGCATTAGTTGTTGTTGCCACACCTACAACCATAGCAAAACTGTATGTTGAAATGCGTAGGTGTTGCAAATCCAAAACGCATTTTGCAACGCTTCCAAGAAAAGTGTTGTCCAAAGCTTTACCCACGCAAGCACCTGCAATGCCTCCCAACGAAAAAAGTGTTACGATTTCTGCTATTGCAACTATTTCGGGCATATTGCAACACTTTTCGGGCGTTAAAACAGGGTCAAAATTTAGTAGTGTTGCATAAATGCACCCTATGTTTCAAGTATAGCAATCACATGTTTCATATGTTGCATAGTAATGTTTCATTAAAGCATTGTATGTTTCCTTAATAGCATGACCATGTTGCATATGCCATGTCTCATGTGTTGCTTTGTAGTGTTTCACATGATGCATATAAGGTGTTTCATATTTTGTTCTTAACATGTTTCATTAATCCAACTCATGTTTCAAGTATTGCAACCATGTTTATTTATGCCATGTCTATGTTGCATATATGATGTTTCATATGTAGCTTTGCTATGTTGCAAATAAGGTGTTTCACATGTTAACTATGCTATGTTTCATGTGTTTCAAGGTAGTGTTTCATAGGTTGTTTATAATATGTTTCATATGTTATGTTTCACATGTTTCATGAAATGCTAATAACAACTTTGTTTAGGGTTCTTTGTGAATTTATATATGGGTATTTGCTTAAACAAATAAAATTTTGTTAAAATAAACTTTGTAGAGTAAAGTATGTGCTTTCATGTGAAATAAAGGTTTAAAGATGTTTTTGGATCAAATACGCTTAATTTGAGCTCCAAAAGTTGAACTAATGCTAGGTGCCACACTTGTCAATTTCATGGCTAAGTCCCTGAAAAATAGTTAATAAGTTCAAACATTGGGGATTTAATAAATGAGTTTTCATAAATAGAAGTTGACCCAACTTTGTTTCATTGCTTAGTACTATACTGGATTTTGGTTACAGTGTAATTAGATGTCATGTTAAATCCATGATCAGCTGTAATTAATTGCTCAAAATTTGCTAACCAAAACTGAATTACAAAACCCTAAATGAAGGTGCTGACAGTGTGAAGCACAGTTTCAATCTTCCTCTCTTCTTAAGCTTTGATCTTCTGATCCATTTAGAATTAGGAGGAGAACCTTAAAGCAAAGTTGTTGATCGAAGTATAATGAACAACTTTTGTTTTAGGATACAGTCGAGCTTCCATGCAAAATCCGGAGAAAATAGAAGGGGAAGAGGATGGGTTCAGTCGCTACAGTTCTCGCCGAAGCTGCTCGCCACCGAGCTGCTTGCCGCCGCCCTGCCGACCGTTTTCGCCGCTTTCTCGCGCCATGGTACGTAGCTGCTTTTGCGGACGCGTCACAAGCAGGAGCTGGACGCCTCGAGCCTTCGCCGTCATCCTTATCTCGTCGAGCCAGCCAGCCTCCTCATCTTCTCCTCTGTTCGCCATCGCCGACAGAGCTCCGCTCGACGGCAAAATTCGCTACCATCGTTGCATCTCCATCCAATTGCCTGTGCCTACAACTTCATCTCGCCCTTGCGCTCCTTCCTGTGCCACTCGTGCCAACCCTCTGTGCCTGAGCTAGCCGAACACCGTCGTCTTCCTGGCGGACGACCGCAGCACCATGCGCACCTCCCTGCCGCGGCTTGGCCACAGCAGAGCACCTCTCGTCCATCCGTTTCTTTCTTTCGCTTCCTTGTGATCTAGTAATGCTCATCGACTCTCTCGTTTCTCTCTTTCTCCTCAGGATGCGCTGGAATGCAGCCGCAACGCCAGTCCGTGCCGCCGCGTGCACCGCCACCGCCAGTCAACTATCTCCGCCGCGCCACCGCCCCAACCATCGGGAGCATCAGAGTCGCGGTGAGCTCCTAAGTCTTAACGCACCGTTCGTTTTACCTCTACCGTTCCAAAGTAGCCGGAACGTCACTGCTCCGGTGAGCTTTGCTCTGCTGCCCGCCATGGTTGCGGGTGAGCTCGTTCTTAACCCTAGCTCGAGCCACTGACAGCGTAGACGAGTCCACGTTAGCAAGGCGAGTGTGTTGGTACCTTTCCTGGTGTCGGTGATCCCACCGATGGCCGTAGCCGCTGCGCCGGAGCACCGCCGGGCCACCATGGTCATCGGTGAGGTTGCTGCCGTGCCCCCGAGTCTCGATCTTCAGCGCCGTTGGATGCGTGAGTTTATCCCGAGCACGTTGATGCCCTCGCCATCGTCGGAAACCTCATCGGCGGCGAGTTAACGCCGATCAACGGCTGTGCACCCGCGGCCACGCGCCGGGGCACTGTGCCGCTTACTCTGGCCCCGCCTGTCAGTCACTGTGGCTGGCTGGGTGTGGGTGCCGATGGGTTTTTAACCCTTTTCGATTTTCAGAAAATGTTTTCTTAAGCAGTTTCTAATAAAATTCATAACTAAATATATAGAGCTGATAAAAATGTGAAATTTTGTGTGTGACTTTGTCATGACATGCTCTACCTAGTAAAAATATGAACTGGTCATTTTCAGTAATTTTGATATGCTTAAAAATTCCATCTTTTAATAGAAAAATGCTTCTTGTGTAATTTTTGTAGACAAAAAATATTAATCCTGTGATCATGAGATTTTGTGTGTATGCTTCAAATGTGTATGTCTACCTTTACAAAAACTTTGGTACTATTTTGATAATCCTATCTTGGTTAATTAATTTAAGTGCACTTAATTACCTTTCCTTTACTTAATAAATACTAAAAATGAATTAGGAAAATGGTCAAATGAACTTGATGTGTAATTGAGTATTTCTTGAAGACCTTGGAACACATAAACCCCTGCTGTTCCTTGGCAACTATATCCTTTCCATATTGTGCCTATCATCAAATTGCTTTTTAATAAATAAATGATTTAATTAAAAGCTTAATTAGTAGATGCATGTAATTAAACCTTGTTGCTCTTTATGTGTAATGGTTGAGTAAGTAATTATGCTTTGTATATGCTTTTCATCTTAATCTTGCTAATCATGATTAAGTTAATACTTCCATGATAATGACTAATTAAACTTGTTAAATAATATATAAAATACTTTACTCATTTAATTAGTTAATGGATGCGTATAATTAAGTCATGTTATGACTCTTACTTGCTCATGGTTGAACATGTTGTGATGCTATATCACTACATGGCTTTGCTTGATTAATATAATATGATGATTATTGCTCCCATGTTAATAACTAATTAACTTGATAGTTAAATAATTAGAATGCTTTTATGATAAAACTCCTAGTTCTTTGGTGAAGGAAAGTTGTCCTCAACTTTCTTAACTTTGTTAAATTTCTGTTATGCACTTAGATGCTTTTCATCATGCATCATACATCATGGCATGTAGACCATTATGTTAAGCAAAGCATCATTTATTACGTGTAGTGCATATGAGAGTGAGAATATGCGTGTTGATCAAGTTTCGGAGAAGGTGTATCCACCAGTGGAGTTGATGCCATGCCTAACTAACTGGACCTATCTCTGAAATCTAATCTTCTCTGCAACGCAGGCAAGCCCCGGTGCATGACACACCCTTCTATAGCATTTATAAATCTTTATTACACTTTAGGTCTTGTGAGATGTGCATTAAGTAATTAGGAGTTGGTCTATACCGTTGCTGCATGATTACCTTGATATATAGGTATCCTTAGTTATACCTTGATAGTATGAATAGGTTGTATCTCTTATGCTTAGTAATGCTTAGACTTCGATGGAAGTCGAACGATGGTTTCATTGTTCGAGAGAAACATATTTACCTTGCTCTTCTCAACTCTGGTTATGGGTTGTGAATACCATGATGTTAATAATGTTAAATTGAGACCCGGCGGGTGGTTATACCACAACTGGCTTACATTGAGAATGGAGTCTCAATGTAGTGTCTTCGCCTATGTCGGTTAAGGACCGTTCGTTGTAGGCTTGTTATGTGTTCGAGACTTTGTAGTACTGGCCACATACTCTGGTAAGCCTAATATCTTGGCTATTCCATTACTTGAAAAGACAACTGCGCACTGGAAGTGTGGAGATGGTGAGAGTAACATGTACCCATACGGTGTTGTCCACCTGATGTGGTACGGAGCAGTGGAGTACTATGCTCTCAAGTAGCATAGACCGGTTCAGGTTTTGAAGGATCTGGGTGAGGGTTGATATATGTAGGTCCAGGACCGGTCCTAGGCCTACATATGTCGTGTGGTAAGGAAACACCAGCTGGGCCAAATTGATTCGATTCGCCATTGCTTCTCAGAGAAGAAGACTCGATCCTATGCCCTGTATCATAGTTAATCAATGAAACATGGTTACGGATGGACTTGAGATGGTATAAGTTGAGCAGAGATGTGATGATTAATGAAGTGCTTGAGCTAGATTATAGGTGCTAATTGGATACTGATAAATAACTCAATACACAGCTAAAAGGCTGAAAGTAAGGATCAACTTGTAGGGAGCTTTTCTGCAAAAGTTACTTCTTGCTTCTATCTTCCCTTTTAAGCTAGTATATCCTTGGAGTCTTTTCTTTTAGTTAGGTAAGACTTGTTGAGTACCCTCAAGTACTCAGGGTTTGTTAACCCCTATTGCAGGATTTGACTTGAGCAGCTAAGTGAGGTCATGTCGGTGGGATCGACGTGGTCTGGCTAACTCTTCTACTTAGATGTTTCACCTAAGTTGCTTCCGCAGTCCTACTCATCTTTTGAAGTCTTAATTAAAAGTTGACTTATAAATGTTTTGTAAACTAATGTTATAATTCTTCCGCACTCTGATGTAAGACATTTTTATATCAAATTTTATAATGTTATAACAACTCCAGTGTTGATCCTATATAAGTTATAAACCATAGATGATTTGGGGTTCCCTGAGGACACCCGATAGACTACCGGAGTTGTCTGGCTTACATATGCAGCTATCAGAAGTCTGAAAGACAATGTTAGGCACATGTGGGCCATATGATTCATGTGGTTCTGCCACATGATTTCAATTATATTCCTTCAATATCTGTAGTCATTGGACATATGCATCTACTGCCTAGCAAACACCACCAACATACATTGAACACACTATCATCCTGTGTGTTGCATTTATGAATTCTAAAAATGTGCATATGAAATGCTTCAGGTACCCAAGAGCTACATGTTCGATGCCATACCTTGCTGGTTCAGGACATTCTTCATTGGAGATTTCTTCATAGGGATGTTGGTTCGTCCTTTGCTCGAAGATGCTTGGCCTGCCTTGCTGTTGGGGACCTTGCTCATTGCCAGACCCCTCATGCCCTGCTGTTGGAGACCTTCCTCACTGCTAGACACCCGTGACCACGTCCTCGCCCAGCATCTGGCTCCTCGTCGCTATAGCTAGGCGAGTTGCCCTTGATGGGCGACACATGCCTGCCTGATCTCGTATGCATCACTCCAATCTGGCTCTAGGTCGAGGTGCAGAAGGAGGAGCGGGCGGGAGGCAGGCAATCGGCATGGTAACTGTAACGCTAGGGTTGGGGTGGCTTGGTGTCGCGGGGTCAAAACTACGACAAGCATTTTTATTTGGATGGTGTCGTCACACGACAGATACAGTGGCTCGGGTGAACCTAAGAACACAAGAAACACACAGGAGACACAAAGATTTATCCTAGTTCGGGCCAAGTCAATCCCTATGTCCAACAGCTGAATGATCCTTGTACTCGAGAACACCCAGAAATCTGGGGGGTTACACTCAGTGTCTAGAAGGTGGAAGAGTTTGGCAGGGGCTAGCTCAATGCTAGTCCTATGGTGGTGGTGGTGTTACTGCACCGCCGAAGTTGTCCCATCTCTCACCGGAGAGGAAGGAGATGGTGGAGGAACTGCCAGAGCTCCCCCAAGGATTGCTCTACTGTACGGTGAATAGAGCAGAGAAGGCGGTTTGGAGAGGCTCTCTGTGTTCTATGGATGCAGAGTTGTGGAATTGGGATCCACTCTAAGGGCCGACCCTGTCCCTTATATATAATGAGAGGGGTCGGGTACAAGGCGGTTGTGGTTGCTAGCCTACGGTCTACGTGCACCGGAGTCCATGGTGGCCTTGCTGCGGAGCCGTGTGGATCGAGGCGATGTCTTGGTGCCGAAGAAGCTTGGGGCATCTTCTCGTAGTTCTGCCCTGACACACTAAGTGTCAGGTCTTGTCGGCTTGGACTAGCCTCCCCCAGGTGAGACCTTATGGAGTCTTCCCGGTGGAGGCGGAGGTTGGCTTTGGAGGCTGGCGCATGGGCCCAGAGGTCCACCAACCCCTAAGGCCACTGGGAGGCTTTGTCTTCTTGCGTCACGCCCCAAACGTGACCCTGTCGGAGGTGCAGCTGGTAGGGGCACGCCTCGGGAGCGTCATCGGGGAGCCCTCGGGCATCGGTAGTCTGGGTGCTCGTCTTCTTGCGCCCAGGCCTTAGTTGGCATCGATAGCCGGGCAGGAGCCAAGGGTCAGACGCGTCATCGATGTGCCTAGGGCTCGGGGGCCCCGAGCCTTAGGCTGAAGGTGTTGCGGGGTCAGGCTCTTCCAGACCCCCTGTCAAGAGGGTGCACGAGCCGTGTCCGGTGGGCACAACCTTCAAGCCCCCGAGCTATCGCGGGGGATAGGCCGGGGAGTCTCCAGATGATTGGGAACCACCTAAAACTAAGATTAGACATACTTGGATGTTTATAATCTCAACACCTGGCAACCATCACGATCCTTGTGAAGGCGGGCGGCGCAATGCAGGTAATCATGGTGGGAGGATGGGACGGTGGAGGCGATCAGCGAAGGTCATGGCAGAGTGGAGCGGCACGGTGGACGCTGCAGTGGGGGTGTACGGTGAGCAGGAAACGTGAGCAGCACGGTGGAGGCAGGCGGTGCGCTGGAGGCTACTGGCACGCTAGAGGCCGACGTGGCGGGCGGATGGTGCGTTGGAGGCCCCGCACGACACGGTGGAGGATTCCAGGCGAGGTGGACGCGGCCGCGACCATGGTCGAGTGAGGGGAAATGTTGATTCAGAAACTCGTGAGTGGGGGAAAACTGATGCCATTGCATAGGGGTGTCTGGGCCACCAGTCTGAAAGCCCACCAAGGAGGCCGTAGGCCCAGTGAGGAGGTGTCCGGACGCTGTGCTTCGGCTAGACATCCTCACCTGAGCAATTTCGTATTCTTTCTCCTTTAACAGCCTGAAGTTGATCCATAAGATATGTTAACAACCTGTGACAATATTTTTTCTCTCATTGCAATACACACGCATAATCTTAGTCTAAAATACTATGTATAAAAGCAACATGCATACCTAAAAAGTAAGTGAAAATTAATAATCTATAGAAGGGATCTGGATTGTTCCAAGCCAAGCCATGTTGGAAGGACACATGATTTAAAGAAAGTGGAGACAGGACACCTGTCATCAGGCTACTTGTAAGCAACTTTTTTTATAACTTTGGTCAAAGTTTAAATTGGTTGACTTCTCGAAAAACGAGAATTGCATTTTTTGGGACGGAAGGAGAATTGCATACTTGGGTTTTTCTAGGAGTCATCCTTAATACATACTTGGGTTGGTACTAACATTCTTTTTGGTTGACACCAAACGTGCACATATCTTTCCCATATCATGTCTATGGCTAGAACATGCTTGTTGTTGGTATTCCCTTTTGTGTTCATAGTGCTACGTCATTGACCCCATGCACTAGTACATACCTTGTATTACGTTTTTTTGCGAGGGCCAAGTACTAGATACATGCTTGCCCTCAACAGGTCAACAAAGGGTCGTTGAAGACTGCGCACCAGGTCATGTGTCTAGTGTTGAAACACTGGATGATGTTACGTGGACCGCAACCATTTGCGGTTCCTTAGGGGCATAATTCTTTGCTTGCTTTGGATTTGCTTAGTTTACATAATTTACTACCTTTAGCTTGTTAGGGAAGATTCCAATAACTAGAGAACTATAGTTTTACTCTTATGTCCTATTACAAGCAAAGTTTCTTGGTCAGTTTAAAATGGCATGTTTAGCAATTAGTTAAATGATGAAGCAATAGCATATCTAAATTTCCAATTTGTATTACTGTGTTTTCTATGTATAATAAACAACAAGGATGACTTGTCACCGACTTATTCGGAAGTGGTGTGATACATCTTCTTATATGAATCTATACCCACAATATATGCATGATAACTTCTCAGCGACACCGATATGGGAGACCGACTCTCTACACAAAAGAACTCAACTTTCATTTACTTGATACAAGGACTCACACTTTGCTTTTTTTTATCAGCTACCCTATCACACCAATCTTCATACCATTCTACCATGGCATTGTCTTCTTGATATGGCTTGGGGTGGAAGGAACCATTGGATTGGTGCCAAGTGGTAATTATCCAAACACTTGGCACAAAATATCCTAGTTATAGAACATTCCATACTTCAACGTATATTATGGTGGGCTAAATATCTGGCTTCTACATTATTCTTGACTTTTCTTTGATCTTCTCATCTTGCATAGCAAAGGGCTAATCTTGTATGTCAAATCTTCTATTTATGTCTCTTTCTTTTCCATGAAGTTAGCTTTTAATCTTGCATGGCAAATATATTCTCTCTTGTAATCTCCATATCTTTCTAGAATCTTCCCAAGTATACATTGCAATTTTCAACATACAACATAAACACATGTAGTACAAATATAAGAAAATACAATCCCATATATTACTTAATCTGTAAAGAAAATGATAAATTGTTCATTTATTTATACTATGCTTATTTTTACTCATTATTGTAGGGGTGTATCATATGTTGGTGACCCCCACTATCATGTTAGGGCCCAATTACATAGCCTAAGGATTACAAAATAATGTTCAGGGGGCCTTTGTAGCCTTTAATGACATTTTTGTAAATGTGAACCCCACCAGAGGTCCATTTGCTGCCCATAACGAGAACCTCTTCTCCCACCTCCCCTATAAAAGGGAGGAAAAGGGGGAGGTGGAGAGGGACTTTTCCTATTCACCCATTTGGGCTCTCTCCCTTTTCTCCTTCACCCTTTCATTTTGTTGGCTAAACGAACAATTATGTTTATGTATCAATTTTAGAAGAAATAAAATAAATAATAGGATAAGTCCTCAATAGGAGGAGGCAATAATAATTTAGTTTAGTTTTATTCTTATAGTTCTAAGACAATAACCTATCATGGTGACAATAATAATTTAGTTTAGTTTTATTCTTATAGTTCTAAGACAATAACCTATCATGGTGACAAGAATAGGGATCTTTTAGTCTTGCTTATTTGGCTCAATTTCAGCTTGGGACAAATAACATTTCCTTGTATTTTAAATAACAATTACAACACGGATAAAGTGAAACTCCTGTTGATCGCTGAATGGGTTGACGGAGAATGCACCCCAAGTCAGATCGACCCACCATAATCGTCCGGCAAAGGCTACCACCTCGAGGTCCATGTCAATCTGCCGCGGCCGTGGGAGCGGGGAAGGCAAGCCCACCACTTGCCCCACACCCTTGTACTTGAGAAGAAGCGCCGCATGATGAAGGTCCTTTTATCCCCTCCACCCTCCACACTGAGCTCGATGCATGACGAAGGTCCTTTTATCCCCTTCACCCTCCACACTGAGCTCAACAACGGCGTACCTATCAAGCGGCCCATGCCCGCGCACGGATTGGATGAGGATGCCTTTGGGGTGATGGGCGTGGACCTTCTTTGTGCCGTTGATGTCCTGAAGGCAGAACATCTCGCCGCTGAGCAGGTTGTAGACGAGGCGCGTGATGTTGGGATCTATGTTGTCACTGTTGCCATTGACACTGACTGTTCTGCTTTCGCTTTCCGAAGCGGCGCGAACCTTGGCAACGAAGGCAGGCGTGGCAAGCACATCATAGAACTCGAGGTGAAGGAGGCCATCGCTGCTCGTGGCGCAGACTACGTCGCCAAAGATGCCCCCGCTCTCGGGGTCTGAGTTGATGCTGGGCAGGGGATTCATGTGGTGGCCGGGGATGAGGAGTTCAGAGAACCACGGGGCTTGGTGAGCTAGAGGGTCACATGGTGCGATGTTGAATTGACCAGCCGCGGCCGCACATCCTCGATGATCACCCATTGAGGGCACGAGGCGGCCGTGGAGAGGCCATGGCGGAGGCAGGAGGACACAACGTCGATGAGGCCACCACGGAGTGGGAGCTGCGTCTTGGGCCGATGAGAGGAGCCGGCGGTGGGGTGGGAGAAGATGAGGGTTTTGGGTGGTTTGGAGGCTTTGGGAAGGGCGAGTTGGCAGAGCCGGAGAAGACGAGAAAGTGGGATGGGATGGTAAAGCTGTTCACGGAGTAGGAGGCTAGGAGCTCTGGCATCGCTAGCAAGGGGCGGTCAGGCCATGGACTTGTTTCACCAAGATCTAGGTAATTTGCTTGGTGTCGTTTGGTGAGTAGGCGACACAGTGCATCTACACTTGGTGTACACAGTACAGACTGGGAAACTGGTTGCGAAGCAAGCAAGCATGAAGCATAGGCCTATTCCACCATGGTAGCATGAAGCTAGGGGCCCACACGTCAGGGAAGTACCTGGCCATTTCCTCACCTTTCACGCCTCATGTGGCAGTGACCAATTTGCTATCATCCACTATGTTTAGGGCCTAGCTGAAGTGTTGAACAAGAGGCGTCAACTGCCCATCTCCTTCATGCAGCCATCAGGTATTTACGAATTCACAATGTTCTTCATTTTTAGCACAAATTCATACAACCAGAAGGCAAGCTGCGGACTTGTCATGACTGTATGAAATGGACTCAGACAGTGTCACCAAAAGACAAGCCTTTCTCTATGTGTCATACATGTATCTTGTGAACATCAAATCAATTTGAACAGCAACAAATGAAGCAAAGATGAACATTGATTGTGCCAGCTCATCATTTGTACATTGAGAGAATTTTTGAGGAAAGGACATGAATTGATGAACACCAAATGAAATGAGCAAAGACTACATTGTTTAAAGTTTAAATAGGACATGAAACATGCATGAGCATAAGGATGTGTATTTTGCTGATAGTGAAACCAATGTCCCACTCAACTATGAGTCGCATTATGCCACTGCCACTGTGCCAAACAAGTGCCCATAGGCAGAAAGGCAGAAATTATCATAGCTGTCTCCTGTCTCTAGAAAACGAGGGTAAAGTTGTGCCAATAGAACTAAATCATCCTTCTAAGATGCTCAGCAAATGTACTGAAGTAATTAACCAAAGCTCAGAAACTCAGAGACACCTCTTCGTCAAGTTCATAACTGTATAACAAAACCCAAGAAAGCCAAGCTTCGGTCAATATTTCCCAAGACGACAGCTCAGGATTGTACCACCAAGTCCACGACTGACATCCTAAATCCATTCCCTGTCAAAAAGAAGGATAAGTTCTTAATACTAAATAAGAACATGTTTAAGAAGCTAAACATAGCAACCAAAGAAAGGAAACCGTAAACTTTTGAGACCTCTTTTTCAGTCATCGCATATTCACATGATGACACAATGAGACTGATATGTGGAAGAACAATATTTTTCTCGGTTCAAATGTAAGCATAGCAATGAAAGCTAATGTTCACTTTTATCTTTTTATATGCATGCACATGCTATACTTCTTTTCTGATCATGGCCAAATTTACAATAGGATCCACTGGTTAACAAACATGAACGATAATAAGTATAGTTCAGTCTTAACTGTAATTAGTTGCTTAGAATATTTAAGGGAGTAATTCATGACGATGACAAGACGAGGCATCTTTTAGACTTAATGCTTGGCAGTTCTAACGTTTAACTGATTCATTTTGACGGCAGCGCTATGCAATACCTGGCAGTTCAAAGGACAATTTTACCTGCATTGGGCAGCTGTTTCAAACTCTAGAGTAAAACATGACAGTGGTACTTGTTAGCATACACCAAAGTAAATTCTAAAGAACCACTACAGGGATTGCACAATTTTAAGATGAAGAGACTGTGAACTATAATCATAGTTCAAGAAGCATGCTCAACAGAATTAAACATTTTGTAAACTGATCTACCATATTTCCTTCAACATGCAGGAGAGCTGCGCACGGTTGTGATGCATTAAGAAGAATAAATAGGTTACACCGCACACACCCACTCACCGCCTTTTGATGTACAAAAGCGTCGATAGCCAAAAACAGCAACATCAACCAAACTAAACAATGCGGCATGATTTGGAGTATATAGTTCTAAACTATGTTGCTAACATACATAAGGAGTGATAGGTAACTACTATCTAACCAAGCTTGCAGTTTCCTAGACACCACAAAGAATGAACTAGATTATGGATTAAACAAGAATGGATAACAATTCTAATGTAGTTTTGGAGGAAATATTCTGAAATACAATTACAAACTCCGGGTTAGCCGATCATGGGAATCATTAACATCATAACATGCCTCTACATTAATTCTAGTCTAGTAAATAACACCCGTTGTGTATGTGGTTTGTAAACGGCAAATGATCCACAAAATAAACCACATTGTTATGCACATCCCAACCACAAAGATTTTAATTTTGAAGAACATGAAAACTAAAGTATGGACACAAGATTCTAACATACATATGTATATGAACATCTATTTTATTTTTGTCTCAAAGAACTTGGGAAAGATAATTACCTGAATGAGGGATCCGGCTTGATTCAATCCCCGATGGGAAAAGGCATGGTTTAAGGAATGCTGAGAAAGCGAATGCAGTTGGCCTTGGACCTACAACGTCAACTTCATCAATCATCGAACCCCGAAGAATCTTTCTAGTGTTCATCTCAAGGGCATGTGAATTACTATTGATAATGAGATACATGATGGTTGCATTTAGTGGGTCTATAACACCAATCCTTGGTATGTCCTCCTTTGCTCCTGCAGCCGCCCAGATTCTGCTAAATACCACCTGATGCTCCAGCGTCCAGCTCTTGCCATCGTTGTCAAGGGCAAACAAGTTGAGAAGGTAATAGGGAAGCTTCCCCTCACTGACCCCCAAGCGATGGCACATACTCAGTGCGCAACTACAAAAACTGCAAATAACAAATATTATTCGAATAGAATATTTAACCAACATAGCCATTATGCAAATTTGTTTGTCATAATCGAGTATTACACCAATGTATTTTAGGAGCTAAAGTTAACTACATAAAATTACAATATCCTCAACATGAATTAATTAAGGTGAGTTAACTTAGGAAGTAACAAATGACGTATTTGTTGCTTCACCTCAATTCCCCACGTCTTTGTCTACCCAAATCGATATGTCTAACAAAGTCTTACTTTTAACTTGCCCTTGTTACTTAAAAGAGTAACTTCAATAAAACTTAGAAGGAATTGCACAATTACACAACAGAAAAGGTATCATTGTATTTTGACAATATGCCACTTTTTGGATTTCAAGTAATTTAAACCAACTCTTTTTCTTCCTATCACCATTATTCTAGGTCCTTGGATCAAAATTAAACTACTTACAGATTGAAATGAATGGATTTGATTTGATTAAGGGTCTTGAATGATGATTCAAATAAGTTGATTGAAAGCACTAGGCAATTAATTAGATCCTTAATTATAATTGTGTTGCAAGCATAAGAGATGTCGAACAATAGTGTTACGGGTCGGTAACCGTGGCAAGCATTGTTGGTCGTCGGGTGTCACTGAGTGTTTGTCTCTGGTGGCTTAGGTGGACTCAAGAACACAGAGAAGAGACAACGATGTATCCTGGTTCAAGCTATCGGAGCCCTACGTCCAGTAGTAGTAGTTCTTGTATTTGAGAGCACCCAAATCGGGGGGTTACAACAAGAAGTGTGAGAGAGATTTGGAAGGGGATCACTCGGCATGCTATCCTTGGGCTCGTCGGCGATGAGGTTGCTTCCCTGTCGGAGGGGAAGAAGACGGTGGAGGAGTGACGGTCGGTGCCTTCTCTTGTGGTGCTCTGCTATCGGTGCAAAGCTGGAGTCGAGTGGGATCGAATGGAGTCGGCCTCCTCCTCTCTAGGACCCAACCTCCCCTTATATACTGAGGTAGGTCGGGACAAGGCGGTTTGGGGGTTAAATCTATGGTCTACATGCGTTGAAGTCTAGGAGGGTGCTATTGTGGCATGGATGGACCTCAGCATTGTCGTAGAGTCAGAGGGGCTTTGTGCGCCATCCGGCAGCTCTGTCCTGACATTCTAACCGTTAGGGGTTGTTGGCTTGGACCAGCCTCTGAGCCCCTAGAGCTGGTGGAGGGATTTATCTCTTTTGAGGCTTCCTTGATGGTGAAGGCGTTTGACTTGAGGGGCTGGCGAGCGGGCCTAGGAGCCCCCGAGCCCCTAGAGCCGGTGGAGGGATTTGTCCTTTTGTGTCATGCCGTGCACATGACTTGTTAGAGGAGTGGGTAGCAACGCTGCGCCCGTTGGACGAGGCGGCTTCGTCGAGGAGCCTCGAGCCTTGGTCGCTTGGGGAGCTGTGTCCCATGCAGCCCTTGGCTCGGACTAGAGTAGGAGCTGAGGATCAGGCCCGGGCTGCAGTCGATCGGGAGCCTGGAGCTCAGGAAAGGCCCTAAGTCCCGAGCAGTGGCGAAGGGCGTGCTCAGGTTTCGTCTGATCCTTTGCCCCCGAGTACGCGTGAGCATACCCGATGGGTAAAGCCCTCGAGCCTTAGAGTGTTCCTAGAGGGACCGATCGGGGGGGGGGGGGTCATTCGGTCGAGAACATCTTACCCTAGGGCTAAGCATATATATCCCTATGTGTGAGTCTTGTCAGGAGCCCCTGAGCCCTTCGTGGCCTTGCAGGTCGAGTTTGCGATGGCGACATGGGGCTAAGTCCAATCTTCTTTGATCGGAACAGCCATGGCGGGGATGGCTTCTATTGACGTGGGTCGGATGCCCACCGAGGGGCCTCCAAGCATGGTCGAAGTGTTTGGCTATCGAGGTTGAGCGTCGATGGTGAACTATGTCGCATAAGTCTGGGTCCGAGTGAGGGCCTGACAAACTCGTTGGGGGAGTTGCAGGACTTGGGTCTGGGGCACCCTTCTTTTTGGCCTTGGCCTACCATGAGTCAAGTGATGGGGGGGGGGGGGCGTCTGGGCCTTGGCTCAGTGCCGTCTGATGGCTCGGTGTTTCACACCCTTCTAAGGGCTCTGTTAGCAGGCCTTGATGGCTCAAGTCAACCTTAGAGGTGTTGGTCAGGGCGTAGTGTGCACTCTGAGTGTTGGTGGGACCCTCGTTGGGCCTGTTGCTCAGTGGCTCCCAACTGACCCAACTCCGGATAGTGGTTCGGGAGAGCGCCTACGGGCACCCGTCGATCGGGGGCCCGAGATCTCCGTCGGAGGAGTTGGCGCAGCTCCTGAGGCCATGATGGCAATGGCAGAGCTAGCGCTGAAAGCAAGCAAGGGCCAAATGGACCTCAAGA
Organism: Saccharum hybrid cultivar R570; assembly: GCA_038087645.1. NCBI lineage: Eukaryota > Viridiplantae > Streptophyta > Magnoliopsida > Poales > Poaceae > Saccharum > Saccharum hybrid cultivar. The sequence continues at coordinate 1,667,204 of JAQSUU010000235.1, read as the reverse complement.
ACGTACTGATGTGGGCAAGAATGGCATCATGAGCTACATATAGCTAGCAAGCATGTATGCAGCAGACATCTAGTCAGTTAAGGTCTAACGATAATCAGTAAGGGGGTGTTTAGTTCCTAGGGTGAAATTTTTTGGGTATCACTTCGGATGTTTGAAGGGATGTCGGAAGGGGTGTTTGGATACTAATCAAAAAAACTAATTACATAACTCGCCTGGAAACCGTGAGATGAATTTATTAAGCCTAATTAATCCATCATTAGCATATGTTTACTATAGCACGACATTGTCAAATCATGGATTAATTAGGCTCAAAAAATCCTTCTCACAAATTTATCGCAATCTATGTAATTAGTTATTTTTTCATCTACATTTAATACTCCACGCATGTGTCCAAACATCCGATGTGATGGGGTGAAAAAGTTTTAGGGAGGAACTAAACACCCCCTAATACACAAAACAACCATGCATGCAACCATGGAAATATCAAATATGTATGCACTTGCACATGATGATCCTTGGATTTTGATCCATGGCAAGGGGGGGGGGCAGGGCCCTCTTTGGCCCTAACGTAGCTCCGCTGTTGCATCATGGGGCCTCCCTGTCAATGGGCAGGGAGATTTCTCCATGCTCCCCTCCCTCCGATGCCTTGTGCAGGCAGTTGATGGCGCCTGGGCTGCCACACCAGTTGGAGGAGTTAAGGCGGGCAGCTCCCGCGCCGTCCCGCGTCCTGGGAGGCGAGACGTTGTGCCACATAGTGCGGATCTGATGGAGGAAAAACAGCGACACTTGGTGTGCTTGGATCCAAGCTGTTGACGAGGCTGAGTGGATTTGGAGGGGAGCCGCATCCCCTCGAATCTTGTGAGGAGTGCGCGGAGTGGGTGGCGCGTCCCGTCATCCCGATGGGTTGGCAAGACGAAGGACGCCTACCCTCCTCTGCCTCAGGTCCAGCAACCGCCGCCGTGTACCACAATCGTGGGATACAGAGCGTCTGCCATTCTGGAACTATAAGAGTAAAGCAGGAAAGTGGGGCGAGGGTTACCTTTCGTCTCCCACAGAGTCTCTACTTTGCTCCATGCCCGAGCGACCTTGTCTCACCGCCCAGTGTTTGTAGTGTAATTTGGCTATTGGACTATTTAATTTCTTCAGCCAAATTAGCTTCTTTGCTGGTATTAAGTTGATTGGGTGACATAATGTTAGAACTGCAACATAGACAAATGGAAGGTGTTTTTTGGTGAAATCATTTTGGCAGGATACAACTGCGAGAACCAGGATTGGAGGAGGTAAGTGTCGCAAGCAGGCGTTTGCATGGTTGATGAAGTCCTTTATATATGGACAGGGGTCAGAATTATGTATGCATGAAGGACGCGGCTGGTTAAAATAGTAGGTCATATAATAATTCCAAGGTATGAAGCATGACGCAGATCACGTCTGAAGAGGAACATGGCAAAGAATGAAGAAAAGAGCTAGGAACCAGAAGAGAGTATCTTTGCTACCCGTTAGCTGGACGGACACTAGCTATATTAGTGCTGGGCTCAAACAAAATATCATGCACATGTGGATGTATAGGGAATCAGTTAGGAATAAGAGATATATATTCGGCCTTTTGTAAACAAAAAAATTATGTACATGTCCAGGAGTCCTACTCCATCGCCCAAGACTAGGCGTGCCCATCTATATAATGGTACATGGCCGATTGTTTTCTCTCTCTAGCCAATTGACATTATCAATCTATTATTTTTCTAGTATTATGTTTTCTTCTACCTTGGGACAGTAGTATATGCCGAACCCATTAGGGGTTGGTAACCTTTGCCATTTTGCGCTAAAAAATGGTCGGCTCTTCTCCACGAAAGCGAGAAACCCCATTGCTAGTTTGTCCTAGAAACTAGACTCTCACGAAAGACGATAGTTATCGTGGTGTCTGTTGGTGGTCTCTGAATACCGAAAATGACCATCAACATTTCACCCAAAAGTATGAAAATCTGCATCACATGTGACATTTTAATATTTTATGCTTAAAATTCATCTAGTTCCACTTGTACTAGAGAATTTTTGTAAGCAGAAAATATGAATAAAATAGGCCAAAAAGGTGACAAATATGAAGTGTACAAGTAAGTGGACTTGACAGGACGCCGCGTGCCCATAGGTCAGCGCCGGCCGGTGCCACCTAGGCGCCGCTCGACCACACCTGGTGCCACCTCGGCCCCCTACCACGTCAACGATCCGTGGGAGCACCTCCTCAACCAATAGGATGCCAAGACTCAAGTCCGTTTGATCAACGACCAAGATTTGCAACACATGGATCCATGGGCCCATTGTCATAGACATAAAGCCTTCTCCACTGACTTCCCAATGGAATTTCGACATGTGCTGGATATGTAACCACCATTGGGAGACAATGAGCGTCGTTGGATCGAAAGGCGGTGCAATGGAGGACCGGGCAGCGCCCCCCTTGGCCGGGCGGCGCCCCCCTACCTCCTCCTGCCTACAAATACCCCCTCTCACTCTACACTATAAATAGAGGGGGTAGCTCACGGTAGAACTCGCCACATTCAAGAGAAAAGCATTCCAAGCTCTCTTTAGAGCTCTAGCTTAGCTTTAGTTTTAGAGTAGAAGTCTAGAGTGGAGTGGAGTCGGAGCTTCTCCTGGCGACTAGGAAGAGTCTTCCAAGTCTCTAGTATAGCTTCTTTGTATTCTTTCATTTAGCATTTACTTTATTCAGTATTTACTTTTAGTACTTTATTCTAGTATTTGCTTGCTTTACATTCTAGTACTTAGTCATTAGTGGCTTAGGTGCTTGTTTGTTTGACATTAGTAGCATAGGTTATCATTTAAGTAGTAGTTATCTGTTGGTACCGGTTCCACCATCTAGTTAGGGTGCTTTCGATCTCATTTCACCAGAGCTCGGATCGAAATAGTAGTTCTTTAGATTAAGTGTGGTGCTTAGGCTATAGATTACATGTGGATACGGCTAGGCCTCTAGATAGATTGGGATAGGTGGCAAGTGGTGACAGCCTTGTCCATCCTCTGTATTCCCCCACAATAGGTCCAATTATTAAATGTAGGGCTCGTGGCAGACCTTGTCTATTTAACTCTCCTAGTTGGTAGGTGGGCTGTGCCCTGAAGTACTATCGAATCTCGGCTAGTTACTTGCTTAGCTTAGCTATTAGAAAGATAAACACTCCATCCCACCTAGCTATCTCTAGAGTAGCTTGTATTTAGTAGTTTAGTTTAGGTAGATTACCCTCTTCCTTCACTATCGTTCATCCACCTAGGATATAAACCTAAGGCCTAGTACATAATTTCCAGTCCATTATAGATTCATGCCTCCCACCTTCCTATGGGAAAATGTAAATTTGGGACTCGGTAGTTCTATGCGCTTGCGGAATACTCCAATAGTGATTAATAAATATCAACAGTTTTGCATGATCAAACTTTCGCGACAACACCGGGTTCGCCATCTTGCGTCCCAGCCCCATGGCGGAGTGGGGACAATCTTTGGTCGATGAGGTGAGGATCCAAAAGTTAGAAGAGGAGGGCCTGGCGGTGGAGAGTGCCATGGTAGTTGGCTGGCACGCCCCTACTGTAACACCCCAGGTGTTTATCACCAATTAAGTAGTGGGTTTAAGCTCAAACATGATAGATTAGTGGAGATGACGATGCCAAAGTCAAACCTATGGAAATAAACCCTAACCTAAACTTGGATATTGCACCCTTGCTTATATATAGGCTCAATTAAAAGATATATGCTTGGGTGTTGTTATCAAAGTATCTTCACATGTCTCACATCAATAACTATCTATATTGATCCCTGGAAAAGTTTCATGAAGTTTGGAATCAAAAAGTCACATGAAATGATAAGTTCCATTCCTATTGGAATTTGCCCCATTAAGTTAATGGAACTATAGAACATCAACCAAACCTTGCAACTTTACCCAAATGACTCTAGATGAACTCTACAACAAAAGTCATGAAGGGTTCATGTTGAGCAAATGTCGAGAAATTGCCCCGATTGGCCTAAAACCCTAGTTTCGGCTTTACCGGGTTGATACTTTGACCAAAGTGGAAGTTTGACTTCTGTACCAGTTATGAGGTTTGACCTTAAACAAAAGTTATAGTTCATCTTGTGTAGAACAAACTTTATTTAATGGTCAAGAGCTAGTTTGGCCTCTAACCTAGTCAATTAGAGATCACAAGGTGGAATAAGCTGCTGTTTTGTTTGAAGCTAGAAAATATTCTAAGTCCTAGAATGGGCAGCAATGAGTTGACTTGTTTGGTGATCTTTATCTCCCTAACCATGCTGAACCAGTCCATGGCCCTTTAATAAAAGTTGTTGTTTAGTTTGTATGCTACAAACTTTATTAAAGGACCCAAGCCTGATTTCATCCCTAAGATTGTCAAACAGAGGCTTGAAGTTTGAATATTCTACAGTTTTCAGACTTGAAAACATTCTAAGTCTGGAATCCATAGTCATCGATGTTGGCATTCCGCGTTCTCCAAATTTTGTTAAGTAACTTGGCTTGATCCCAAAATAAAATTTGTAGCTGACATCTTGGAGGGGAACATGCAAAAAGTTGAGATCAGTTTGACCGAGTCTTGACCTCCGAAGGCGAGTTTCCGTGACCATTTTCAACATGTTGACATTGCCATCTTGGGGTTTGATTACCCTCTAATCTGTTTCTCTAATGGCGTGGCACCCTAAATAAGAAATGTAGAGTCTTATGCGGGCTGCAACTTTGCTTTTGGGTCCATGTCCAAATTCGGCCTACAACCGGTCTAAAATCGCGTCCCACGCTGATCGCTTCGCTGCCCGCCACGTGCTCGGTAAAATGTCCCAACGGGCGGCGCGTGTCCAGGACGTGCCCTCCATGCATGAGCACGCCCCCACCATTGCTAGGTGCAGCGGCCACGCGCCCGCTGTCTTCCCCTCGCCTGGAGCCCCGATGCGGATGCGCCCGAGCTCCATTCTCTTCCCCTCGCTCCTCTGGTCAATCTCGCGCTCGCTCTCGCAGTGCCTGAGCACCTAGCCACCATGGATGGCCGGAGCCGAGCTCCATGCCATGGCCCCTCACCTCAGCGCTGCGGCAGGCCAACCTCGCTGCCACCGGCAAACTCGCTGTTCCGCACCTCCACACCCTCCACGAGCCCGACATTAGCTTCGCCTCCATCTTTGGTGCACCGTGCTCATGCTCGCCGGAGCCCGAACCGCCGGGGCACGGCCAGCCGCGGTGGCGCTGCTGCTGACCGCCGACGCTCGTGGCCCCGCCTCCTCCGACCGTCTCCGACCAAGCCACGGCCTTCCACGGGAGCGTGCGGGTCCTGCGAAGCTGCAGCTCCTCTCCATTCGACGCTGCCGCTCTCCGTCGGAGTGGCCACCGGAGCCGCTTCTACTGCAGCGTCCGAGCTCGTGGCCAGGATGCCACGAACCACCTTCCGGCCGTCCTCGGAATCCCATAGGTGTGGGCGAGCACCTGGGTGCTCGCTCTGCCCTTCAATTCCGCCGCGGGGCTGTCTCCGGCCGAATCCCGACATCACCGGCGATCCTTTGCCTTGCTCTGGTTCGATGTCCAGGGGAAGGAAGAGGAAGGTCCTCGCGCCATGAATTGAGGAAACTGCAGGGGGTTTTCCGGGAAATCCTAGACTCAGATGAATAGTGCGGTTAGGATCTATTTGCTTGGTTTAAATAAAATTCTTGCAGGGACCTCACTGCGAAGTATGTGACTCATTTGAACAGTTCGAGCAGAGCTCGGGTTGGTTTAGCGAAAACCCAAGGGCCTCGAGGCAAAAGTGTTTTCCTTTTTCCTTTTCCTTTTTCTTTTATGCAGATTTTTGGCTAAATCTTTGGAAATTAATATCTCATGCTAGGAAGCTCCAAAAATAGCATATGAGGACTTTTTGGAATCCTTGTGAAATTATCTATGCAGTGGATCTATAATATGGCATGTTTTAGTTTAATGTTTTTGCTGTAAAAATAGATTTCTCAGATTAGGTTTTCAATGGTAGTCGCATTTGTCATTTTCATAACTTCAAATGTAGGGCTCCAAATGAAGTGAAATTTTTGTGGCATGCTACTACTGTGGTATTGGTTGTGTGGTAAAAATTTCATGAATTTTGGTGGTAGTATGAATGAGTTATTGATTCATCTTGCTCTCACATGAATTCTTGTAATAGCAATTTGTCTTTTTCATAGAGGTTGATATACTTGGCTAAATAGCTTGAAATTTGGACAGTAGACTTTTGGGAGCATGTGTAGGCCTCTGTAATTTTGGTAGAATTTATTATGCACTTTTGATAGGTGTTCATAATTCCACCTAACTATCCAAATAAATTAAGAAAATGTATTAAAAGAATTTATTTAGTAATTGACACTATGTTTTCTGGTGTTCATTAGTCATGTGTGACATGTTGGTAAAGTTAGTTTTGTCCAAGTATATGTTTGCAACATAAGTTAATAATTATTCCTTGCAAACAAGGTTTCTGGACAGATCTGGAAACTTGGTAAAGTTCTTCATGATAATGTGCTTTATTGTGAAACTTGTTTATACAAAAGTTGTAGATAATTTATGTATCTAGCTGCTGTTAAAATTTGGTGGCATTTGGCCATGTGGTTTAGGAGTTATAACTGTTTAAAGTTGGGGTACAGAATTGCTTGCTCTCTGTCTTGTTAGATCAGTTGCTGTGTTTATGTAAATTCGACATGTTAAACTTTGGAATCATGCTGTGATGATTATAAATGAAATATAGATAATTTCATAAGCTTTCTATAATGTCTTCTTGCAAGTCATTTGGAGTTGTAGATCTCCAGTTATGATTAAATTACTCAGCTGTTGGTCTGATGTCCAGAAGGTAGCAATTTCTAGTTCTAGTACTTTGATTAACTTTGTCATGCTTGGGTATTGAAGTGTGACTCATATCTTTGATGATACTTGGGTGATACCCTGTGATCTTATGAGACTTGTTTCTTGATTGATGTGCTTGCCCTCTTCTATGTTATGTCTTAATGAGGATTAAGTTAAGTAACTCTAGGTGTTTATGTGAACTTTGGTATGCTTGCATGATTACTTTGTTTATTGCACTTCTATGCATTCATACATATGCACTATTGCACCTCATTTAGGTACGCTAGCTGAAACACGCGAAGGACCTGATGTGGAGCCAAACCCGAAGATGGAGTTGGTGGATCCATTCCGAAGATAGAAGGACCGAACAAGTGTTAGACGGAGGGAATGCTCGCCAAGCGAGTTTCTTCTGACATACTCTAACTTGAGTCGGATCCCAGGCAAGCCCCGGAGCATTATAAGCCTCCTATCTTCAAAGCAATTAATTATATATATATATGTTATAAGTATTGTTGCATTAAGTGGTAGGAGTTGGTTGGAAACCCTTGCTGCATTATATCATTCCTTGTCCAGTTATATGAATCCCTGAATCCTACATAGACTAGGATCGAATAGATGCTTAGCCCTGCTTTAAGCGGTAGAAGTCAGGTGATTTCCTGTCACCTGCGAGATGTAGGGATATTCATATATGGCACGGTTGGCTATGTTGCTATCGTGGAATGGAACCATGTGTTAATAAAATGAAATGAGACCGGGCGGGATGACGATAGTGAAGCAACAAGGCATGGAGGTCTTGGGTGTGGATCTATCCCCGTCTGAGTCGTTTAAGGACCGATTCGCTGTACGTCCTTGAGTCATGTTGAACGCAGTCTAACACTTAGTTGGCCGGATAAGTCGTTCCGACCGCGAAGCCGAGTAATGTGGTTCAGGCCGGGAATCGAATGGTAGGTTGCTTCTTGGAGGAGAGAAAGGATGTGCTTGGGGACATTGGCGTGAGACCAAGGGGGGTTAGAGTCCCTATCACCTGGCAGAGTGTCGCCCTTGGGGTCACGACATCATTCAGACCTGCGATTCCTGAATCATATGAAAAGGTGGCCTGTGCGACCCTGGCAGGGGTCTGCACGGTGAGTGTTAGAAATACCCCTCCAGCTGGATAGGAATTCGATTCGAATCGCCGTCGCTCCCGGTTAGTGAGCACTTGACTTGAGTAGCGGCAACGTAGATTCCATTAAATTGAACGGATGGTTAATTGGATAACGATGGAAAGGTTGCCTCAATTTATACCTGCTATGGTTAATATTGTTTGCTCCTAATAAAGTGAGTGCTCTAGTACAGGTTCTAATATAGATGACAAGTTAATGATAATTAACTTGATGCTTAAGCATTAATGATTACTTATCCATATTAAGCTTTTATGCAAAATGTTGTCAAGCTAGCCCACTTTATACCAGCCTTGCATGATCCTTGGTGTCACCTTATTTCTGGTTTCTGACGGGTAAGTCTAGCTGAGTACCTTCTCGTACTCAGGGTTTTATCCCCACTTGTTGCAGGTTGAGATGTATCTTGGCTACTGCAAGAGTTGGTTGGCTCCTGCCGTAGTGGCGGAGTGTGATCACGGGCATGATCCTTCTGAGTTATCTTCTCTCTAATGCTTTTGTTGGAAGTCGACCTTCGTACTGGCATGTATTTGAAATAAGGGTGTTGTTAGATTCAAATTACTTTGCTTCCGCTACTTTTGAACTTAAGTTGTAATAACTTTGTTGAACTCCGATGTATATTTAATTACTTATGAAATGGTTGTAACATGTGACTTGTTATGTTGAATCACTACGATCTTGGCTGGTATGTTGGTTGGTTTGAAATCCCTCGTGATTTCATTGGACTACCGGAGTTATATGGGCTCAAGTGCGAGAATTTGATCACTTCGGTGATTGTTTTTGTACTTGTGCTCTTATAATTTGGACGGTTCCGTTACAGCTGGTATCAGAGCAAGATTCAACATTAAACATGTCATATGTGTATTTAAAACAAAGGTTTTGTTTTCTAAAACCAGTTTTTATCAACTTATAGTTATATATAGGTTTGTGAAATCTAAATTTTAAACCTAAGTATGCCAGTGGTCAATTTCCTTATGCCCATATAAGGATTATTAGGTGGCTTATATAAGTACTAACTTGGGGGGTTTTCATTTATGCATCTACGCCAGGCCAAGGTATGTATGTGTGATAACTCTTCCACACTATGCTACCCGGTGTGTCAGTTTAGAGGTAGCCTTCATATATGAAATAGCCATATATGTTGTTAGTTTACTTTTATGCAATATCGCACCTACGCTCAGGTAAGTGTGAGTTGTGAGAGCATGACCGTACAAACTGCGGTCTAGGGGAGAGCTAGTTTTGGTTACTGGATTATTTACATGTTGCACACATGTATATATGAAGGTACTTAATTGTGGATGATTGATGATTCGGGTAGTTTTGGTGCTACATGTATATATACGGGGGTAAATATACATGGGAGTACTTAGAATTTTACTTCTCTGCTTTCATTGTGTGCTATATTGGGTAATGTTGGGCTGCAATGAAACTTTTTTGCAGGTACGCTAACCATGAATGCGTAAGTCAAATGCAGCTGACGACTAGCTATATATCGAGAGAGTGCGTGTTATGCCACCGACATAGAACGTGATCGCCACTTTAGGTTGGCAATCTTGTGAGGACGAATAGGACGAAGCATGCATCTTCATGATGGTTGCCTTATGCATAGTTATGCTCCTCTCACCCTTGTTCTATAGTGTGTAACTTATGATCAATGTGTTACACTATCTTTCTTGAATGAAGCTAAATAAGAATGCCTTACTCCATGTTGTTTGAGAAAAGTGTGTGCTTAGCCTTGCTAGAAATAGTTGTGGTTACATGCTTGAACCTATAGATGTCCTCTAGTTTAGCCAAGTGATGAATATGTTGTTCATACAAGCGTTTGCTAATGCTTTAGACCTCACTTAAGTAATTGTGGATTCCCATGAATGAATTAAATTCGTGTTGGTCTAAGGTAACAAAATTTAGAGTTATTAGGATAACATGTTTGTGTGCTCTCTTGTTAACTAGAACAAAGGCAAGTTTAGTTTTGCTTGTCGATTGTTGGCTGCTAGAACGTTTTCTGTTGTAGTGATGCTTTCGGGATCATAATGGTGTTTTCTGTAGTTATGGAGAATACCAAAGTTGTAGCTAACTTACTCATCTAGCTTGTCCAAAAATTTCATGACACTAGGCTTTATGGTTTGGGAATTGTAAATTTTAGAAGTTTGTTGTCAAAATCTGCTCATGTCAGAACAGATCTGAATGTTTGATTTGTTTGACCTATGTGCATAAGGAATCATGTCTTGGAGATACTAGAAGAAGTGTAGTACTTTTTCTAAGCTTTCCAAAATGTCCTATAGCACTAATTGTGGTGGTCTAAATCTCTACTTATGAGCTTGTAAAGTTGAATGATAGAATCTGTCCAAACCTGGGCAGAGATGTCTTCTTTGTCTTGTTTGGCTTTGTTAGCTATAGAATCATCTTAATATGATAATAAGAAAGTTATAGACAACTTAATAAGCTTTACATAAAGTTAAGGCTCAGCCTTGTTAGATCCCTAGAACTCCAGTTACGTATTTTCAAAGTTCTTGTCAGTTTTCTGTCCATATTGGTACAGATCTGAAACATTAGTAATTTTGGTCATGATTATCTATGAAATTGCTTTTGGTATGAATAACTAAAGTGTAGTCATCTTCCTAAGCTTTCTAGAAAGTCCAGGATCACCTTTGTGGGATGTCTACAACCTCAGTTATAGTTAAAACAAGTAACCACAGTGCTACTGTCTAGATTCTATGCCCATGCTAAATTACCCACCTTAGCTAGTGTTTGTTTAGAGTTAAACTTGTAGTTAGCTCTTGCTTTAGATAAAGCTTGTTAGGGGTGGGCCTAGTGATTAGTAATGATTGCTGTGTGCGAGCTTTTTGCTTGGTAATAGTTGCTTGAGTTCATTTGTGTAAGCTTCTTCATGTGTTGCTTGAAGTTATGATGCGTGTATGTATGTTTGTATTCTAATTAGTGCCGTCGTTGTCACCTCGTTTGTCCTCAGTAAGCGTACGAGGGTCACATAGCTTTATCCTAGAACAAAGTTTATGTACGTAATTGTATGGTTGTTGTATTCAATTTGGTTCTCTCTCTTAGGAGCCTGATCCTGTAGGCTTGGTGGTTAGCCCTTGAATGTTTGTATCCATGTCTTTGCGTGACCGAAAGCCCAAAGTTTTGTTCTCCTATATGTTTGTCTAAGCCGTGGATGTTTTCCAACCCTGTTTGTAAAGACCCTTATCGACTGACCAACCAAGTTAATTTTTATTAACGCTAGCCTTTGACCATGGTTCGTACATTGCCAGTTGTGGAGACCGTACCCAAATCCATGTTGGACCTTCCGGTTGCCTCTCCCAAAGGTTAGCCTAGTATGACGCAACGTCTCTTTGCTGCGGTCTCAAAATCGTTTGCTTGCAAATTGTGTAGTACCACCTTATCAACTCAATCTTTGAGTGGTACCTCAATTTTGTCCATGAAGTTTGCTTAAGCCATCCTCAACCTTCCCAAGTTTCAGGATGTTTATCAATCTTGATCTCATGTTGTTGCTCAACATGATCGAATCTCTGTTAAATTAATTATCTGGTAGTTTCCTTAGTCGATGCCAGGTATCCATGGAATTACGCAAAAATTGCCGACTCAGTCGCCTTCCGGCAATGGATCTATGTTCTCTTGTGCTATATTTTGATCTTCGGATCAATTTCGGGTTGATTCTAAACCTTGTGACTACCTTTGCTTGCTATCCCTCCTTGTATGGCGCTTGCTCTTACAACCCATTGGTGCCACTTGAAATTTCACTTTCGCTGTGCATTTAGTAATGGTGTTATGAGTAGCCGCTGATGGTGCCGCGACGAAACCAAGGGCCTCCTGTGGCTGCAGACACATGGCTGGCTGCTTGGCACGCGCTGGTATCACGGTTTCTAGTCATGATCCATTATGAAACGACAGTCGATGTGTTATTTTCTCGTGTTCCTTTTCTTGATTATCTCTTCAAATCGTATCGTAAGATCCATATCTTAGACCGAAAGTAGTGGAACTTCCTTCTAAAGTTGCTAAGAGGAAAATCTTTGAAGAATAGGTCACCGACATAAACATTAACAGACTACAATATGTGGTAGCCCAATGACTCTATTTAGTTGCCCCCGTATTGACGAACGTCATCTAGTAAGCAAGTATATCATCTCTATTGGATAAAAAGGACACACCACACTTACTGTTGGACAAGTCATCCGTTGGATAAGACTCGATCGTCACATTATGCAAGTTTTAACCTTTGTATGCATAATGACCATACAATCGAAATCAACCATCTCTAGAATAATTTCGTATTTGCTAACTTCAATGGCAACCATCTGTTCTGCATCAACCATAGTTGTTGTGGTCAAGAGTGAAGATTTGGAACTTTTTAGTGTTGAGAGACAACTAATTAGTTACCAATAGGAAGGATTAATCTCCAGCTAGGTAACGACTCTTTGGTAGCTACGAAGGCTATGTCTTACAGAGCAATAACCAACAAAAAGTTAATCAACTAGCCAACAACTCGAGTGATATTCTATCTTCCACAGCCATTGTGACCAAGTCAATTCCATCTTGGACAATCACACAGATAGTACAAGGTGTTCTATCAGCTAAGGTGAAGAAGTAAAGAAAGTATGCGTTTTGCCTTGCAAAAGTAACCCGCAAGTTCAAAGCGTGTGCATCCTCGAATTGGTATGTAATTTAATAGTCGAGAGCTGCTGTTGGATGGCCCTTTTTGAGGTCTCGCAGATACTAGTTTACACTCTTTCAATTGCTTTTGCTTTCTCGTATCCCTAATGTACGAGCAGCCTTGGTTTCTGCAAATCAATTTATACCATCGTAAATCAAAAGCAATTTGAAAAGTGTCAAACAACATATTTCCCATCTTAGGGCTGCTATTTGATCCTAAAAAGGAAGCCTCAAGGTGAAAGTTGGCCTGATAAAGTTGCTACGCTGCAAGTCAACTCAACTTACAGTACAACTAAATCATTAAGGAAAATTTTACTCAATCGCTTGGTGGTAGACTACTCCCCGCGGTTTAGTAAATATTACAACTTTTGTTGTCCTTAAGGCCTCGCTATGTCTTTCTTTGGGAATTATTTTCCTAAGATGACATACTTTGGTACCTTATAAATGTTTTTACCCAAGAGGTTGCATCTGATTCAACCCAGATAACTGTTGTCTGGGATAGAAGAATCTTCTTAGGTAACATTTGGCAGAAATACGAAGCCGACAGAGTCAGCTATCACAATCACTAACCCCTCGACAGACTCAGATAATACAGTGTTGTCATCAAAGAAAGAGAACTGCACACAGGGAATAGTGAGTAGCTTTCCATTAGCTGATATCTGAAGGATTGAACCATTACGACCAGAATAGACCTTGTCTATTGGTTAGCCAGTATCCTATAGCCTCAGAGTATATTTGGCGTCTATGATCTTCCCCTTTTGGAAAGTTGTACTCAAGCCATTTTTGGTAGAGAACTGCTTTTCAAAACCGTGTGAACATAGAGCCATTTCAACGAGTATACTTCTAAATGTTTTAGTCTAATGTCAAGTTCATATGGCCTATGTTGTGCTCATCAGAGAGTCAGATACTTGTGAGTGGTTCACTCATGGACCAAATGATCTTCGTACACTGAGAATGCAGTATGTGCTATCTTGGATTCCTTCCAAAGTAACAATGCTTCATGGGAGTCAATGAAGGAAATTCTTCAGACAAATTTTATCATGAAGAGTAAGTATCAGAAAGTGCCTTTTGTCAAATTGTTCACCAATGTTGAAGCTTTTAGCGGAATGCTATAGCAGATTTTGGGAACTAGATAACGTGTCTCTCTTCCTTAAAAGATATTCCATTCCGAATCTCGGGACGCGATTCTTTTAAGGGGGGAGGGCTGTAACACCCCAGGTGTTTATCACCAATTAAGTAGTGGGTTTAAGCTCAAACATGATAGATTAGTGGAGATGACGATGCCAAAGTCAAACCTATGGAAATAAACCCTAACCTAAACTTGGATATTGCACCCTTGCTTATATATAGGCTCAATTAAAAGATATATGCTTGGGTGTTGTTATCAAAGTATCTTCACATGTCTCACATCAATAACTATCTATATTGATCCCTGGAAAAGTTTCATGAAGTTTGGAATCAAAAAGTCACATGAAATGATAAGTTCCATTCCTATTGGAATTTGCCCCATTAAGTTAATGGAACTATAGAACATCAACCAAACCTTGCAACTTTACCCAAATGACTCTAGATGAACTCTACAACAAAAGTCATGAAGGGTTCATGTTGAGCAAATGTCGAGAAATTGCCCCGATTGGCCTAAAACCCTAGTTTCGGCTTTACCGGGTTGATACTTTGACCAAAGTGGAAGTTTGACTTCTGTACCAGTTATGAGGTTTGACCTTAAACAAAAGTTATAGTTCATCTTGTGTAGAACAAACTTTATTTAATGGTCAAGAGCTAGTTTGGCCTCTAACCTAGTCAATTAGAGATCACAAGGTGGAATAAGCTGCTGTTTTGTTTGAAGCTAGAAAATATTCTAAGTCCTAGAATGGGCAGCAATGAGTTGACTTGTTTGGTGATCTTTATCTCCCTAACCATGCTGAACCAGTCCATGGCCCTTTAATAAAAGTTGTTGTTTAGTTTGTATGCTACAAACTTTATTAAAGGACCCAAGCCTGATTTCATCCCTAAGATTGTCAAACAGAGGCTTGAAGTTTGAATATTCTACAGTTTTCAGACTTGAAAACATTCTAAGTCTGGAATCCATAGTCATCGATGTTGGCATTCCGCGTTCTCCAAATTTTGTTAAGTAACTTGGCTTGATCCCAAAATAAAATTTGTAGCTGACATCTTGGAGGGGAACATGCAAAAAGTTGAGATCAGTTTGACCGAGTCTTGACCTCCGAAGGCGAGTTTCCGTGACCATTTTCAACATGTTGACATTGCCATCTTGGGGTTTGATTACCCTCTAATCTGTTTCTCTAATGGCGTGGCACCCTAAATAAGAAATGTAGAGTCTTATGCGGGCTGCAACTTTGCTTTTGGGTCCATGTCCAAATTCGGCCTACAACCGGTCTAAAATCGCGTCCCACGCTGATCGCTTCGCTGCCCGCCACGTGCTCGGTAAAATGTCCCAACGGGCGGCGCGTGTCCAGGACGTGCCCTCCATGCATGAGCACGCCCCCACCATTGCTAGGTGCAGCGGCCACGCGCCCGCTGTCTTCCCCTCGCCTGGAGCCCCGATGCGGATGCGCCCGAGCTCCATTCTCTTCCCCTCGCTCCTCTAGTCAATCTCGCGCTCGCTCTCGCAGTGCCTGAGCACCTAGCCACCATGGATGGCCGGAGCCGAGCTCCATGCCATGGCCCCTCACCTCAGCGCTGCGGCAGGCCAACCTCGCTGCCACCGGCAAACTCGCTGTTCCGCACCTCCACACCCTCCACGAGCCCGACATTAGCTTCGCCTCCATCTTTGGTGCACCGTGCTCATGCTCGCCGGAGCCCGAACCGCCGGGGCACGGCCAGCCGCGGTGGCGCTGCTGCTGACCGCCGACGCTCGTGGCCCCGCCTCCTCCGACCGTCTCCGACCAAGCCACGGCCTTCCACGGGAGCGTGCGGGTCCTGCGAAGCTGCAACTCCTCTCCATTCGACGCTGCCGCTCTCCGTCGGAGTGGCCACCGGAGCCGCTTCTACTGCAGCGTCCGAGCTCGTGGCCAGGATGCCACGAACCACCTTCCGGCCGTCCTCGGAATCCCATAGGTGCGGGCGAGCACCTGGGTGCTCGCTCTGCCCTTCAATTCCGCCGCGGGGCTGTCTCCGGCCGAATCCCGACATCACCGGCGATCCTCTGCCTTGCTCTGGTTCGATGTCCAGGGGAAGGAAGAGGAAGGTCCTCGCGCCATGAATTGAGGAAACTGCAGGGGGTTTTCCGAGAAATCCTAGACTCAGATGAATAGTGCGGTTAGGATCTATTTGCTTGGTTTAAATAAAATTCTTGCAGGGACCTCACTGCGAAGTATGTGACTCATTTGAACAGTTCGAGCAGAGCTCGGGTTGGTTTAGCGAAAACCCAAGGGCCTCGAGGCAAAAGTGTTTTCCTTTTTCCTTTTTCTTTTTCTTTTATGCAGATTTTTGGCTAAATCTTTGGAAATTAATATCTCATGCTAGGAAGCTCCAAAAATAGCATATGAGGACTTTTTGGAATCCTTGTGAAATTATCTATGCAGTGGATCTATAATATGGCATGTTTTAGTTTAATGTTTTTGCTGTAAAAATAGATTTCTCAGATTAGGTTTTCAATGGTAGTCGCATTTGTCATTTTCATAACTTCAAATGTAGGGCTCCAAATGAAGTGAAATTTTTGTGGCATGCTACTACTGTGGTATTGGTTGTGTGGTAAAAATTTCATGAATTTTGGTGGTAGTATGAATGAGTTATTGATTCATCTTGCTCTCACATGAATTCTTGTAATAGCAATTTGTCTTTTTCATAGAGGTTGATATACTTGGCTAAATAGCTTGAAATTTGGACAGTAGACTTTTGGGAGCATGTGTAGGCCTCTGTAATTTTGGTAGAATTTATTATGCACTTTTGATAGGTGTTCATAATTCCACCTAACTATCCAAATAAATTAAGAAAATGTATTAAAAGAATTTATTTAGTAATTGACACTATGTTTTCTGGTGTTCATTAGTCATGTGTGACATGTTGGTAAAGTTAGTTTTGTCCAAGTATATGTTTGCAACATAAGTTAATAATTATTCCTTGCAAACAAGGTTTCTGGACAGATCTGGAAACTTGGTAAAGTTCTTCATGATAATGTGCTTTATTGTGAAACTTGTTTATACAAAAGTTGTAGATAATTTATGTATCTAGCTGCTGTTAAAATTTGGTGGCATTTGGCCATGTGGTTTAGGAGTTATAACTGTTTAAAGTTGGGGTACAGAATTGCTTGCTCTCTGTCTTGTTAGATCAGTTGCTGTGTTTATGTAAATTCGACATGTTAAACTTTGGAATCATGCTGTGATGATTATAAATGAAATATAGATAATTTCATAAGCTTTCTATAATGTCTTCTTGCAAGTCATTTGGAGTTGTAGATCTCCAGTTATGATTAAATTACTCAGCTGTTGGTCTGATGTCCAGAAGGTAGCAATTTCTAGTTCTAGTACTTTGATTAACTTTGTCATGCTTGGGTATTGAAGTGTGACTCATATCTTTGATGATACTTGGGTGATACCCTGTGATCTTATGAGACTTGTTTCTTGATTGATGTGCTTGCCCTCTTCTATGTTATGTCTTAATGAGGATTAAGTTAAGTAACTCTAGGTGTTTATGTGAACTTTGGTATGCTTGCATGATTACTTTGTTTATTGCACTTCTATGCATTCATACATATGCACTATTGCACCTCATTTAGGTACGCTAGCTGAAACACGCGAAGGACCTGATGTGGAGCCAAACCCGAAGATGGAGTTGGTGGATCCATTCCGAAGATAGAAGGACCGAACAAGTGTTAGACGGAGGGAATGCTCGCCAAGCGAGTTTCTTCTGACATACTCTAACTTGAGTCGGATCCCAGGCAAGCCCCGGAGCATTATAAGCCTCCTATCTTCAAAGCAATTAATTATATATATATATGTTATAAGTATTGTTGCATTAAGTGGTAGGAGTTGGTTGGAAACCCTTGCTGCATTATATCATTCCTTGTCCAGTTATATGAATCCCTGAATCCTACATAGACTAGGATCGAATAGATGCTTAGCCCTGCTTTAAGCGGTAGAAGTCAGGTGATTTCCTGTCACCTGCGAGATGTAGGGATATTCATATATGGCACGGTTGGCTATGTTGCTATCGTGGAATGGAACCATGTGTTAATAAAATGAAATGAGACCGGGCGGGATGACGATAGTGAAGCAACAAGGCATGGAGGTCTTGGGTGTGGATCTATCCCCGTCTGAGTCGTTTAAGGACCGATTCGCTGTACGTCCTTGAGTCATGTTGAACGCAGTCTAACACTTAGTTGGCCGGATAAGTCGTTCCGACCGCGAAGCCGAGTAATGTGGTTCAGGCCGGGAATCGAATGGTAGGTTGCTTCTTGGAGGAGAGAAAGGATGTGCTTGGGGACATTGGCGTGAGACCAAGGGGGGTTAGAGTCCCTATCACCTGGCAGAGTGTCGCCCTTGGGGTCACGACATCATTCAGACCTGCGATTCCTGAATCATATGAAAAGGTGGCCTGTGCGACCCTGGCAGGGGTCTGCACGGTGAGTGTTAGAAATACCCCTCCAGCTGGATAGGAATTCGATTCGAATCGCCGTCGCTCCCGGTTAGTGAGCACTTGACTTGAGTAGCGGCAACGTAGATTCCATTAAATTGAACGGATGGTTAATTGGATAACGATGGAAAGGTTGCCTCAATTTATACCTGCTATGGTTAATATTGTTTGCTCCTAATAAAGTGAGTGCTCTAGTACAGGTTCTAATATAGATGACAAGTTAATGATAATTAACTTGATGCTTAAGCATTAATGATTACTTATCCATATTAAGCTTTTATGCAAAATGTTGTCAAGCTAGCCCACTTTATACCAGCCTTGCATGATCCTTGGTGTCACCTTATTTCTGGTTTCTGACGGGTAAGTCTAGCTGAGTACCTTCTCGTACTCAGGGTTTTATCCCCACTTGTTGCAGGTTGAGATGTATCTTGGCTACTGCAAGAGTTGGTTGGCTCCTGCCGTAGTGGCGGAGTGTGATCACGGGCATGATCCTTCTGAGTTATCTTCTCTCTAATGCTTTTGTTGGAAGTCGACCTTCGTACTGGCATGTATTTGAAATAAGGGTGTTGTTAGATTCAAATTACTTTGCTTCCGCTACTTTTGAACTTAAGTTGTAATAACTTTGTTGAACTCCGATGTATATTTAATTACTTATGAAATGGTTGTAACATGTGACTTGTTATGTTGAATCACTACGATCTTGGCTGGTATGTTGGTTGGTTTGAAATCCCTCGTGATTTCATTGGACTACCGGAGTTATATGGGCTCAAGTGCGAGAATTTGATCACTTCGGTGATTGTTTTTGTACTTGTGCTCTTATAATTTGGACGGTTCCGTTACAGCTGGTATCAGAGCAAGATTCAACATTAAACATGTCATATGTGTATTTAAAACAAAGGTTTTGTTTTCTAAAACCAGTTTTTATCAACTTATAGTTATATATAGGTTTGTGAAATCTAAATTTTAAACCTAAGTATGCCAGTGGTCAATTTCCTTATGCCCATATAAGGATTATTAGGTGGCTTATATAAGTACTAACTTGGGGGGTTTTCATTTATGCATCTACGCCAGGCCAAGGTATGTATGTGTGATAACTCTTCCACACTATGCTACCCGGTGTGTCAGTTTAGAGGTAGCCTTCATATATGAAATAGCCATATATGTTGTTAGTTTACTTTTATGCAATATCGCACCTACGCTCAGGTAAGTGTGAGTTGTGAGAGCATGACCGTACAAACTGCGGTCTAGGGGAGAGCTAGTTTTGGTTACTGGATTATTTACATGTTGCACACATGTATATATGAAGGTACTTAATTGTGGATGATTGATGATTCGGGTAGTTTTGGTGCTACATGTATATATACGGGGGTAAATATACATGGGAGTACTTAGAATTTTACTTCTCTGCTTTCATTGTGTGCTATATTGGGTAATGTTGGGCTGCAATGAAACTTTTTTGCAGGTACGCTAACCATGAATGCGTAAGTCAAATGCAGCTGACGACTAGCTATATATCGAGAGAGTGCGTGTTATGCCACCGACATAGAACGTGATCGCCACTTTAGGTTGGCAATCTTGTGAGGACGAATAGGACGAAGCATGCATCTTCATGATGGTTGCCTTATGCATAGTTATGCTCCTCTCACCCTTGTTCTATAGTGTGTAACTTATGATCAATGTGTTACACTATCTTTCTTGAATGAAGCTAAATAAGAATGCCTTACTCCATGTTGTTTGAGAAAAGTGTGTGCTTAGCCTTGCTAGAAATAGTTGTGGTTACATGCTTGAACCTATAGATGTCCTCTAGTTTAGCCAAGTGATGAATATGTTGTTCATACAAGCGTTTGCTAATGCTTTAGACCTCACTTAAGTAATTGTGGATTCCCATGAATGAATTAAATTCGTGTTGGTCTAAGGTAACAAAATTTAGAGTTATTAGGATAACATGTTTGTGTGCTCTCTTGTTAACTAGAACAAAGGCAAGTTTAGTTTTGCTTGTCGATTGTTGGCTGCTAGAACGTTTTCTGTTGTAGTGATGCTTTCGGGATCATAATGGTGTTTTCTGTAGTTATGGAGAATACCAAAGTTGTAGCTAACTTACTCATCTAGCTTGTCCAAAAATTTCATGACACTAGGCTTTATGGTTTGGGAATTGTAAATTTTAGAAGTTTGTTGTCAAAATCTGCTCATGTCAGAACAGATCTGAATGTTTGATTTGTTTGACCTATGTGCATAAGGAATCATGTCTTGGAGATACTAGAAGAAGTGTAGTACTTTTTCTAAGCTTTCCAAAATGTCCTATAGCACTAATTGTGGTGGTCTAAATCTCTACTTATGAGCTTGTAAAGTTGAATGACAGAATCTGTCCAAACCTGGGCAGAGATGTCTTCTTTGTCTTGTTTGGCTTTGTTAGCTATAGAATCATCTTAATATGATAATAAGAAAGTTATAGACAACTTAATAAGCTTTACATAAAGTTAAGGCTCAGCCTTGTTAGATCCCTAGAACTCCAGTTACGTATTTTCAAAGTTCTTGTCAGTTTTCTGTCCATATTGGTACAGATCTGAAACATTAGTAATTTTGGTCATGATTATCTATGAAATTGCTTTTGGTATGAATAACTAAAGTGTAGTCATCTTCCTAAGCTTTCTAGAAAGTCCAGGATCACCTTTGTGGGATGTCTACAACCTCAGTTATAGTTAAAACAAGTAACCACAGTGCTACTGTCTAGATTCTATGCCCATGCTAAATTACCCACCTTAGCTAGTGTTTGTTTAGAGTTAAACTTGTAGTTAGCTCTTGCTTTAGATAAAGCTTGTTAGGGGTGGGCCTAGTGATTAGTAATGATTGCTGTGTGCGAGCTTTTTGCTTGGTAATAGTTGCTTGAGTTCATTTGTGTAAGCTTCTTCATGTGTTGCTTGAAGTTATGATGCGTGTATGTATGTTTGTATTCTAATTAGTGCCGTCGTTGTCACCTCGTTTGTCCTCAGTAAGCGTACGAGGGTCACATAGCTTTATCCTAGAACAAAGTTTATGTACGTAATTGTATGGTTGTTGTATTCAATTTGGTTCTCTCTCTTAGGAGCCTGATCCTGTAGGCTTGGTGGTTAGCCCTTGAATGTTTGTATCCATGTCTTTGCGTGACCGAAAGCCCAAAGTTTTGTTCTCCTATATGTTTGTCTAAGCCGTGGATGTTTTCCAACCCTGTTTGTAAAGACCCTTATCGACTGACCAACCAAGTTAATTTTTATTAACGCTAGCCTTTGACCATGGTTCGTACATTGCCAGTTGTGGAGACCGTACCCAAATCCATGTTGGACCTTCCGGTTGCCTCTCCCAAAGGTTAGCCTAGTATGACGCAATGTTCCGACCGCGAAGCCGAGTAATGTGGTTCAGGCCGGGAATCGAATGGTAGGTTGCTTCTTGGAGGAGAGAAAGGATGTGCTTGGGGACATTGGCGTGAGACCAAGGGGGGGTTAGAGTCCCTATCACCTGGCAGAGTGTCGCCCTTGGGGTCGCGACATCATTCGGACCCGCGATTCCTGAATCATATGAAAAGGTGGCCTGTGCGACCCTGGCAGGGGTCTTCACGGTGAGTGTTAGAAATACCCCTCCAGCTGGATAGGAATTCGATTCGAATCGCCGTCGCTCCCGGTTAGTGAGCACTTGACTTGAGCAGCGGCAACGTAGATTCCATTAAATTGAACGGATGGTTAATTGGATAACGATGGAAAGGTTGCCTCAATTTATACCTGCTATGGTTAATATTGTTTGCTCCTAATAAAGTGAGTGCTCTAGTACAGGTTCTAATATAGATGACAGGCTAATGATAATTAACTTGATGCTTAAGCATTAATGATTACTTATCCATATTAAGCTTTTATGCAAAATGTTGTCAAGCTAGCCCACTTTATACCAGCCTTGCATGATCCTTGGTGTCACCTTATTTCTGGTTTCTGACGGGTAAGTCTAGCTGAGTACCTTCTCGTACTCAGGGTTTTATCCCCACTTGTTGCAGGTTGAGATGTATCTTGGCTACTGCAAGAGTTGGTTGGCTCCTGCCGTAGTGGCGGAGTGTGATCACGGGCATGATCCTTCTGAGTTATCTTCTCTCTAATGCTTTTGTTGGAAGTCGACCTTCGTACTGGCATGTATTTGAAATAAGGGTGTTGTTAGATTCAAATTACTTTGCTTCCGCTACTTTTGAACTTAAGTTGTAATAACTTTGTTGAACTCTGATGTATATTTAATTACTTGTGAAATGGTTGTAACATGTGACTTGTTATGTTGAATCACTACGATCTTGGCTGGTATGTTGGTTGGTTTGAAATCCCTCGTGATTTCATTGGACTACCAGAGTTATATGGGCTCAAGTGCGAGAATTTGATCACTTCGGTGATTGTTTTTGTACTTGTGCTCTTATAATTTGGACGGTTCCGTTACACCTACTTTCGGGGAGCTCGCGCTAAGGCCCCTGGACGACGAGGTTGTTTACTTCGTCGATTTTCATGAGCTCAGGCTCGACCTTACCGTTCACCCCTTCATGCGGGGGTTGTTGTACTTTTACGACCTCCACCTCCATGATCTAACTTTAGATTCGATCCTCCACATCATGACCTTCATCGCGCTCTGCGAGGCCTTCCTGGGGATCGAGCCTCACTTTGTGTTGTGGAAGTGGGGCCCCTGGAGGCACTTTCCCTATGTTGGGGGTGCTCAAATTCAAGTCTGGTTGGAGGTAGTTGGCCAGTATCTTGCCCTCGGCTGTGCACCGGGGTCCGATGCTGAGTGGCGCTAGGGAAGGGACTGGCTCTACCTCCCCAACCTGGTCCCTGTGCTCCCCTCCTTTTTCACAAGTGAGGTCAGGTGGCAAGGCACCCCTAGTGTGGTAGGTCTTCCTCTCCGTGGAGGAGGTCATGGGGGTGCTTGCCCTGCTCATGGTGATCGAACGCCTAAGGAAGGAGGGGCTGACTAGCCTGGTAGTGGTGCACACCTTCATCCATAGCCGCATTCTCCCATTGAGGGAGAGCCCGCACCCCATGTGGCAGCACCAGAGATTAACCGATGCCATGATGGAGTTCGGGTACCTGTTGGCGGTCGTTATCGACACATTTATACCGCCAACATAAGACCAAAAAGGAGAGAAACATACACTTCTACACACATATACCTTTGCTACTGACATGTTTCCACTTGTACCGGTAGAATTGATATGATTGCAGAAACAGAAGCTGAAAACAGGTGAAACATAACAAGAAAGGCGCTTTTGGGAAGGCGTAATTAGCAAAGAAGGGAAAGAAGCCCACCAGAGAACAAAACATGGGCCAACCCACATCACCAGCGAAGCCCAAACCTAGTAGGAAGCCCATAACATGAAGGAGAGGATGGCCCGGGCTAGCCCAGGTGTAGGCGCGCTAGGGGCGCGACCACGCCCTCCCCTCTGCCGCCTGGGCCCTCCTCGCTGTGGCGGTTTGGTCATCAATAGGGGCTGCCAGTGCGAGGGTGGATCCAGGAATATTCTCCCCCAAACTGACTAGGCAGCCCCTATATAAGAGAGGGAGGGGGAGGCTCATCACACACACCTCACTACACACTTCACACTCTCACTTGAGCTCCCTCTCTCCACTCCACCTCTCTAGGTTAGAATTAGTTTAGTAGAAGTAGTAGAGGAGTAGAGAAGCTACCTTAGAGGGCTTGGCTCCTTGGAGAAGAATTGGTGAGAATAAAAGAGTTATCTTTTCTCCAAATAGCCATGTCTTCATCTTATGAATATAGTTTGTGCTATGAACTAGAGTATAGTCATGTTGATATATTCGTGATATATGAACTAGAATATAGTCCCTATGTCATGTTCATATCATACTTGGCTCAATGCTTTATCGTTCATACCATGTTCATGAATAGGTTTAGACTTATGGTGAGGTGGTGGTTCATCATGCTTTCGGGTACGCCCAAGTCCTTTACCTGCCGATCCGTAGGGTCAGGGACCCGGGGGATTTGGGCGGTTCCTATGTAAGTGAGCGAGGTGCCTAGATATATAGGGGCGGGTGAATGCATTTCATGTCCCACGATTGAGGGGTAGGCAGCAGGTGGTGACAGCCCTATCCGTCCTTCGTAATCCCTCACGTTCGGCCATGGTGTAGGAGTACGTAAATTGTCACATGAGGTTGCTGGCATACCAGTACTCGGTGGCCTCCTAATCCATCTCATATAACCCTAGCTGTAACTCATGTACATGTATGATTACTTTGCTCATAGCATATAACTGCATTGAGATATATCTACTCATCATAGGACATTCTTTTATTCTTTATTCATTCTTCCTCTCCCCCAGAGTGTTGTGTCAGATGTGTATGTGTGTGTCCACTATCTACACTATGACTGTTTACCCCTGTATGCTCATCTGGTTGGTTATGCACGTATATCTATCTTGCTCATATCCATACTAGAACTCTTACTACCATGCCTTCCTACGGGAAAATATAAATAACGATACCTTGATAATACTTTCGGGTGAAATGCTACAATGATAGATCTATGCGCTTGCGGATAACCTCTGTAAACATTATGACCTATTGGTTGACATTCCTGAGTATTGCTGGTAGGATGAACCAATTCTAGTAGCGATGCTAGGGAATGCCAACAGACGTTTTCAACACCGTTACCATGGGTGGGCCTAAACCCCCATTCTTGGTGATCGTGTTAAGAAACACCAACAAGCATTTCTAGCGCCATTGCTAGGGATAGATTCTATCTCTATTCTGGGTAGTGATGCTAAGAAATATCAACAATGCCTTCCCCGACAACGGTGCTAGAAATGCTTATTGGCATTTCTTAACGCAATCACCAAGTAAGGAGGTTTTAAGTCCTTTTTAGGTAACGACGCTAGAAACGCTAGTTGGTAATCCTTGACACCATTAATCTTAGTAATGCCACCAAGAAACACCAACTATGATAGTTCTGAACGATCATAGAATGTATTCGCAAGCGCATGGAATTATCGTTGTAGCATTTCACCCGGAAGTATTTAGGGTATTGTTATTTATATTTTCCCAAAAGAAGGCATGGTGTTAAGAGTCTAGTATGGATATGAACAGGATGACATGACTATATACCAGACCAATACTCAATACAGGGGTAAGCCATGATAGGGTTCAAGATAGTGTGACACACATTCGGGCCAACCTCATGGAAAAAGGGAAAACAAAGAATAAAAGAATACTCCTAAGTGAGCATGCATGTTCTAAAATAGCCATGCAAAGAACAAGTTAATGATCATACAAGCTATATGACTAGAATCAGAGTTAAGCATGAGATGGATGGGGAGAACCCCACAGCTGGTCTACCAGCTGGTAGAGACTTTACAAACTCCTACACGAATACCCGAACGTGGGGGATTACAAGGGACGGATAGGGCTGTCACCACCTGTTGCCTACCACCTCAACTAGAGGGCACCGTCATATCCGAAGGTTCCCGTGTACAAGGAAACTACCCACACCCCCTAGGACTCCAACCCTATGGATCGACAAGCATAGGACATGGGCAAACCCGAAGGCACGATGGACCGCCACCTCAACTCCATCATATATATTGTATGAAAGGTTAAGCGTAAAGTTGAACATGTCATGATCATAATACTCAAACTATATGCTAGTTCATATATCATGATTATAAAATGTAAACAACTATACTCTAGTTCATATGCATTGCTATATAGTAAATATGAGAGCATGACTAAGGAAGAAAGCTTCATAGTATTCATACCAAGATGTCACTCTTTTCTTCCAAGGAGCCAAGCCCACCATGATAGCTCAAGCCTTGCTCACAAGTACTGCTAAAACTATGAAAAAGACTACAAGAGGTGGTAGTGAGGTAGAGCTCCAAATGGTTGTGTGTGTTGGAGAGGTGCTCCACCCCTTCTTTTATAGTGGTTCCATGATGGTTTGGCGTGGGAATACATGGAAACCACCGAAACCGACCTCAGTGCACCGCCTTGGAATCGCCAGAGGAGGCTGGGCCCACCTGGCAGCAGCCAGGGTGCAGCCACACCCTAGGTGCGCCCGCACCCAGGTGGCCCCTACTCATGACTGCCTTCGCATGGTCGGTTGCCTGGTGGGCCTGGACCTCTCCTATGGTGGTGCCTCGGCCCGGTTGTGAAGTTGTGTTGGGCTTTTCCATTTTTCTCCTTTGTGCCTTTCTGAAATACGCGTTCTGCTTTGCGCTTTTTCTTCTCTTTTTGTGCACTTTCCACTTGTTTCTAGAATTTGTCCTACAAAACATGTTTTGTCGAATACAAGTGGAAATAAGTCAATAGTAAAGGCATATGTGTCAAAGTTTGCTTATTTCTCCCATTTTGGACTTAAATTGGCGGTTCTAAATATGCATTAGTGACTGCCAACACTTTCCTCGCTGGGCTAGTTGCGGTGCCCAGTGAGCTGCTGATGGGTTGGTTCAAGTGGGGCCCCGGTTCCTATTCACCAGGATCTGTCATAGGTCAGCTGGGGACTGACCCAGACTCTAAGTGGCCAATCCATATAGTTCCTGGGCCCGTCTGACCGGTCCCGAGGGCTCTCAGCCTTTCTTCGGGGAAAAACCATGGATTGTGCTCCACCAAGATTTGAACATGGTCTGAAAGGCCCGTGACGTCCGTGCGCTCGGGTGTTAGCTGCTAGCGGGCTCCTTCCATCCAACCCCTCACTCAAGATGGCCTGAAGCGATTGTCAAACCCTCCGATGGGCCAACCTTCGAACTTCTGGACCGTAATGGGTCGTAGTAGCATTTCGGGCTCCGTTTCCCATCTTACCTATGGCTATTTCGCAACCCGTCAGGCGGGGCGGCATCTCTCACACCTCCTAAGGTGTTAGGTGTGAGTAACATGCACACATTTTGTGAGGGGACATGGCGATTGGATGCGGCTTGGCGCGTGGATTGAGGTGGTGGTACGACTCCTCGCCTCCTCTGTCCCTATAAAACAGGGGGTCAGTGTTGGTCTAGATCCGTTCGCTCGTGCCATACCTTTTCCCTTGCTTAGCCCGCTCTCGCTCTCACCACCATCGTCGAGACCCTAGCCCTTGCTTTCTCGCAGTCGTCATCGCCATCACCACCTTTGCCGTTCCAACCATGTTTTGGATGGAGCCGTGGAGCTGCTCATGCGTCACCCTCGAGGTCATGGAGGAACTCCTCAGCCGTGGCCTCCTTCTGGCGAGGACCATGGTGGAGGTGTGGTGGCTGCCTGATGTCCATGACTCGCCAGCACCACCCGCTGGCTACGTGGTCTCATTCACCGTCTTCCACAAGTGGGGGTTCGCGTCCCCTCCCCACCAATTTCTCTGCGGGCTGCTTGATTACTACAAGATCGAGCTGCAGCACTTGAATCAAAATGGGATTCAGCACCAGGCGGCCTTCGTCGTGCTGTGTGAGGGGTATCTGGGGATCAGCCCCCACTTTGACCTATGTCGGCATTTCTTTGCTATCAACCTGCTAAAGGTGAAGTGGAAAGATGGCGAGCTGGATCGCTTCCAGCCGAGGGGGTGCGCGGGGATCCACTTGAGGAACAATTGGGTGAAGGAGTACATGACCCTTAACCTAGTGTCATCTAACAAGGGGTGGCACTCCTTGTGGTTCTACCTCAAAGACTCCCCCGTCCCTCCCCTTCCAGCATTCTCCGGCCATGGGATCTTCGAAGCCCCGGCGGAGTGGAAGGACGACGTCCCGGCGGTCGATTTGGAAAAGATCGATCACCACCTTGCCACCATCAACTTCTTGAAGGCGAGTGGCCCAAAAGGAGTGAGGGTCATCAGGGCCTACTATTGGCGGTCCTTAACTCACATTTTTAACTGCCAACTTTGACAAAAAAATTCACACCAAACATAGAGTTAAGGCTTATAACTAACCGTTTCCACAAGTTTTGGTGTTTTACCATTTGCAGGAGGACATGTCGAGATTACATGGAAAACAAGGTTAGAATATACAATAAATCCAACAAAACATATACCCAACATGAGCCTAAGGGGAGGCAGGCCCATTACGAGACAAATCAAGGCCCAGATGAGAGGAAATCAAGCCCAAACCTACACAAAAACATCTCAACTCCACGAGTGCACCCCTAGGCCAACTTAGGAGAACCAAAAGAGCACGCCCACCAAAAATGAGCGCATTTGGGCTTAGTGGAGGCGCGACCACGCCAGGGGAGCGGCCGTGCCACTTTTGTGGCCAAAATGGCCCATTTTCTCCAAGTGGCCCATGCCGACAGTCCAAAGATGGTGGCGGGGTGTGTCGGTACAATTAATGAGTGGAGGGCGGTTTGGATGACAGTTTAGGGGCATTTAGGGGGAATATTCCATGGCACATTCCCCCTCTCCTCCCCTATACATAGAGGCCCTCTCCCTCTCATTTAGGGCAGCACTCCAAGGCAGAAAGAGCACCACTTGAGCTTCATTTCCAAAGGGCTATGCCCTAGTAGCTAGCTAGAGTGAGAAAGTGAGATGTGAGGGAAGAGTGCAGGGAAGCACCGGGCTTGTCGGTGTCTCCTCGAGCTTGTACCTCGACGAACACCTGCTTGGCTCCTTAATGGGATCTTGGCTAAGTAAGTGTTTGTGGTTCTTAGTCTTCTATGTCTTTTGTTTAGTTGAGCTTTACCTATAATTGTTTGTGGGTTCGTCGTCCATCCCCATGGCGGATGGTCTAGTAAGAGGGCCCCTGATAAAGACAAATTGCCCTACCAACCGCTAGAGTAGTAGTAGATAGCATAGACATGGTGTCTAGGCAAGAGGCTACCTTTGTTTGCCTCGTACTCCACGGTTGAGGGGTAGGCGGCAGGTGGTGACAGCCCTGTCTGTCCCTTGCAATCCCCCATGTTTGGGTGCGGCATAGATCTATAGGCTAGCATCGCTTGGCAGACCAGGTGATCTGCAGTGCCCGAAGTAAGCAAGTAATAGTGGAGTTTAGCAACCTAAAGACCCAAAAGCTATAGAAGTCTATCTCTACCCCTTTCCATCTCTACCCTTGAGCTATCCTTGGACGAACTAGCTAGAAGAAAGTACCTCGTTTCCCTGTGGAAAATATGATACCCTGAATACTTCCAGGTGAAGGCTACAACGGTAATTCTGTACGCTTATAGATTCTTCTGCATTTGTTAAGAAATACCAACAAGCTTTCTGGCATCGTTGCCGGGGAACAGTTGCTATTTTCTTCGAACCTAGTTTGTCCTCGTATCTGTATCCTTTCTTATAAAAACAAAATTAGTCTTCTTTTACCTTTTCTATCATGAAGCCAACCTATTGTGAAAACCCTTCCGCTTCAAAGGGGGAGTTCTTGGAGCCACCATCTTTTCAAAATGAAAACTTTCATCCGGCTATGAACTCCACCCTAGATTCAAAGCCATGGTTCGGGGACAACCCTTCTCTAGTTACAATAACAAAGACCCTTTTGATCACCTATGAGAGTTTGAGGAAATGTGTTCATGCCTGAGCATCCTTGGTATGACACAAGAAATTCTGAAGCAGACATTGTTTCCCTTCTCCCTAACGGGGGAGTTGAAGCAATGGTACACTAATGCCGTAGAAAGTGCGAATGGAGACTGGGATGAACTTAAAGACATGTTTTATCTTGCATTCTTCCCCATGTCTCGTATCGTTTCTCTACCAAGGGCAATCCTCGATTTTGAGTAGAATGAGAAGGAGTCCATAGGTGCAGCCTGGGCCAGGTTTTCAATGTTAATACATGCTGGCCCAGACTTGTCATTACCTGATAGTGTGCTCTTGCATCTCTTTTGTTTGGGTCTTGACATAGAAGCTGCCCTATACCTTGACATGACCGTCGGAGGGTCGTTTACACATAAAACTATGACAGAACAGAGGAAAATCCTTGATCACATGCTATAGAAGCATGCTTCTCC
Source organism: Saccharum hybrid cultivar R570 (assembly GCA_038087645.1). NCBI lineage: Eukaryota > Viridiplantae > Streptophyta > Magnoliopsida > Poales > Poaceae > Saccharum > Saccharum hybrid cultivar. The sequence goes on along the minus strand of JAQSUU010000235.1, from coordinate 1,637,057 downwards.
TATCGTAAAACCCAACCCCCTCCATAAAAAGGGCATGTCAAGCTTGAGGAGCCCTCATCAGCCGAATCCTTACCCTTGCCATCTTTAGATTGGACTATTGAGCCCTCTCCCGAACCACGAACACCGAAGGAAGGAATGCTTCATCCTTCGGAGTTCCCGATCGAATTAGAGGATTATGGCAGAACCTCAAACCTTTCTTGGCACGAGAACCACAATTCAAGCGAAGTTTCCTTGAAAGTATCATCGAAGGAATGGTTAATGGAAGTGAAACATTTTTCTAAAGCAATTCAGATTCATTCACCTTCCATGACCATGCTTTGTTCGTTAAAGGAAACTATCATGGAAGCCCTGCATAACCCTACAGTTAGGACTAATATCATGTCACAATTCCTTGCGGAAACCCTTTTGGGCAATATGCCGCTAGTCCCGATCGACAAACTCTTCAAAAGTCGGTTAGGGTTCATCTTCGAGAGTTGTGGGATTGCTAGGGCCGTGCCATTTGAAATTCATAAAACTGAGGTTTTCTTGGACTTCCATATCTATGCCATCTTCAACTTTGATCTTCTGATAGGTTACCCACTCGAAAAGCTTTTTCAAGAAAAATCTTCCCATGGGAGCCTTAGTGAAATGTTGGGAAAAACTGCTTCCACCACTCACTCAGTTATCCCAATAGCGAAGCATCATCCCAACAATTACCTATTCGAGGGGGCAAAATTTATTTCCCTGTTAGTTTCACATCCTTGTGAAACTGAACATCCATCATCTCCCTCACTCGAACGTAAGTCATGTCCCCCTCTGTCCCTCGAAACGTTTTCCTCGATAATGGCTGAGAATCAACGTTGATGCTACATGATATATCTTTTGAGAACAAAAACTTTTGCGCCATGGACATTCTTGAAACACCGACTCTGGAGGCCAAGAGGAGAGATTCCATAAACGAGCATGAAAGTTTCACCTTTGAGACCCCTCGCGTCTCATGCTCACTTCCAAAGGCTCTAGAGTTTGTTAGTGCCACCTGCTCCTATGAGGATCATAACCGCCTCTTGATCCTCATTCACAAACTTTTTAAGAGGATGGTTGTGGATGCTTTCATCTATCACAAGTATTGAAAATCCCATAGAGGCACGGTGGCGCTAACCTTGCAGCTTGAACTTTATTGCCCAATGCTTGGTGGTGAAGATGGGGACTACACCACCATTGATAGCTGCAAGATGAAATTCCCGTGGTCAAGCTTAAGACCGTAACTTAAGCACTGCTGGGAGATAACCTGAATTATCATAAAAAATAAAATATATAAATATAAAGAAATATTATTATTATTATTATCAAAAAAACTTTCATTTTTAATAAAAGCAAGGGCATGTTGCCAAGTTCGTATGCACCTTCGGGTATTCTTGTCGCTAACCAATACAGGTTGAGATCAAGAAGAGCATGGGTCATATGATGCTTGAGAACGTGGGAGTACATCAACTACAAACTTTGATGCTCTTGGGTGAAGGAACACACTCACAAGGAGACCCTAACCCAGCACACTTGACTTTTACACAAAAGTCCAAGTGTGGGGGAGGATGGTGAGAACCCGAGTTCCACACACACCAAGGGTCATTCAAAAAAAGAATGATGAAAGATGATGTTAGCTTTGCCTTGCTAAAAAAGAGAGAGAAAGAGGCTTGAAAAAAAATACAGATGTAAAAAAACCTCTACCTGAAAAAAGAAGAAGGAGAAATAAGAAGAAAAAAGAGAGTAAAAAAGACAAAAGTAAACAAGAGAGAGGAGGGTTCTCCTCTTTCATACCTTTTTATGGCCAATACACACTAACCGTGTGTATGGCCTGTAACACCCCAGGTGTTTACCTTCCATAATTGCATTGCATTTCATAAGCATGAGCATCATTAACATCATCCATGTCTTTGTTTGCTTGCAACATGAGTATGCAACATGCCTCAATGTGGTTGTTTCACAAAGTGAGTGCTTATGAAATGTGAGTGGTGCAAATTGTAGATACAACTTTGGGTCAAATATTTGGAAAACATGACAATATGGTTAGCACATTTCCAAGTAGCCCACTTCAATGCCTTGTAACTCCTAAACCAAGCCGAACCAGTTCATGAGCCAATTAACAAAATTGTAGCCCTCATGTAGCTCTACAACTTTGATGTTAACATCTACCACTAACTCGAACTGGATTAGGAGTTAATCAACGTCAAAGTCGCCCTGTCAGTCACCGGTTTCAGGCTGTCATTCAGTTTCGTCAGTCAAGCCGTGGCCGACCGATGCCAGGGTCCAGTCACCGCGTGTCTCGCTCGAGCGCGCGTAGGACGCCACGGCGTCGTGTTTGCATGCCTGTGGAAGTTAAATGTCACCCCCCCTCGTCGGTTTTTCCAATTCCTTTCCCCTCTTGCTCCCTCTGTCCTCGCTAGGGTGGAGAACCAAGCACCACTGCTCCGGCCGGCCGCCGAGCCCTCGCCGTTGCACCACAGCCTCTGCCATCTTGACCGGAGCTCCGCCTGGACCTTGCTGACCTCGTCAACCACCTAGCAGCACCAGTCGAGCCCGAGGTGAGCCACATTGCCGCCTCCGCCCGTCCCAAATGCCACTGGAGCTCCGCCATGGTGAGGGTCACCGTGGCCGGCACCGCACCGCACTCCTCCGCCTTCCCTCGCTCATGTCCCCTCTTCCCCATCACACATAGATGCTCGGGTGAAGACGCTACCACCAGTCCCAATCCGGTCAAGCCAGAACACGGCCGCGCACTACCGCGCCATGGCCGCCGCCCAGGTGCTCACGCGGCCAAGCTACTCCACTCCATCCCAATCCGTTTGTGTAGCCTCGGGAGGTCCGCCAGGGTTCCAGGAAGCGGGTGCACCCCACTGCTAGCCGTCTAGCGGACGGAGCTCGCCGGTGTACCGCCACGCGCTCGTTGCCGTCCGCCCTCGCCGTCGGCAAGGGTGCTCCGGTGCAGTAGCATTGGGGAAAAGTACATGCCTAGGTGCGGTTTTGGGTGGGGAGCGCGGCGGTGTGCTCGGCTTGGTCGGAGGAGCCACCGGCGGCGTGAATCCGCTCGTCGGAGCTCGCGGCTCGCCGCTCCCCTGCCCCTCTCTCACTGACAGCGGGTCCCGACTGGCAGACACACGCGCGCGGGCGGGAATCGGGTCAGGCCGCGCGTGGTTGGGCCGCGTCAGCGTAGCAGGCCGGCCCAGTAGCGAGATAGGGTTTCAGTTTTTGTTTTTCTTTTATTTTGTCACAGATTTAGATGATGTTTAGGAAATTCATATCTAGGGTTTCACTTGTCCAAAAATTATGATTTAAATTTTGTTGGGCTTTGCTTGAAGTGTAGTATTTAAGAAAAATATCCAACATGTATGTGATGTTTATTTTCTGGAAGGTTTAATTAGGGTTTTGAAATGTGTCTTAAATTGGATATAAATTTGTTAAATGAATAACTGGAGTTCTATTGTCCCAAAAATTGTGAAAATTGGTGGGTAGGTTATTTTATGTATGTACTAGCTCTTGTAAAAATTTGGGTACTTGTGCTTAAGTATTTTTCAAGTTATGATGATATCATGTTGTTTTAGGAAATACTTGAATGAATTTTAGTAATTTTTCTACATGTGCAATGTTCATCTCAATTTGTGGAGAGTGTTCTGGTACCCTAAAGTGTTTAAGAAAAATATGAATTCTGTTGTTTGATACTTTTCAATGTGGTTTGTTAATTATACAAAAATCAGCCTTTTTGGTTTGTGAATTTTGTGTAGGGAGTTTCTGTGAAGAACTTTAGTTCAAATTTTTACAATAGCCTCTTTTTAGGTCAGAGAGTCTCCTGTAATGTTTGTAGAATTTTATAAGTAGTTTTGTGTATAGGTTTAATTTTCCACTTAATTAATTAAGTAAATTAAGAAAGGGGTGGAAATGAATGTTCTAGGTGGGCACACCTTACTTTCTGGTGTTTTTATGACATGTGTGAACTATTAGTATCATTAGTTTGGTCATAGAGGAAGTTTGCCACATAAATAAATATTTAATCTTCACATTTCTAGATTTTCTGGACAGCTAGTAGCATTGGTGGATTTGACCCTTAATAAAAGTATTTGCTGGAAAACTTGTGAATAACAAAGTGGTAGTAAATTTGATAAACTAGCTTGTGTCAAAATTTGGAGGTATTTGGCTTAGTAGTCTAGGAGTTTTTGCTGTTTAAAGTGACTGTCCAGAAATGGCTGCTCTCTGTTTGGAGAGGACAGATTTCGGGAACTCTAGAATTTCGACTAGGAAAACTTAGGAATTAAGTGTTGAAGTCTGAAAATGATTTGTAGAGCATTTTATAAGATTTCCAGATTGTCTTGGATCATGTCTTTTGGAGTTAGGAATCTCCAGTTACGTTAGAAATATTAAGCTGCTGTCCAGAATGTCTTGCTATGATATTTTGTGCTTGGATGTGGTAACTTAAGTAAAATTGTTCTTGTGATTGTTAGGTGTTAGGGCCTTAATAGAGGAGGAACAACTATACCTTAGGTTGTATAGATTAGGTAAGTACTTCTCTACCGGAGAGGAAATTTGCACTTAATATTGAAGTGATTTGAATAGAGCTTAGGAATGGTTGTAATGCATTTCATCCCGAGCATGCTGCATCCTTCATTATGCATCCACGAAATTTATTATGCACTCATGCAATAGGTGTTTCGGAGGGGGTGACTCTTCTCGAGTTCGAGGGGGCGATCCCAGAAGAGATCCAGGAGTAGCCGAGGGAGCCAAAGGAACCAGCCGGAGAAGAAGTTCCCGCAGAAGATCTACCTGAGTGTCCTGATCACCGGCCGTCCTCCTTTCTGAAAGGCAAGCCCCGGTGCATGCTAACCCTAGTGTTTTATAAATTAATCTTGAGTACTTTTACTTGTTTACTGCATTAAGTTGTAGGAGTTGTGTGAAAACATTTGTTGTATTATACCTGTCCTTGTCCAGATATCATACTTAAATCCTAAATTAGGTTTAGGCACGTGTCAATGCTTAGCCTTGCTTAGTCCGGTAGAAGTCGGGTGATTTCCGGTCATCCACGAGATGTAGGAATGGGTCACGAGTGGCTATTATGGCTATCGTGGATGGAACCATGCCTTAAAATGAAATTGAGACCGGGCAGGAGTTCGATAGTGCAGCCGCAAGACACTTCACGTATTGGGTGCGGAGCTATGCCGGTCTGAGTCGTTTAAGGACTGATTCGCTGTACGTCCTTGAGTCATGTTGAACGCAGTCTAACACTTAGTTGGCCGGATAAGTCGTTCCGACCGCGAAGCCGAGTAATATGGTTCAAGCCGGGAATCGAATGGTAGGTTGCATCTTGGAGGAGAGAAAGGATGTGCTTGGGGACATTGGCGTGAGACCAAGGGGGGTTAGAGTCCCTATCACCTGGCAGAGTGTCACCCTTGGGGATGCGACGTCATTCGGACCCACGATTCCTGAATTTTACGAAAGGTGGCTTGTGCGACCCTGGCAGGGCCTGCGCGGTGAGTGTTAGAAATACCCCTCCAGCTGGATAGGAATTCGATTCGAATCGCCGTCGCTCCTGGTTAGTGAGCACTTGACTTGAGCAGCGGCAACGTAGATCTCATTAAATTGAACAGATGGTTAAAGTGAATGATACAATGTTGCCGTAAATTATACCTGCTATGGATATAATGATATTACTTGTTTGATTATAATCAAGTGAATGTTTAGTACAGGTGCTAAGCTAGATGTCAGGTAAATGCTAAAAATAACTGCTAGTACAGGTTAAAAGAGTTTCAATTACTTATGCTTTTCTGCAAAATGTGATGTCAGCTAGCCCCACTTATGAAAGCCTTGCATAATCCTTGGTGTCATCTTATTTCTGGTTTTTGATGGGTAAGTCTAGCTGAGTACATTCCAGTACTCAGGATTTATTCCCCCCTTGTTGCAGATGATATGCTTTACCAAGGCTTCTGCAAGAGCTGTCTCCACCTTGCGGGTGACGAAGACTAGATCACTCGGGCGTGATCATCCGTTATGTACTTTCCTTAATGCTGTTGCGGAATGTTGATTAGTAAGACTGGCAGTAGTATTTGAACCGTGTGCGTGTGTTATGCTTCCGCTCCTTTATGAACTTGGTTTGTAATAATTTGCGACTCCGTGTGTGTAAGTGGATTTCAGAACTACTTGTGAAATGTAACGTGGGATGTGTTATGTTGAATGATGCGATCTTGGTTCTAATCGAGTTGGTTTGAAATCCTTCGTGGTTTCGATTGACTACCGGGATTATATGGGCTCAAGTTCGAAAATTTGAGCGTTTCGGCGCTTGTTTTTGTACTTGTGCTCTTATAATTTGGTCGGCTCTGTTACAGCTGGCATCGGAGCATAATTCAACATTAAACACATCATACGAGTATTTGAAAACAAAAGTATTTGTTTGCGAAAAGTGTTAAAACTCTGAAAATTATTTCTATAGGTATGCCAGTGATCACATTCCTTAGCCCAAATAAGGACTCTTAGGTGGCTTATTAAAAGACTAACTTGGGAGTCTTGTTTGTTTCTGTTTCGTCGACCATACGGCGTGATATTGTATGGATGCCATCCACTTGGGTGGTAATGCATGGATCAAATACCTCGACGCTCTGGTAAGTGTGAGTTGTGAGAGCATGATCGTCCAACCGACGATCTAGGGGAGAGTAGCTTTGGTTACTTGCATACTTACATGTTCAAACCATGTAATTATGGAAGTAGTTAATTGTGGGTATATCTGTCAGGTAGATTTGATACTGAAGTATATACATCGGGGATGTGTATATGGAAAGTATTTAGTTTACTGTTTTCTTGTGTGCTTATATTGGGAAACTGTTGGGCTGAAATGAGATTTTCTGCAGGTACACTAACAGCGTAACGAGTAGACCGATAGTTTCGCTTATATGAGAGAACGTATGTATGCCACCGCCTAGCGTTAGAAATTTATGTTTCTACTAGGGTGAGAGGGCGTACGGAATGTGCATGCATCATGTTTAATTTATGTCATACATGTCATGTTACTCCCTCCTTAAAAATTTCGATAGTCCCGACTAAATTAAATTTCGTATCCCCTAAATTATCCTCACTTAAGTCATGTCTTGTGGCTACAGATGGCACGCACCAAGAGGACTGCTCGCAAGTCAACTGGAGGTAGGGCCCCTCGCCACCAGCTCGCTCCACGTGAGCCCCACCCTGAGCCCACTGAGGTGGAAAGGTTGAGGGCTGAGTTGGCTGAGGTGGCTGCCGCTAGGAATGCGGCACAACAGCAGCTGGAGCAAGTGATCCATGACAGAGATCAGGAAACACTTGCAGTCCAGAGGTTGACAGTAGCCCATCACAACTGTCAACGCATGCTGGTCCATGTGATGAACCAGAGGGATGAAGCCTGGCACGAAGAGAACATCCTGAGAGCTCGTCAGGTGGAGCTTGAGCAATAGTTGGAGAATGCAGAAGAATACAATGACAATCTTCATGAGGAAGTGCACCGCCTGAACAATCAGCTCAATCCTCTGCTACCTCAGGACAATGATGAGGATGAGGAGATGGGCTCTGGAGTCTTCATGGCTGAAGATGATGATGACATGGAGGTCAATGGGCCACAGAATGCTCCACCAGAAGAAGAAGAAGAAGAAGAAGAAGAAGAAGAAGAAGAAGAAGATGATGATGAAGAGTTAGAGCCTGCTAGCGATGAGGATGGCGGGGAGATCCTCGACACCGACTCCGAGGATGATGCTTAGAGTAGTCATTGCGTAGCTATGATGTTAGACTCATCTTTTGTGCCCTCCATGTGTTGGAGTGGGGCTTGTAATAACTCAGCCTTTGGGAGGTAACATCGAACCCTATGTTATCCTAGATGTTAGTTTGAACCTGTTAAATTTCGATCACAAATGGATGTCTCATTGTGTTGCGTTCAATGATGGTGTCACGATTAGCACCCTTCTGTGCCGCGATGAAACCGAGGGCCTCCTGTGGCGCGCGACATAAGGCTGTGCTGCTTGGCACGCGCTGGTATCGAGGTGGCTAGTCATGATCCACCATGGAATTCTACCGATGGGAAGTCTCTTTGTGGTCAGTTCGTAGTAGCCTTTCTTATTCGGCTAGAAGTTTAGATCGAATCCGAGCACCTGTTACATAAGGTTAAAATTCCATTGATTTTAATGTAAACGGTTCAGTCACGGCTGTGCTCCCTGTATGTGAGCCTTTAATAAATTCCACCTTTTATCGAAATACATCTTGTTGGATGTCCTTCGCATGATTGCGTTAATCGATGCACTTGAATGGATTGTGCGGTTGTGATGAATTATTGTGCCTTGGTTATTTGCGAATTCATTTTCATGAAGTCAGTTTGGTATATTTGCAACAATTCATCTACAAATTTTCCACATCGTCAGTGCTCATTGGCTATACATTTTGCAGATGGCGTACAACCTCCGTCGTGGTCATGGCGTTGAGGATGAGGAACAACCACCCCCTCCGCCACCACCCACCCCGGCTGAGCTGATGCAGACCGTGGTTGAAGGTCAGCGCATGTTGGCAAACGCTATGCGCCAGCTTGCCAACCGGGAGGCCCGACATGGTCGCCAGGGCCCGGAACCGAATCAATATAGTGATTTCAAGGATTTTATTGACACTAAGCCCCCGCTCTTTAAGGAGGCGGAGGAACCGCTGCAAGCTGACGAGTGGTTAAACACCATTGAGCAAAAGTTTCGCCTACTTCGCTTGACTGATGAGCTAAAGACTGAATATGCTTCCCATCAACTGCACGGTCCAGCCGGTATTTGGTGGAGCCACTATCGTTCCACGTTATCTCCTAATGTCCCGATTGCTTGGGACCAGTTCAAAGCGGCATTCCGCGGGAATTATATTCCTCCAGGTCTTATGGCTATGAAGCACACAGAATTCATGAGGCTGTCCCAGGGCAATAAGAGTTTGACAGAGTATCTGCAATCCTTTAATAATCTGGCAAGGTATGCAACAGAGTTTGTGGATACTGATGCTAAGAAAATTGCTAGCTTTAAACGTGGCCTCGGTCCAAAGCTGATGAAGACCATGGGTACTAGCAAGTGTGCTATCTTCAATGATTTTATCAGTGATGATCTGACTCAAGAGAATAATAATGCTATCTATTCTGCTTCTAAGAACCGTAAGCGGGCCCTTGAGGCGAGTGCTTCGCAGTCCCACACTCCAGCTGCACCAAGGGTTTCCCCTCGCCCACCTACCCCAAATGCTAAGTTCCATCCCCCGTAGAAGAAGTCAACCGCTAAGACTAGGTTTCGTAAAGCATATACAGTAGCTCTGCCAAAGGGTAATTCTAGTCAGGGCAGCTCCAGTGTCCCTCCCAACAACATGCCTTGCTGGAATTGCAACAAGCTAGGCCATTGGTCCAGGAACTGTCCATATCCTAAGAAGAATGTCAATCAAGGTGGCCGTCAGGGGCATGCTCATTATAACAGTATTGAGGAAATTTCGTCTGGTGAGGTTGTCACTGCTAGTAAGTTCCTAGTTGACCAACATTCTGCAGTGGTACTATTTGATTCAGGTGCTTCGCATTCCTTTATCAGTCCTAAGTTTGCATCAAAGTTTGCACACAAATTACATACTATTGAAGGTGGGGGTTATTGCATTAGTGCGGCAAGTGGGAATATTTCCACAAATCAAGTAGTAAGGGATCTAGAATTTGAAATAGAAGGGCGAAAGTACTCGCTTACCTTAGTGGTTTTGCCTGGATTAGGCATAGATGTTATTCTGGGCATGAATTGGATGAGTCGGACTGGGGTGCTCATTGATACATCCACCGGGTAGTTATGCTCAGAGATCCTACCGATCAAAAAGGTTTTCTAGTGCAACTTCCCAGAAAAATTGATCTTTCTAGTGAAGTTCATATGGTGCAAGCAAAGGCTTTAGCTGATATCCTGATAGTGAGTGAGTTTCCTGACGTTTTTTCCAATGATTTGCCGGGACTACCTTCGGATTGGGATGTGGAGTTTAAAATCGAGCTGTTGCCTGGCACGACACCCATCTCTAGGAGACCCTATAGGATGCCTCCGAATGAGCTAGTTGAACTTAAAATGTAGTTGAATGAACTTTTGAAGAAGGGGCTGATTCATCCTAGTTCGTCTCCATGGGGATGTCCCGCTATCTTTGTGAAGAAGAAGGACCAGTCGTTGCGGATGTGTGTAGATTATAGGCCTATGAATGCAGTCACGGTAAAAAATAAGTACCCTCTACCACGCACCGACATCTTGTTTGATCAGTTGTCTAAAGCTAAAGTCTTTTCAAAGATTGATCTAAGGTCTGGTTACCATCAAATTAAAATCCATCCTGAAGATATTCCAAAAACAACTTTCTCTACAAGATACAACCTTTATGAGTATCTTGTTATGTCCTTCGGCCTGACTAATGCCCCTGCACACTTCATGTGCTTGATGAATTCGGTGTTTATGCCCGAATTGGACAAGTTTGTGGTGGTGTTTATTGATTACATCTTGATATATTCTGAAAATGAGGAAGAACACGCTGAACATCTGCGTATCGTCCTCACAAGACTGCGCGAACATCAACTGTATGCAAAGTTCAGTAAGTGTGAATTCTGGCTTCGTGAAGTACCTTTCCTTGGACATGTGTTGTCCGATGGGGGAATTATGGTGGATCCCACCAAGGTACAGGAAGTGTTGAACTGGAAGGCTCCTACTTCGGTTCACGAGGTCCGGAGTTTTCTTGGATTGGCTGGTTATTATCGTCACTTCATCCTGGATTTCTCTAAAATAGCCAAGCCAATGACTCGGTTGCTGCAAAAAGACACCAGGTTTGTCTAGACTCCTGAGTGTGATGCAGCTTTTCACCAACTGCGAACCCTCCTAACCTCGGCTCCGGTTTTGGCGCAACCGGATATCGAGAAACCATTTGATGTTTATTGTGATGCCTCAGGCATAGGTTTGGGAGGTGTTTTGATGTAGGAAGGCCAAGCGATTGCATATACCTCTCGACAACTTCGGAAGCATGAGGTGAATTATCCAACGCATGACTTAGAACTGGCTGCAGTTGTTCATGCTTTGAAAGTTTGGTGACATTATCTATTGGGCAATGTCTGCAATATCTACACTGACCATAAAAGCCTCAAATATATCTTCACCCAACCCAAGTTAAATATGCGCCAAAGAAGATGGCTTGAGTTGATTAAGGATTATAATCTTCAAGTGCACTATCATACTGGCAAGGCAAATGTGGTTGCCGATGCTTTAAGCCATAAGTCTCATTGCCATTCCTTAGTTGAAACTGATTTTCACCGGTCTCGTCTTCTACATCCAGCAATTTTGTACAACATCACTGTCAGTTGCACTCTTAAGAGCAGAATTATTGAGCTCCAAAAGACTGATCCTGGTATATTCCACATCAAGCGTAAGATGAAAGAGGAAGAAACTAAACATTTCAGGGTAGATAAAGAGGGTGTGCTGTGGTTTAAGGTTAGGTTAGTGGTGCCTAAGGACGGAGAGCTTAGAAATCAGATCCTGTCTGAAGCACATTCTTCAAAGTTGTCCATCCATCCTGGTAGCAATAAGATGTATTATGATTTGAAGCCACTTTATTGGTGGACCAAAATGCGGAAAGAGATAGCTGCATATGTTGCTAGGTGTGACACCTGCTATAGAGTTAAGGCTGTGCACATGAAAGCTGGGTTGCTACAACCACTTTATATCCCAGGTTGGAAATGGGAGGAGATAAGTATGGATTTCATCGTCGGACTTCCTCCTACAGTCAAAAATCATAACTCTATCTGGGTAATTGTGGATCGCTTAACCAAGTCAGCTCACTTCATTCCTGTTCGAGTAGACTATCGTCCCACTGACTATGCTGAGTTGTACTTCAATCAGATAGTCCGGCTCCATGGGGTACCTCATACTATCATTTCTGACCGTGGCCCCCAGTTCACTGCTCGCTTTTGGGAGCACTTGCATCATCTTCTGGGAACCAAGTTAGTGAGAAGCTCTGCTTATCACCCCCAGACGTCAGGTCAGACCGAACGAGTTAACCAAATCTTGGAGGATATGTTACGGGCATGTGTGATTTCATCCAAGGGTTCATGGGAAAAATGGTTGCCTCTAGCTGAGTTTTCATATAATAATAGTTACCAAGAGAGTATTAAGATGGCCCCATTCGAAGCCTTGTACGGTCGTAAGTGTAGAACCCCACTAAATTGGGTAGAAGTTGGTGAAAGAAGGTACTATGGTATTGATTTTGTCCAGGAAGCTGAGGAACAAGTCCGTACCATCAAAATACACATGGCTGCAGCTCAAGCTAGACAGAAAAGTTATGCTGATCGTCGTAGAAAGCCGATCAAGTTTGAAGTTGGAGACTTCGTTTATCTGAAAGTTTCTCCTATGAAGAGTGTACAGCGTTTTAGTGTCAAGCGGAAGCTTGCACCGAGATACGTGGGTCCTTTCCAGATCATAGGCAAGAGTGGAGCTATTGCGTATAAGATCCAGTTACCTCCTGAAATGAGTGCCATATTCAATGTTTTCCATGTATCTCAGTTAAAGAAGTGTCTTCAGGTTCCTGAGGAAAGAGTTCCTTTAGGAGATATCAGGCTAGAATCGGATCTGACTTACGAAGAAAAGCCAGTCTGTGTAATCGACACTCAAGAATGAGTAACTAGAAATCGAGTGGTTAAGTGGTATAAAGTAATGTGGAGTAATCAGGGTAGTGAGAGTGATGCTACATGGGAACGAGAGGACTATTTACGAGAAGGTTATAAGGAATTCTATCAAAAATGGTACGCTTTCCAAATCTCAGGATGAGATTTTTATAAGGGGGGAGGGCTGTAACACCCCAGGTGTTTAGCTTCCATAATTGCATTGCATTTCATAAGCATGAGCATCATTAACATCATCCATGTCTTTGTTTGCTTGCAACATGAGTATGCAACATGCCTCAATGTGGTTGTTTCACAAAGTGAGTGCTTATGAAATGTGAGTGGTGCAAATTGTAGATACAACTTTGGGTCAAATATTTGGAAAACATGACAATATGGTTAGCACATTTTTGTTAGGTTCATTGGGTGCAACAAAGTCTTGCAACATGTGCAACGTGACAATGCAACATTTTTGGGTGTATTAGGGTTTTGCTTGTTTCCAATCATTTGACACTAGTGTTTTTGTGTAACTAAGGGGTAGAGTGGCTAATTATATCTTACAACACCTTAATTACACTTAGGGTCACTAGTGGAGCAAGGTTCATGTTGGCCAAAATTACCAAAATGCCCTCCAATGAGTTGTTGACCAATAATGGACCCTAGAATGCTTTGGTTTGACCAATTAAAAAGTCTAGCTTAGAGACCTTGCATGGAGGAGAAACCTTAAGCAAAGTTGTAGAGAATTTCCTAAGGAACAAAAGTTCCAATATGGCCATCTCATGAAAATGACTAGAACATGCTCAAAAATGGCCCACAAGTCAGTTTGAGGGGGCTGCCCCAGCACTTAGAAAATTTCTAAGTCTGGAATGCGAAGTACAATTTCCAAGTAGCCCACTTCAACGCCTTGTAACTCCTAAACCAAGCCGAACCAGTTCATGAGCCAATTAACAAAATTGTAGCCCTCATGTAGCTCTACAACTTTGATGTTAACATCTACCACTAACTCGAACTGGATTAGGAGTTAATCAACGTCAAAGTCGCCCTGTCAGTCACCGGTTTTAGGCTGTCATTCAGTTTCGTCAGTCAAGCCGTGGCCGACCGATGCCAGGGTCCAGTCGCTGCGTGTCTCACCCGAGCGCGTGTAGGATGCCACGGCGTCGTGTTTGCATGCCTGTGGAAGTTAAATGTCGCCCCCCCTCGTCGGTTTTTCCAATTCCTTTCCCCTCTTGCTCCCTCTGTCCTCGCTAGGGCGGAGAACCGAGCACCACTGCTCCAGCCGGCCGCCGAGCCCTCGCCGTTGCACCGCAGCCTCTGCCATCTTGACCGGAGCTCTGCCAGGACCTTGCTAACCTCATCAACCACCTAGCAGCACCGGTCGAGCCTGAGGTGAGCCGCATTGCCGCCTCCGCCCGTCCCAAATGCCACCGGAGCTCCGCCGTGGTTAGGGTCACCGTGGCCGGCACCGCACCGCACTCCTCCGCCTTCCCTCGCTCACGTCCCCTCTTCCCCATCACACATAGATGCTCGGGTGAAGACGCTACCACCAGTCCCGGTCCAGTCAAGCCGGAACATGGCCGCACACTACCACGCCATGGCCGCCGGCCAGGTGCTCACGCGGCCAAGCTACTCCACTCAATCCAATCCATTTGTGTAGCCTCGGGAGGTCCGCCAGGGTTCCAGGAAGCGGGTGCACCCCTCTGCCGGCCGTCTAGCGGACGGAGCTCGCCGGCGTACCGCCACGCGCTCGTTGCCGTCTGCCCTCGCCGTCGGCAAGGGTGCTCTGGTGCGGTAGCATTGGGGAAAAGTACATGCCTAGGTGTGGTTTTGGGTGGGGAGCGCGGCGGTGTGCTCGGCTTGGTCGGAGGAGCCGGCGGCGGCGTGAATCCGCTCGTCGGAGCTCGCGGCTCGCCACTCCCCTACCCCTCTTTCGCTGACAGCGGGTCCCGCCTGGCAGACACACGCGCGCGGGCGGGAATCGGGTCAGGCCGCGCGCGGTTGGGCCGCGTCAGCGTAGCAGGCCGGCCCAGTAGCGAGATAGGGTTTCAGTTTTTGTTTTTCTTTTATTTTGTCACAGATTTAGATGATGTTTAGGAAATTCATATCTAGGGTTTCACTTGTCCAAAAATTATGATTTAAATTTTGTTGGGCTTTGCTTGAAGTGTAGTATTTAAGAAAAATATCCAACATGTATGTGATGTTTATTTTTTGGAAGGTTTAATTAGGGTTTTGAAATGTGTCTTAAATTGGATATAAATTGTTAAATGAATAACTGGAGTTCTATTGTCCCAAAAATTGTGAAAATTGGTGGGTAGGTTATTTTATGCATGTACTAGCTCTGGTAATAATTTGGGTACTTGTGCTTAAGTATTTTTCAAGTTATGATGATATCATATTGTTTTAGGAAATACTTGAATGAATTTTAGTAATTTTTCTACATGTGCAATGTTCATATAAATTTGTGGAGAGTGTTCTGGTACCCTAAAGTGTTTAACAAAAATATGAATTCTGTTGTTTGATACTTTTCATTGTGGTTTGTTAATTATACAAAAATCAGCCTTTTTAGCTTATGAATTTTGTGTAGGGAGTTTCTGTGAAGAACTTTAGTTCAAATTTTTACAGTAGCCTCTTTTTAGGTCAGAGAGTCTCCTGTAATGTTTGTAGAATTTTATAAGCAGTTTTGTGTATAGGTTTAATTTTCCACTTAATTAATTAAGTAAATTAAGAAAGGGGTGGAAATGAATGTTCTAGGTGGGCACACCTTACTTTCTGGTGTTTTTATGACATGTGTGAACTATTAGTATCATTAGTTTGGTCATAGAGGAAGTTTGCCACATAAATAAATATTTAATCTTCACATTTCTAGGTTTTCTGGACAGCTAGTAGCATTGGTGGATTTGACCCTTAATAAAAGTGTTTGCTGGAAAACTTGTGAATAACAAAGTGGTAGTAAATTTGATAAACTAACTTGTGTCAAAATTTGGGGGTATTTGGCTTAGTAGTCTAGGAGTTTTTGCTGTTTAAAGTGACTGTCCAGAAATGGCTGCTCTCTGTTTGGAGAGGACAGATTTCTGGAACTCTAGAATTTCGACCAGGAAAACTTAGCAATTAAGTGTTGAAGTATGAAAATGATTTGTAGAGCATTTTATAAGCTTTCCAGATTGTCTTGGATCATATCTTTTGGAGTTAGGAATCTCCAGTTACGTTAGAAATATTAAGCTGCTGTCCAGAATGTATTGCTATGATATTTTGTGCTTGGATGTGGTAACTTAAGTAAAATTGTTCTTGTGATTGTTAGGTGTTAGGGCCTTAACAGAGGAGGAACAACTATACCTTAGGTTGTATAGATTAGGTAAGTACTTCTCTACCGGAGAGGAAATTTACACTTAATATTGAAGTGATTTGAATAGAGCTTAGGAATGGTTATAATGCATTTCATCCCGAGCATGCTGCATCCTTCATTGTGCATCCATGAAATTTATTATGCACTCATGCAATAGGTGTTCTGGAGGGGGTGACTCTTCTCGAGTTCGAGGGGGCGATCCCGGAAGAGATCCAGGAGCAGCCGAGGGAGCCAGAGGAACCAGCCGGAGAAGAAGTTCCTGCAGAAGATCTACCTGAGTGTCCTGATCACCGGCCGTCCTCCTTTCTGAAAGGCAAGCCCCGGTGCATGCTAACCCTAGTGTTTTATAAATTAATCTTGAGTACTTTTACTTGTTTACTGCATTAAGTTGTAGGAGTTGTGTGAAAACATTTGTTGCATTATACCTGTCCTTGTCCAGATATCGTACTTAAATCCTAAATTAGGTTTAGGCACGTGTCAATGCTTAGCCTTGCTTAGTCCGGTAGAAGTCGGGTGATTTCCGGTCATCCGCGAGATGTAGGAATGGGTCACGAGTGGCTATTATGGCTATCGTGGATGGAACCATGCCTTAAAATGAAATTGAGACCGGGCGGGAGTTCGATAGTGCAGCCGCAAGACACTTCACGTCTTGGGTGCGGAGCTATGCCCGTCTGAGTCGTTTAAGGACCGATTCGCTGTATGTCCTTGAGTCATGTTGAATGCAGTCTAACACTTAGTTGGCCGGATAAGTCGTTCTGACCGCGAAGCCGAGTAATATGGTTCAGGCCGGGAATCGAATGGTAGGTTGCATCTTGGAGGAGAGAAAGGATGTGCTTGGGGACATTGGCGTGAGACCAAGGGGGTTAGAGTCCCTATCACCTGGCAGAGTGTCGCCCTTGGGGATGCGACATCATTCGGACCCGCGATTCCTGAATTTTACGAAAGGTGGCTTGTGCGACCCTAGCAGGGGCCTGCGCGGTGAGTGTTAGAAATACCCCTCTAGCTGGATTGGAATTCGATTCGAATCGCCGTCGCTCCCGGTTAGTGAGCACTTGACTTGAGCAGCGGCAACGTAGATCTCATTAAATTGAACAGATGGTTAAAGTGAATGATACAATGTTGTCGTAAATTATACCTGCTATGGATATAATGATATTACTTGTTTGATTATAATCAAGTGAATGTTTAGTACAGGTGCT
Organism: Saccharum hybrid cultivar R570; assembly: GCA_038087645.1. NCBI lineage: Eukaryota > Viridiplantae > Streptophyta > Magnoliopsida > Poales > Poaceae > Saccharum > Saccharum hybrid cultivar. Next base: position 1,619,887 of record JAQSUU010000235.1, on the reverse strand, counting down.
AAGATAGATGTCAGGTAAATGCTAAAAATAACTGCTAGTACAGGTTAAAAGAGTTTCAATTACTTATGCTTTTCTGCAAAATGTGATGTCAGCTAGCCCCACTTATGAAAGCCTTGCATAATCCTTGGTGTCATCTTATTTCTGGTTTTTGACGGGTAAGTCTAGCTGAGTACATTCCAGTACTCAGGGTTTATTTCCCCCCTGTTGCAGATGATATGCTTTACCAAGGCTTCTGCAAGAGCTGTCTCCACCCTGCGGGTGACGAAGACTAGATCACTCGGGCGTGATCATCCATTATGTACTTTCCTTAATGCTATTGCGGAATGTTGATTAGTAAGACTGGCAGTAGTATTTGAACCGTGTGCGTGTGTTATGCTTCCGCTACTTTATGAACTTGGTTTGTAATAATTTGCGACTCCGTGTGTGTAAGTGGATTTCGGAACTACTTGTGAAATGTAACGTGGGATGTGTTATGTTGAATGATGCGATCTTGGTTGTAATCGAGTTGGTTTGAAATCCTTCGTGGTTTCGATTGACTACCGGGATTATATGGGCTCAAGTTCAAAAATTTGAGCGTTTCGGCGCTTGTTTTTGTACTTGTGCTCTTATAATTTGGTCGGTTCTGTTACATGGCCTATCCTTGTGGTTTCGCCTGAGTAGACCATGTGCAATCAAGCCACCGTTGCAGCAGTTTCAAGTGACATCCACATATGCTACCAGTAAGTACACCAAGGTATGCAAAGGCAAATAAATATTCACCAACACCGTTACTCATGTCTGTCTCCATGAACTTGATCATACAAAATCATACTTCCCTTGTTTGTGTCGTATGCTCTAGTTTGGATGTATTTGTATACTGTACATATACAGTACATCCATAGGCTCTTCTAAATTAAGTATGATGTTTAGGTTAAAATAGCCTTCTTTAATCAAAACTTGACATGGTGTCGAATTTTGATTAATGAACCTTGGAGTATTCCTTTCATAAACAATGGAGGTAACTCATGTTGGAGATAAATCAAGGCTAGAATTAAAACGCATCTTTACTTTAGCCTTGCTTGAGTGTGCAGAGTCTGGTGAACAAATAAAGAAAAAAAAATGCAATAACAGATACTAATATTAATAATAATTTAATAAAAATAATAAGATTTGGGTTCCCCAATGTTCAAAGCCAAAAAAGCCCTTGCTTGTTTTTGTTTCTCTTGTTTTGTTTTCTTGATTTAAATAAAGCAGGTACAAAATAAGTGTGGGGGAGATTTCCCAAGCATAACTAAAACAAATTCAAGATCTCCCCAACACGTTGCACAACATCGAGTGATCCATAATGTAGATGGACAAGACAAAAAGTTTCAGAATGGATTGACCGAACCTCTGGTTGTGTCAGACCATCTCTGAATCTCCATAAACTCCTTCATCTTCAACTGTGGTTTGTGCAACTCTCTCCCTCAATCTTCCTATAACTTTGAGTTTAAACAAACACAATATTTATCACTAAAATTAAAATCAATGAACCAACTATGCTTCCATGCAAATTTTGATCCACACTTTATTTAAAATCTTGAAAAGTGACATGATCATAACATTTTTAAGATAGAAGCTTGCATGAATTTTGTTCCACATACATGTATTTATGCTTGTGGAAAAATATTCTAATAGGACAATCATGTTGACTAAGTTGTTCTGGGGTGTGATATAGTTCTGACTTAGAAATCCTATCGTTTCTATTCAAAGCGCTTGGAGAATTTGTTTTGGTAAAAATGTTATAAAACCATAGTTTCACATACTCCTCATTTGGTGAGCAATTCCTACCAAAGCCAAGTATAACATCTTGCAAGTATCAAACCTTCCACAAATGTTGCTTGCTGTTGTATTGAGTTTGGTCAAGTCTTGTTGACCCTTGTTGAGAGATTTATCATGCTTCCAAGATCAAGATCACGTACACCCACATACACTTGCTGCTCCTACACTGGGAGTACGCAAAAACATACCTCCGTCCACCAAAATTCTGCTCTTACACTGGGAGTAGGAAAAAATATTGTTAGGAAAATACTCCATGTGCTAAACAGATAATGATCTCCCAAAATAAGTAGTTTAGAACAAGAGACATGAGCTATGCAAAAGTATGAAAAAGGAAAAAAAATTTGGACACATGAAGGTCCAAGAAAGAAAAAAATAGGGACAATGAAGGTCCCAAGGTATTGAAAAAAATGAATGATGAGCATATGAAGGCTCATATATATATATATATATATATATATATATATATATATATATATATATATATATATATATATATATATAATGATGATGATAGCCATGTCTCAAGAATAAAGTTAGAAAGAGATCATATGTACAAAAGGAGTATAGTTTTAGTTTATCACTTTCCACACACATACACATCTTAATCTAAGAGTATGGCACTTCTCTCCTTGGATCCTTAATTTGACTTTACAATATATACAATACAAGCATGCCACATTGTTTATCCCTACCTGAAGCTCCACATAGACCTTTTTAGAAGTAGGAGAAAACAAAAGAAGGCAAAACTTTGATGTGCCTTGGTAAGGAGTCATACACCGCTGAGTGATTTGAGAGTGCCAATTGAGGAGTATAAAGTGAACTATGCTTTTATTTTTGAAAACTTTCAAAACTCAAAGTTGCTAAGACATGAAATTGAGAAGATAACTTTATTTCAAAAGGACTGTTCCACTTTTCAACAACCTAAGGAAACATGTTAGCTAACGCCACATATCCCACTTGTGTAAAGAATGTGTTGGAATAACTTTCATGTAAAGCTATATATCTTATGATGTTATGTTCAAGATTATTTTTATCTCTAAGCTTTGCTCGAGGACGAGCAAAGAGGTAAGTGTGGGGGTACTTGTGGGCAGTCCTTAACTCACATTTTTAACCACCAACTTTGACCTAAAATTCACACCAAACTTAGAGTTAGGGCTTATAACTAACCGTTTCCACAAGTTTTAGTGTTTTACCATTTGCAGGTGGACATGTCGAGATTACATGGAAAACAAGCTTAGAATATACAAGAAACCTAACAAAACATATACCCGACATGAGCCCAAGGGGAGGCAGGCCCATTACCTGACAAATCAGGGCCCAGACGAGAGGAAATCAATCCCAAACCCACACAAAAACATCTCAACTCCACGAGTGCACCCACTAGGCCAACTTAGCAGGCCCAAAAGAGCATGCCCACAAAAAATGAGCTCATTTGGGCTCGATGGGGGTGCGGCCGCGCCAGGGGAGCGGCTGTGCCACTTTTGTGGCCAAAATGGCCCATTTTTCTCCGGGTGGCCCATGCCGACAGTCCAAAGATGGTGGCGGGGTGTGTCGGTACAATTAATGCAGTGGAGGGCGGTTTGGATGATAGTTTAGGGGCATTTAGGGGGAATATTCCATGGCACATTCCCTCTCTCCTCACTATATATATAGAGGTCCTCTCCCTCTCATTTGGGACATCACTCCAAGGGAGAAAGAGCACCACTTGAGCTTCATTTCCAAAGGGCTATGCCCTAGTAGCTAGCTAGAGTGAGAAAGTGAGATGTGAGGGAAGAGTGCAGGGAAGCACCAGGCTTGTCAGTGTCTCCCCGAGCTTATACCTCGATGAACACCTGCTTGGCTCCTTAATGGGATCTTGGCTAAGTAAGTGTTCGTGGTTCTTATAGTCTTCTATGTCTTTTGTTTAGTTGAGCTTTACCTATAATTGTTTGTGGGTTCATCGTCCGTCCCCATGGTGGATGGTCTAGTAAGAGGGCCCCTGATAAAGACAGATCGCCCTAGCAACCGCTAGAGTAGTAGTAGATAGTGTTGATGTGGTGTCTAGGCTAGAGGCTACCTTTGTTTGGCTCGTACTCCACGGTTGAGGGGTAGGCGGCAGGTGGTGACAACCCTATCTGTCCCTTGCAATCCCCCATGTTCGGGTGCGGCATAGAGCTACAGGCTGGCATCGCTTGGCAGACCAGGTGATCTACAGTGCCCGAAGTAAGCAAGTAATAGTGGAGTTTAGCTATCCTAAAGACCCAAAAGCTATAGGAGTCTGTCTCTACCCCTTTCCATCTCTACCCTTGAGTTGTCCTTGGCCGAACTAGCTAGAAGAAAGTACCTCCGTTTCCTATGGAAAATATGATACCCTAAATACTTCCGGGTGAAGGCTACAATGGTAATTCTATGCGCTTACGGGTTCTTCTACATTCATTAAGAAATACCAACAAGCTTTCTGGTGTCATTGCTGGGGAATGGTTGCTATTTTCTTCAAACCTAGTTTGTCCTCGTATCTGTATCCTTTCTTATAAAAACAAAAATAGTCTTCTTTTATCTTTTCTATCATGAAGTTTTTTGAAAACCCTTCCGGTTGAAAGGGGGAGTTCTTGGAGCCATCATCTTTTCAAAATCAAAACTTTCATCTGGCTATGAACTCCACCCTGGATTCAAAGCCATGGTTCAGGGACGACCCTTCTCTAGTTACGATAATGAAGACCCTTTTGACCACCTATGAGAGTTTGAGGAAATGTGTTCATGCCTGAGCATCCCGGGTATGACACAAGAAATTCTAAAGTGAACATTGTTTCCCTTCTCCCTAATGGGGGAGGTGAAGCAATGGTACACTAATGCCGTAGAAACTATGAATGGAGACTGGGATGAACTTAAAGACAAGTTTTATCTTGCATTCTTCCCCATGTCTCGTATCGTTTCTCTACCAAGGGCAATCCTCGATTTCGAGCAGAATGAGAAGGAGTCCATAGGTGTAGCCTGGGCCAGGTTTTCAATGTTAGTACATGCCAGCGCAGACTTGTCATTACCTGATAGTGTGCTCTTGCATCTCTTTTGTTTGGGTCTTGACATAAAGCTGCCCTATACCGTGACATGACCGCCGGAGGGTCGTTTACACATAAAACTATGACGGAACAGAGGAAAATCCTTTATCACATCCTATAGAAGCATGCTTCTCCTATCATAAAACCCAACCCCCTCCATAAAAAGGGATGTCAAGCTTTGAGGAGCCCTCATCAGCTGAATCCTTACCCTTGCCATCTTTAGATTTGACTATTGAGCCCTCTCCCGAACCACGAACACCAAAGGAAGGAATGCTTCATCCTTCGGAGTTCCCGATCGAATTCGAGGATTATGGCAGAACCTCAAACCTTTCTTGGCATGAGAAGCACAATTCAAGCAAAGTTTCCTTGAAAATATCATCGAAGGAATTGTCAATGCAAGTGAAACATTTTTCTAAAGCAATTCAGATTCTTTCACCTTCCATGACCATGCCTTGTTCGTTAAAGGAAACTATCATGGAAGCCCTGCATAACCCTACAGTCGAGACTAATATCATGTCACAATTCCTTGCGGAAACCCTTTTGGGCAATATGCCGCTAGTCCCGACCGACAAACTCTTCAAAAGTCCATTAGGGCTCATCTTCGATAGTTGTGGGATTGCTAGGGCCGTGCCATTTGAACTTCATGAAACCGAGGTTTTCTTGGACTTCCATATCTATGCCATCTTCGTCTTTGATCTTCTGATAGGTTACCCACTTGAAAAGCTTTTTCAAGAAAACCTTCCCATGGGAGCCTTAGTGAAAAGTTGGGAAAAACCGCTTCCGCCACTCACTCAGTTATCCCAATAGCGAAGCATCATCCCAACAATTACCTATTCGAGGAGGCGAAATTCATTTCCCCATTAGTTTCACATCCTTGCAAAACATGTTCTGTCGAATACAAGTGGAAATAGGTCAATAGTAAAGGCATATGTGTCAAAGTTTGCTTATTTCTGTCATTTTGGACTTAAATTGGCGGTTCTAAATATGCATTAGTGATTGCCAACACTTTCCTCGTTGGGCTAGTTGTGGTGCCCAGTGAGCTGCTAACGGGTAGGTTCAAGTGGGGCCTCGGTTCCTATTCACCAGGATGCATCGTAGGTCAGCTAGGGACCGACCCAGACTCTAAGTGGCCAATCCATATAGTTCCTAGGCCCGTCCGACCGGTCCCGAGGGCTCGTAGCCTTTCTTCCAGGAAAAACCATGGATTGTGCTCCACCATGACTTGAACATGGTCCAAAAGGCTCGCGACGTCCGTGCGCTCGGGTGTTAGCTGCTAGTGGGCCCCTCCTCTCCCACCCCTCACTTGGGATGGCCTGAAGCGACTGTCAAACCCTCCGATGGGCCAGCCTTCAAACTTCTAGACCGTAACAGGCCATAGGAGCGTTTCGGGCTCTGTTTCCCATCTTACCTATGGCTGTTTCATAGCCCATCGGGCGGGGCGGCATCTCTCACGCCTCCCGAGGCATCAGGTGTGGGTTAAGAGTGCACGTTCCACGAGGGGACATGGTGATTGGATGCGGCTCGGTGCACGGATCGAGGCAGTGGTGTGACTCCTCGCCTCCTCTGTCCCTATAAAATAGGGAGTCAGTGTTGGTCTAGATCCGTTCGCTTGTGCCATACCTTTGCCCCTGCTTGGCCCACTCTCGCTCTTGCCACCATCATCAAGACCCTAGCCCTTGCTTTCTCACAGCCATCATCGCCATCACCACCTTTGTTGTTCCAACTATGTTTCAGACAGAGCCGTGGAGCCGCTCGAGCGTCACCCTCAAGGTCATGGAGGAACTCATCAGCCGTGGCCTCCTTCTAGCGAGGACCATGGTGGAAGTGTGGCGGCTGCCCGATGGCCATGACTCGCTGGCACCACCCGCTGGCTACATGGTCTCATTCACCGTCTTCCACAAGCGGGGGGTTTGCGTCCCCTCCCCACCAATTTCTCTACGGGCTGCTTGATTACTACAAGATCGAGCTGAAGCACTTGAATCAAAATGGGATTCAGCACCAGGCGGCCTTTGTCATGCTATGTGAGGGCTATCTAGGGATCAACGCCCACTTTGACCTATGGCGGCATTTCTTTGCTATCAACCTGCTGAAGGTGAAGCGGAAAAACGGCGAGCTAGATCACTTCTAGCCGAGGGGGTGCGTGGGGATCCACTTGAGGAACAATCAGGTCAAGGAGTACATGACCCATAACCTAGTGTCTTACAACAAGGGGTGGCACTCAATGTGGTTCTACCTCAAAGACTCCCCCGATGCTCCCCTTCCGGCATTCTCTGGCTGTGGAATCTTCGAAGCCCCAGTGGAGTAGAAGGACGACATCCCGGTGGTCGATCTAGAAAAGATTGATCACCACCTCATCGCCATCAACTTCTTGAATGCGAGTGGCCTGAAAGGGGCGAGGGTCATCGGGGCCTACTATTAGCGGTTCTTAACTCACATTTTTAACCGCCAACTTTGACCTAAAATTCACACCAAACTTAGAGTTAGGGCTTATAACTAACCGTTTCCATAAGTATTGGTGTTTTACCATTTGTAGGTGGACATGTCGAGATTACATGGAAAACAAGGTTAGAATATACAAGAAATCCAACAAAACATATACCTGACATGAGCCCAAGGGGAGGCAGGCCCGTTACGAGACAAATCAAGGCCCAAACGAGAGGAAATCAAGCCCAAACCCACACAAAAACATCTCAACTCCACGAGTGCACCCCCTAGGCCAACTCAGCAGGCCCAAAAGAGCACGCCCACCAAAAATGAGCGCATTTAGGCTCGGTGGGGGTGTGGCCACGCCAGGGGAGCGGTTGTGCCACTTTTGTGGCCAAAATGGCCCATTTTCTCCCGGTGGCCCATGCCGACAATCCAAAGATGGTGGCGGGGTGTGTCGGTACAATTAATGAGTGGAGGGTGGTTTGGATGACGGTTTAGGGGCATTTAGGGGGAATATTCCATGGCACATTCCCCCTCTCCTCCCCTATATATAGAGGCCCTCGGCCTCTCATTTGGGGCAGCACTCCAAGGGAGAAAGAGCACCACTTGAGCTTCATTTCGAAAGGGCTAGCCCTTGTAGCTAGCTAGAGTGAGAAAGTGAGATGTGAGAGAAGAGAGTGGGGAACCATCGGGCTTGTCGGTGTCACCCCGAGCTTGTACCTTAACGAACACCTGCTTGGCTCCTTAATGAGATCTTGGCTAAGTAAGTGTTCATGGTTCTTATTGTCTTTTATGTCTTTTGTTTAGTTGAGCTTTACCTATAATTGTTTGCAGGTTCATCGTCCGGCCCCGTGGCGGATGGTCTAGTGAGAGGGCCCCTGATAAAGACGGATTGCCCTAGCAACTGCTAGAGTAGTAGTCGAAGCGTAGACGTGGTGTCTAGGCTAGAGACTACCTTCATTTGCCTCGTACTCCATGGTTGAGGGGTAGGCAGCAAGTGGTGATAGCCCTGTCCGTCCCTTGCAATCCCCCATGTTCGAGTGCAGCATAGAGCTCCAGGTGGCATCGCTTGGCAGGCCAAGTGATCTCCAGTGCTCGAAGTAAGTAATAGTGGAGTTTAGCTATCCTAAAGACCCAAAAGCTATAGGAGTCTATCTCTACCCCTTTCCATCTCTACCCTTAAGCTATCCTTGGACGAACTAGCTGGAAGAAAGTACCTCCGTTCCCTGTGGAAAATACAATACCCTGAATATTTTTGGGTGAAGGCTACAACGGTAATTTCGTACGCTTACGGTTTCTTCTGCATTCGTTAAGAAATACCAACACCTACCACGCAAGAAGGGTGGTGCCACTGATGAGGCGTGTGCTTCCCTGCATCAAATGGTCCCCGGCGTGCCGCTGGAAGGGATGACACTTGCCGAGGGTGCCCTCCATAATGGCGAGATCGCCTAGTGCATTAAGAATGCGGTGGGCATGACAAAGCATGTGACAGGAGATGCCATTGAGGTCATCTTCCTGGTTCTTGGCCACCCTCCGATGCGTCTAGAGTCACACTGCATTTAGTTTGTGAGTGCCTCTCGTACATGTTCCCCTTTCTTTCCTTTGTGCTCACTTTCCTGACTGCGCTCAAGCAGCTTTCGGATTGCATCCCGCAGGGAGACCTCGTTCTCTCTGAACACCTAGCTCCCCCACTGGGAAGCATCATCACCATGGGGGCAGGCCATGACAAGGGCGGGTGGCACGGAGGAGTGGATGAGGAGGCGGTAGAAGACGTGGACTGGGATGTACTGGAGGGTGAGGACACGCTGACGGGCTCTAGCTTGGCCGCGCTGGCCCCTCTGGTGTTGGCGGGCGGTGCCCTGAGGCCCTCTCCACCCTAATTGGGGAGCGAGTCCCCGTGAGTGGCCAGGGCCAGCCGCCCCGTGGCTGCACCCTCAGAGACGTCGGGAGCGGGGCGCGCGGTCGATGTACCCTTGGAGCGTTCAGAGTCAGGGCCCCTCGGTGGTGGCCCAGGGGAGCAAGGGGGAGTGGGCCACTCCACGCGGCCCAAGCTCCTCATACATCGGGAGGGCTTGAAGTGTCTTTGCACAGAAGCGGAGCGGTTGGGGCCCGGGAGGATGTCAAGGTAAGCAACGACCCCCTTGGCCTCTATTGTCTCGCTGAATCCGCGTATTCATTTCTACTCATCTTGCAGCGTGGGCTTACACCTGGACCCGCTGGAGCTAGCCCCCAAGAAGAGCATTGCCGCTCACCTACTGCAGCCGTCTTTAGCCGCTGTCGTGACGGGGGCAGCATTGGTGCCCCTAGGTTGCCGGCGACGGGCGCGCACGAGGTGCTCACGCCGACCTCGGGGCATTTGGCAACCGCCGCAGCCCCGGCGATGGTGACATGGGTGGATCCACCATCTTCCCTAGTGGGGTGGTCGGAGGAGAGGCAGGAGGAGAGGGACTTATCAGCGACGTGCTTGCCCGACATCCCACCCCTTTGATCGCATGACGCGATCACGACGTCTAATGTCGGGCAGACGAGGGGCATGCTCGTAGCGTCTCCGGAGCCCATATTGGTGGACAGTCCACCTACGCCAGTGGCGTCGGCCTCCCCTATCAGCGGGGAGGCCATTATCACCCTATCACCCCACCAAGCGGAGCCAACACCAGCCGATATCGGCGTCCAAGTAGCCTAGGCCTCGGAGGCACAGGGCTGCCACCGCCTCGAGTGGGAGAACTCATCGAGCCTGGTGGCCCTGGCATTTGTCCTTGACAACCCCACAGAGGAAGCGGACTGGAACAACTTCCAAGCCACCATTCAGAACGTCGCGAGTGGCCTAGGCACGTTGTGGGCCTGGTTGCACAGCATGGCTCCTGCCTATGGGGTAAGATAGGTTCATCGCTTCATTTCTTTCACGTCATCACCTCGACGCACCTGACCTAGAGTCTTCTCACAGGCCCTCTTTGCCAAGAGCCATGAGAAGTCCTATTTTATTCATCGGCTGAAGTCAGCCTAGGATCGCCAGTCCAAGGAGCTGGCTGCCCTCTGGATTCACGAGGCGGATGCTCGTCGGGATGCTGACGACACGAAATGGAGCGCTGAATACTACCTTAACCAGCTGATGGAGGACGGCGAGGATATTGAAAGGCCGAAGAAGGAGCGTGACGAGCTCCTCCAGAAGGACATCGAGGCTAGCAAGTGGGTCGTCGAGCTCCTATCCGTGGCTGAGGAGGACAGGGAGCGGAAGCTCGTGGCGGAGGCGAAGCTTGTGGCCGCCGAGGTGTGGGTTTGTCAGGACGCTGTGACGCTCAAGAATGTCCGAAAGAAGCAGGACAAACTACGCTAGATAGCAGAGCGGCTCCATTCGGAGCGCGCGGCAGCTCACGACAAGCATGACCGGGCATGCCAAGAACATGACATTGCCTAGCAGCGTGCCGCCTCCCTCTAGACTGAGCTCAGGGAAGAGCGGAGCCAGAAACACGAGGCCGAGGGCACCTCGGCTAGACTCTTGTCTGACTTAAGTCAAGAGAGGGCTAAGCTATGGGCCCTCGAGAGGGAGGCGACCGAGCTGAGGGTGAACCCTAAGTGGGCGGTCCCTAAGCACACAAAGCTGCTTGCCACCATTGGTTAGGTCTGTGATGACCTAGGGGTGCCTTCAGCGAGTGCATTGGACCCGCCCTCCACCCGCTCACTCCTGATCACCGCCTAGGTGCGCGAGCTTGAAAGGAGTGCGCTGAGGGGCGGGGTGAACCAAGCCTTCGCCATAGGCTGTTCTCTCTATAAGGAGAGCCTGAACTTGGCGACTCTTAGTGGAGGTTACCTAGACACCCTTGGTGATGATGCCGTGGAGAAGCTAGAGCGTGCCGTGGTCCCTCTCTCACAAGCCCTGGCAGACAAAGTCGAGGACATGGTGCTCCCTAGGAGGGGTTAGTCAATTAGATAGGCCCAGGCTAGAGCGCCAGGGATTTTTTCTCTTTTCATAATGGACATATGTTCTATTTTTCGTGTTTATGCTCTGCGTGTATACACTTCAAACGCTCGCGATGAACATATCTCGTTTTGATGTAAAGAGAAACTGGTTCTTAACAAAATATCACTGCCTACACCTACATCCCTGCCAGCCTCCAAGCTAGGCCCGACCCCTGCTCATTGCAGGGATCGGGCTTCACCGGGAGCCAGGAAGTGACAAGGTAAGGACCTCAAAAGCGCAGTGCTACACAGGTGTTCTAACTATTTTAACAAACTTAGAGACAAAAGAGGTAACGTAGCTGCCCAGAGTCCCTCACGCGGGTGGGGGGTGCTGCCCCTGATTGCCCTCGGTCTTGTGGTGAGACCATCCCTATGGCCTGGAGTTCCCTCTAGAGCCCCGAGTACCCAGATGTGGTCGTACCTGAGTACCAAGAGGCAGTCGTGCCACTCTCGCCTTCGGAGTCCGAGGGCTCCAGGAGGTGATTGCAGTTGCTGAGGAAGTGGCCAAGGGCTTCTGGGTCATTGAGGCCTATCACGTCGGCATCATTCCACCAGTATCATCGATAGGGGGCGTCATCATCATTGTCATAGTTCCTTGGACCCCGCGGTCGGTACCCCATCGCGAAGGACTCCAGGGGGTCCGGCGTGATTGTTGACGGTAGTTGTCGTTCATGATAAACCATCAACATAACTTGAAGAAATGCATAAAATGGATCACCAATAGAAACTTAGGGGTTTTAACTGGTAATTTCCACAAGTTTTGGTGAATCTGCATTTTCAGCAGGGTTATTCCAGAAAAGAGGAAAAGGAGGATCAGAATGCCAAAAAGAACTGACAAAGGTTTAGAGTTTAAACTAATGAATTCCATGAGTTTTGGTGCTCTCACTTGTCTTGCAAGATATCTAATTTTTCACAAAATAAAGGTATATCAAATGATGAATTGGAGTGCACCATTGCGAAGGGCTCATTGAGATGATCAAAACAGACCTATCATTTGCTATATTTGGAGTTCGAAATCAAAAGATATCATATCCACGGCGAAACCAACGTGAGAAGGCTCTAGAACATTCAAGAAGGCAAACCACCGAAGATGGGCCTGAATGGCCACCATGGTGGGCCACCTGGCCCAAGCCCATACCGGCCGACCTACCGTGGAGCCTGCTTGCCTCTAGCTTCCAGAATGTTCCTCCACCGTCTCCTAGGGTTGCATCCATGTCGTCCTTCAAGTCGGTTTGATCTGAGGGCTCACGTTCCACCCTCAAGGCTATATAAGCAGACCTCTGCCCACCTCCCTGGAGTCATCTTAAAACCCTAATTCATATTCTCCAGTCAGGATCAAGAGAGGGGTCCTATGAAAGGATCTACCTCTCAGAGCCAGCTATCAAGAGAAGATTAGTCTTCATTAGGATCTAGTCTTGAGAAATAGAGAGAGGAGAGAAGGGAAGAATATGGAGGAGGTGCTGGCCTGTCGGTGCTCTCTCTATGGCTTGTACCTAGGCGAAAGTTAATCTACGTCTGTGATTTCTCTGGTAATCAGCTTCTTATTCAAGTAAGCAACATTGTTTATATTGATCTTTTGGTTTGCAACTCTTTTGAGTACTTTAATCTATAAAGCGCTGTAGGTTAAAGTAGTAATTCTAGTGTAAGCTTGGTGTTTAGACTAGGGTTACTAGCGGATGTCCCCTATCTTTTCGGATCGATGGTAGCTCGCGAAGGTGACTTTTATAGCTTCATTGAATCCTCTGTAGTCCACCTCCCGTAGAAGGTTTGGCAGGAAATAGATCGCTTGTAGGGAAGAAACTTCGAATTTGTTCCTTACAAGACATCTCTCATGATAGAACAATAGAAGGCATAGCTTACCGAGATTAGAATGAGACAGACCTTAGAAATCTCCTCTACACTCTCAAGTTTCTTAAGTCTTGTTGCTACTCCAGGTTAAGTTGGACCGTAGTTAGCCTCACACGTTTCCCTATGGATACGATATTTAAAACCTTTGGGTGAAAGCTACAGCAATATCCGTGCGCTTACGGATTTATCTGTGTGCGTTAATTTATACCAACAAGCTTTCTAGCACCATTGCCGGAGAAACGGTTGCTGAGTTAACTTCGAATCTAGCTTAACCTTGCATCATAATCTTTTATTTTTTTACTTTTTGATCCTTTTCTTTACTTTTCTTTCCCATTATGAATTCCACTCCTATTCGACTATATGGCATGAGCGTGAGCTTCGGGCCACCAAAATCTTCAGAGCCTATCTTAACACCTAGCTATGAGCTGCACCCATGTCTAATAAAAATGATTCGATATCAATCCTACTTGGGAGAAGGTAATGAAAACCCATACTCTCACCTATGGGAGTTTGAGCAGACCTGTGCATGCTTGCGTATCGTTAGCATGTCTGATAAAACCTTAAGATAGAAGTTGTTTCCGTTCTCTTTGACGAGAATAGCTAAACAATGGTACAATCTAACCATAGGGAGTATGCAAGGAGTTTGGGAAACATTATTCTCAAAATTTTGTTTATATTTCTTTTCCATCTCTAAAGTGGTTAGCCTTCGAAAAGAGGTTCTAAATTTTAGACAACTAGAAGAATCTCTTGGCACAACATGGGATCGTTTTAATGAACTCATCATCTCTGACCCGGACCTTGCTATTTCAGACCCAATGTTTCTTTAACATTTTTACACGAGTCTTAGCAAGGATTCTAGCGAATCCCTTGATTTAGCCTCTAGAGGAGCTTTACTTCATTTGTCTATTAGTGAAGCAAGGTCTATGCTTATTAAGATTAGTGAATAGACTCCTTGCACTAGCATTCATTGTGAGCTCCCTGAGGAAGACAAGGAATCATCTCCCGAATAAGAAGAGGAAGTTTTGATAGCCAAATCACAACCACTCCAATCCCAAGGTTTAGCTATCAATCCCAAACCATCAATAACCCAAAATCCAAATTCTCCAAGGGAAGAAGAAAGTCAACCTTTTGAATTTTCTTGTGAGAATGATCTGTTTGATGATGATTTTGGGAAGAGTTTTGACTTCCAGTTCTGCAAGATGCTTTCGAGTGAATATAATTCTAAACTCCTCAAGAAGGGATCTCTTAGAAAGTGTCCTTATCCCCATTTAGTACATCAGAAAGAATTCAAGGATGGCATGTCTAGCAGTGCCATAGAAGGAGAGCTAAGCCATTTAGAAGTCAATCCTATCTTCTCCCCTTCTATGCCCACATTAGATGTCTTATCTGAACCCATTTTTTAACCCATCCTTGACCCTGATGATCCTTCTTATGCTCTCTCCCCTAAGTCTCATGATGACCCTAGAAATCCACTAAGACAACCAAATCATAGGAGTCATGAAGACCACATGGATGACCAAGAAGAGCAAGGACAATGGCAGGAATGCATTAAGGATTTCCTAGAACATATAAAGAACACATACGCCATTGTTAAAGAATGGATGGACAAGGACGAAGCCTTATTGTTAGGATCCAAACTTGGCTTAGAATCAAATGGTGAGCTTAAATCAATCTCTTTAATAAACAAGACTCACCCAAGTTTAGAGGAAGCCTTAGATGAGACCAACCCGAGTGTCGGTGTTCTAGAACCAGGGATGCCTAGAACGGGACAAGTGAACGATGCTGCACGTCGGAGCCTCCGATGGCTATGCAAGGTAGACACAAGATGTATACTAGTTCGAGCAGAATGTCCCTACATCTAGTGCTCGCTGCTGCTCGTGTTGCCCTGCACCGAAGTGCTTGTAGTAGGGGTTACAAGCTGGTCAAGAGAGGGATGGCTCCCAAGTCTCTGTGAGTGGGTGCGTTTGAGTGTTTTCAGGTGTGTGCTTAGTACATTGCCATTGTTGGGCATTGCTTTTCTCTCATCTCTCCCCTCGTTGAGGGTCCCTCCCTCCCCTTTTATAGTATGCAAAGGGAGGGGTCGGGTTATAGTATTTGGATGTATGAAAATGGAAAGAAAAGGCCCTAAGGTGCTCCCTATTGCTAGCTTTCCTCTCTGTCCGTGCGTTCGCATAGTCATTTGTCATAGTGGCAACGTGTCGTAGCTATAGATGACGCTGTGAAGCCACACCCTGATACGGTGTCATGATGAAGAAGATTTCGTGGCCCTGAAGTTGTGTCGGTGAAAAGGTGGGGGCCTAGACGGCCATTGCTCCCAGCCCCGTTGAGGCAGACATAGTAGGGTGCGGCGTAGAGTAGCTTCTCCCTGTTACTACCATGGGAGGAGAGGAAGATCCATGGAAGCCTTGACCAGATCGTGAATCAAGCGTTACAAGTTCCTAGGTGATCCTGCGTGACGCGGCGAGCTCCTATTCCTTAGCAGGAAAAGGTAGGGGCCCGTATGTACCCACGGTAGCATGTTACGGTGGAGGGGGTCGAGCGAAGCAGTAGCTATGCAAAGGGATCGAGCGCCTCGATGACATCATAGGGCTCGGGCACCTAGATGACGTCACGGGGGTTGGGTGAGACGGAGGGAGGTCAGACGTAGCGAAGGAGCGCCGGGGGGCTCGGGCGCTTGTCCTCTGACTCTAGTTTTAAGTAGAGTAAGGCCTGGGCCGGCTGCAATGGGCCGTGGGCCGTAATATTTTCCTTGGTGGATGGTTTTGCAGTGAAATGGGGTACCCCGTTTTATTGGTACCCGACACCGAGAGACATCAATCCATGGGAAATCTTGGACAATAAAACGTCCTATGATTGTCATAGGCATGGAATGATAAAGACAAAGTTTTGCCTATAGACATTCATGAAGAAACACCCTTGGAGCTTGAAAAGGAAGATGACATCGATGAGCATGGAAGCTATATCATGAACACATCATCAAATCCATGCTCATACGAGAGATCTCCAAAATCAATCGATCTCTCTATTACCACACATGAGATCTTCAACCCCCTCATTCTCCCTATTCATAAATACATTGAAAGGGTGGTTGTAGATGCATATGTTTATCATAAATA
The DNA here is from genome assembly GCA_038087645.1 of Saccharum hybrid cultivar R570. Classification (NCBI taxonomy): domain Eukaryota; kingdom Viridiplantae; phylum Streptophyta; class Magnoliopsida; order Poales; family Poaceae; genus Saccharum; species Saccharum hybrid cultivar. The sequence goes on along the minus strand of JAQSUU010000235.1, from coordinate 1,603,704 downwards.
TTGCAGATCTCATTGTGTGAATTTTGAGACAGATACACGAAGATTGGTGTCGTAGGGGAAACCACTTCACCAACTTAAAGCGTAATTAGAAGGTTTCCGAGAACGAGCTTGTGTCCTAAAGCAAGCACTTTTGAGAGATAACCTGAGCTCTCACCTTGTTGCCCTTGTGAAGTGAGCATAGAAATATAATTGTAAAAATATTCCTTTGGGTATTTTTTTCACTAACCATTCTAGATTTAAAGCAAAATGGATGAGCGATGACAACTCAAGGTATGTCCAATCGATCATTATGCAACATTTAATCATATCTATCCAAACTTGACTTTACTTTGCAAAAGTCAAGCTTGGGAGATGGGCTTCTTTGATCTTATGCCATGTTGCTAATTTTTGGTTGTCTCTACCTTCAAGCCATGCTCAATGTGCTAAATAACAACCGTGCTCTTTTATCTCCAATTGAATACATCTCTATAGTGCTTTCATGTTACCTTTATCTGCCATAGTAAATTTTGGTTTGGAAGTACTTGACATAATTTTAAAGGTCTTTTAAATTAAGTGAGGTACTTAGGTTAAAATACCTTCCTTAATCAAATTAGACATGGAGTCCAGTTTGGTTATTGAACTAAAAAATGCTTTAGCAGATATTGGATATTTTGTTGGACTAACCCCTGTAGGAAACTCTAAAATCAATTTAGGTAAGTCACGAGATGAATTCAAATCAGAGATGAAGCAAGGCACATGACGAACTTCAATAACTTTGCACAAGAAGACATAGCTCATTCATGATGGATGGAAGAACTACAAGTATCAAAGATCACTCACTCTATCTTCTGTTGCAAGTTACCTTTTGCCTTGAGCCATGCTTGTATAGAACATGATAAACAAAGTCTATGCTAAAATAATCTCAACACCATCTTTTCATTAGTGTAGAAGGAAACAACAAAATTCTGGACAAACAACCTGTGTTTTAAAATTGTATATTCCTTCAGGTATGTGTTGTCCACTAATCCATTGTAGGACTAAGAATGAGTGCGGCAAAAAGATCTAACAGGGTGTCAAAAGATTGAAGAGCAAAAAGATGGTATGACAAAAGGATGAGAAAGATAGGTGCACTCTGTGAGACAAGATGTTCGTAAACAACTCAAGATGCAAGGAAGGAAAGGACCACCAGAAGTCATCTATCCTTCATCATACAGTGTCATCACACTCCAATGATGAAGGTAACATCTTAAGGACACACTTCGAGCAAAGTGTGGAGGTGTTTGTCAATCCTCCAAAATTATACAAGTGGAAGTTCTAAACTTGTGAACATGCACACTGAGCAAGAGGCTGCCAGCCTCCACTATTAATGCTTTATTTTAGCCAGCTGGACAAGCAAGGAACAAGGGTGGCACCACCATCAGAAGCATAACCATACTGAATTATTGACACCTATGAAAGATGAATCCACTCCGCCTAAGTCCAGCTCAAAGACCAAGCAGGTATGAAAGGAGAAGGTGAAATCATCATTAGAATCACCAACACAAGAGGTGCAACCATCAAGGTCGCCATCTCCAAGACCGACAGATGCACCCAAGGAATAAATAAGATTGGAGAAAAGTCCTGTCCGGGGGACTTGAGAGTCCGAACCCTTGCCAAAAGGTAACAATGGTAGTTATCTATATTTACTTTTAGCATTGCATGAATTATTTTCGCTTTAGCATATTTACTTTTTTTGCATTGGCAATACATTAGAAAAGAAAATAAAAGGTTTTATTACTACATTATAAAGCCCCATGTGAATAGATCTATGGTGTGTAAACACCTATGGAAATATTCACCGTGGTGGCATAAAAAATAATAAAAAAATATCATGCATACGTATTTTCTTTCCTAGATTATAAATTTAGAAAAATCCAAAAATAAAAGATAGACATCCTGTTATAACTCGGTCAATTAGAAAATATCTTTAACCCATAAGAACAACTAATCTACAAATGGCTGACCGCTAACCCCTCATCCTAATTTGTGCCACGAGTTTTTGGTGTTCTTGTTGGAGTATTTTGCAGGATGACATAAATGATCAAGAGCAAGTTCATCCAGCCGTTTTCACTCCACTCGTGGATGAGAAGGACATCCTTGGCAACATGCTCTAAGAAGGATCACTTCAACATTCGACCACGATAACATTCAGCTGGGGGAGGAGCATCCCCCATGTATCTAACTAAGTATTCCTTTTCCTTTAGTTTTACTATTTTAAGTTTGCTATATTTGTTAAAAAAAGATGTATAACAAACAAAACAAAATAAAAATTTATCCTAGTGAGTTATATATATTAGTAAGGTGTGTTTAGTTTACTTTAATTTGATTTTAAGAGTTGTTAGTAAATAAGAGGGCTCAGAGAAATCTCTTAAATGGAAATTATAAATAGTTGCTTTATCGTAATTCCTTTCAAGTACCTAGTTTTTAGCCTTCAATTCTCTCGAGTTTTGGATAAGATTGTTTTGATATAAGGATTTACTCTAAACTTAAAACTCATGGGTAGCATATACTTGATCTAAGTCTAGGTAACTGACGGATATGATATGAGAAGGTCTGAACTGCTGTTTATCTTGTTCCAAGTGACACTAAAGTTTTGGAGATTATCTTTTGAAAACACAAAAACACTACATGATGAGTTCTTGTATGACAAAGCTTGAATTCTCATCAGAGCCATAAATGTTATTTAGGCTAGTAAACCTTCCACATATATGCTGCTTTCTTTTGCATTGAGTTTTGTCAAGCTTTGTTGATGCCTTATGAGAGGTTTGTCATGCTCTTAAAATCAAGATCATGTACACACCACCCACATATGCACTACTCCTACACTAGGGGTAGGCACAGAACCATGCATTCCATTTAGATCCACCCAAAAATGTTTTACTCCTACACTAGGAGTAAACACAAAAACATGTTTGTTAGGTTTCCTATCCACCAAATAAATGCTCCAAGTTCTTGTTACTATCTCTCAAAGTTTTGTTGCAGAAAGAGACATGGGGCTATACAAAAGTTATTTATTAAAAAAAAGAGTTAAAAAATGGACAAGTGTCTAAAATATCTAAAACCATGGGTACTTAGATGCCCGCCTGAAAAAAAAGAAGGTGAATAAGATAGCCCCTGCTCTCTAGCAAGTGTTTCCAAGTTTCAAAAAGAGAGATATGTTTTTAAGGAGCAAAGTAGAATTAGGATTAGCCACCATATATATCCATACACATGAACATCTTGATTTAATTGTATGACTCAACTCTCTTTATATCCATTGTTTGACTTTACAATATATGCATTGCAAGTATGCTCTAGCGTTCTCCCTACCTAGTTCTGCTGGGCCACGTCGTGCTCAGAGCGGAGCTATGGCTCAGCCTGGCACAGCTGATCACGCTCCCTCTTAACTTGCGCGGCCTCCGTGCTGTCCCAATGAAAAGCCTCGAGCTCCTTTTCGACCCCCTCCATTCGCTGCCAGGCCTTTGCCTCCTGAGACTGAAGGACAACCCTCACCATGACGAGTTTGTCCTAGACCTCCTTCTGTTGATGGAGGAACCAGGACTTTCTTCAGTTGTGCTCCTTCAGTGACTGTGGGGAAGGAGTCAGGAACAGAAAAACATTGGGCAAAAACTACAGACGCGAGAGTCCCCGTACCTGGAAAGGCCCGAGGGCTCCGTGCAAGGTCACCAACATGTTGTTCAAGGTGTGCATCACGCCCCTGACCCTCTGGTCGATGGTGACCCACTCCTCATTCTCCGGGGTGTCATCAAGCATGAAAGAAGGTGCCCTTAGGTTATATGGATCGAACCACATAACCCAGGACGCGCCAGTGCCGGGTGGCGGCGTGCCCTACTGGGGGTCACCTGCAAGAACAATCTCTCTCACCCCAATCACTTCCAGCTCCACCTGTGGTGGTGAAGGCATGACCAGCTATGCCACACCCACTGTGGGTGCCGTATGGGCACCCCCCTCCAACCGCCTATCCTTTGACTGCTCCGATGTGGATGATTCCACCTCCACGGGCAGCAAAACCACCTGCGCTGTCACCGCCGCTGGCCCCCCGCTTCTGGGAGGCTGCTCCACGCCAGTCGTAGGCGCCCCCTGAGCACCCATCATCGGACGCTCCTTGGCAGGTGACATCGTAGCCCCTGGCGGCACCTGAATGGCCAGGATCGGGACATCAGCCAGTGGTGGATGCACAGCCTGAGTCCTGACGCCCGCCAGTGGCATCATCTCTAGGGGGCAAAAACCAGGCCCGCACTATGAAGAAGGTGGCAATAAGCGCATGGCAGGCCAATATGAACCGAAGTGGCATAGCAGCAAAAGGGCTCACGGCTTAAGTGTTTGTCCATGGATGTTTTGGGGTCGGGCCTCTTGACCCCGTCTGCCCCTCGTCAGAGCGCTGCCTCTTCTCGCCCCCCGAGGGCTCAGACGCGGCAGACTAGCCCACCGCTGATGATTCCTCGGGCACTCCAATGGGACGGTCCGTTGTCAGCCTTGGAGAAGCACCGCCCACCATGCGGAGCGGGGGTGAGTGCAACGCCCTTGTAGACAGGTCCACGCTCCCACCCATCGGACGTGCTAAGGCTTCAGCCTCATCCTCGTGCACCAGCACGTCCCACGTGGGCTCGTCGGCGACGGTAGGGGGCCGCTCCTCTTCCTCCTCCTTTGAGTCCGTGGTGTCCTCGCCACAGTCCCCGCCTTGCCTACTTCCAGAGGTCTTTCTTCCTCTTGTCCTCCTTGGCCTATCTCTGTGCCTCGTTTGCCGTGTGATTCACCACTCTCTCGGCCACCGTCCATAGGGGTACCGGGTGCCCTATTAGCATAAACTCCCACGGCTAACATCACCACACGCAGAGATGGTCAAGCAAAGGTGAAAGAAAAACACAAAGGCAAAGGAATTCCGAAGGCACAAGAAACTCACGAACTCGACGAAGCCGGGCTCAGGGCGCATCGGAGGGCACCCAGGCACTAGGAACCGAAATTTGTGATCTGTAACACCCCAGGTGTTTGTCATTCACTAAGTAGTGGGTTTGAGCTTAAACATGACATTTTAAGTGGAGATGACAATGTCAAGGTCAACCTATGGAGATGAGCCTAACCTAAAGTTGGATGTTGCACCATTGCTTTACATATAGGCCCCTTTTCAAAATATATGCTTGGGTAGTGTTATTACAATATATTCATGTGTCTCACCTTAGTACTTATCTATATTGATCCCTAAAAAAGTTTCATGAAGTTTGGAATCAAAAAGTCACATGAAATGATAAGTTATATGCTTGTTGGATTAGAACTGAGACATACTTCTGAAACCAGGAAAACATGCTTTACATTCCATGTAAACTAGTAATTATGCAACATACAAATGCAACAGGTGCAACACATCTTGGACACATGTGGAACAACCTAGTGAAACATGTGTAGCATGTACCTTGAAGCAAACACATGAAACAATTGAAATAGAGCTTTGAAACGAGCATTTCAATTATAGGGATTTCTATGTTTCAATGCAGGTGAGGCCTACACTTTTGTGCAACCTATGCATGGTGTGTATGTTTGGCCTCTACAACACCTTAACTATGCTTAGGACACTTAATGGAACAATGTTCATGTTGACCAAGTTGACTAATTGTGTCTCTAAGTGATGGTTGACCATGTGTGGACCTTGGAACGCTTTTGTTTGACTATTTCAAAAGTGTGACCTAGAAGCTTTACCTGACTATGCACCCTTTTACAAAGTTGTAGAGAATTTTATAAGGAACAAACTTTGTTTAAGAGTCAAGTAATGAAAATGTGTGGAACGTGCTCAAAAAGGGCCCACAAGTCAGAATTTGGACTGTTTTCCAACACTTAGCATTTTCTAAGCCTGGAAATTCATCGTCGTCGACATTGGCATCTCACGTTCTCCGAATTTTGTTGAGTAACTCAAGTTGACCCAAAAATAAAAGTTGGAGCTTACCTGTTGGGGAAGAACATATAAGAAGATGGCACCAGTTGCAATTCATTTTGACCCTCATTTTGGATTGTTGCTCGTTGCTTTCAAATCGCTGACAGTGTCAACTTTGGACTTGATTATCCACTAATCCATAACCCTAATTGCAGTGCACCCTAAATAGAAATTGTAGGTCTTCATGTGGGCTGCAAACTTCATTTTAGGTCCATGTCCAGATTCGGCCCGTAGCCAGCCTAAACGCGACCTCCAAGTCGGGCACAACGTCGCCCGCCAGGTGTCCGAGGAAGTGCCGCTTTGGACGACGCGCGTCCTGGACGTGTCCACCATGCGAGCCGAGCGCCCCACCTCCTCTGAGCTGTGTCGGCCACCTTCCTTGCGCTCTTGCGTCGGTCCGGTGGGGCATAGAGCGTCCTCATTCACTTCCTCGCTCTCTCTCGTCTCGCCTTCGCCCTGGAGCTCGCAAGCGCAGACGCCGCAGCCATGGCCGTCATGGCCGGCTCCCGCGCAGAAGCGCGGCTGCAGCAGGCACCGCTATGCCCTTCTCCTCCCTTGCGCCGCGTAGCCATGATGCTCTCCGCTCCAGGTGCCGTGCGCTCGTCAACTCTAGCTGCCGGAGCGCCACCATCACCGTGCCGCTCGGAGGGGAGCCGTCGGCGCTCGTGGCCGGGCCACGTCAGACCACCACGGTGCGAGCTGCGACTACCCACGGGAGCGCACAAGCCCCCTGATGCTCGCTCGCCATTTCCCCGGCCATTGCAGCCGCCGGAGCCGGCCTACTGCTAGCCGCCGCCACCGCAGGTAGCTGGAACTCGTGGTCAGCTCGCCTCGGGCCGCCGTAGAGCGAGCCAAGGCCACCAGAGGGTGCGCGCAGAAGCCTAGATGCTCCCCCGCCCATCAGCCGCTGTCGGCATGGCCTCCCTGCGCCGGAAATGGCGAGCCCCGATGTCCTCTGCTTCAAAATCCCGACAAGGGCTTCGGGCAAGAATTCGACGAAAGGAAAGGGCCTAACTGCAATGTCATCGACTCAAATGAATAGTGCAGTTAGGACCTATTTACTCGGTTTAAATAAAGTTCTTGCAGGGGGTTTTCTGCGAAGTACATGACTCATATGAATAGTACCGCATAGTGCAGCTTTTCTTTTTCCTTTTTCTTTTCTACATAGTCATGGCAGAAACTTTGAAAATTCATAGAAAATTGTAGAAAAATCGTAAAATAGCAAATGAAGACTTTTTGGAATCCTTGTAAAATTCTCTATGCAGTGGATTTATAATATGGCATGTTTTAGTTTAAAGTTTTAGCTGTAAAAATATATTTATGCAACTAGGTTTGAATGCTAGCTGCATTTGTCTTTTTCATAACTGCAAATATAGGGCTCCAAATGAAGTGAAAATTTTGTGGCATGCTACTTATGTGATGTTTGATGTGTGGTAAAAATTTCATGAATTTTTGTTGTAGTATGAGTGAATGATTGATTCATCTTGCTCTCACATGAATTCTTATTATAGCAATTTGTCTTTTTCATAGAGATTGGTATGCATGTCCAAATGGTCTGAAATTTGGACAGTAGACTTTTGGGGGCATATGTATGCCACTAAAATTTTGGTAGAATTTATTGTGTACTTTTGATAGGTGTTCATAATTCCACCTAATTATTTAAATAAATTAAGAAAAGGCATTAAAAGAATTTATTTAGAAATTGACACTATGTTTTCTGGTGTTCATTAGTCATGTATGAAATTTTAGTAAAGTTGGTTTTGTCCAATTATATGTTTGCAACATAAGTTAATAATTATTTCTTGCAAATGAGTTTTCTGGACAGATCTGGGAACTTAGCAAAGTTCTTCAAGATAATGTGCTTTGTTGTAAAACTTGTTTATACAAAAGTTGTAGATAATTTATGTATCTAGCTGCTGTTAAAATTTGGTGGCATTTGGCCACGTGGTTTAGGAGTTATAGCTATTTACAAATGGGTTACAGAATTGCTTGCTCTCTGTCTTGCTAGACCAGTTTCTGTGTTTGTGTAAATTCGACATGTGAAACTTTGGAATCATGCTGGGATGATTATAAATGAAATGTAGATAATTTCCTAAGCTTTCCAGAATGTCTTCTTGCAAGTCATTTGTACTTATGGAACTCCAGATATGATTGGTTTATGAAGCTACTGTTTGTAAGTCCAGAAATAGACATATTCTAGTTATAGTTGTTGCTTCACCTTGACTTGCTTTGCTATGTTGATTTCTAAAGAGTGATATACATCTTGTTAGTGTTAAGTGTGCTTGAGATCTTGTGTGACTTGTGTCATGATCGATATGCTAGTCATCTTTTAAGGATATGCTTGAGTGATAGTTAAGTTGATTAACTCTAGTGCCCATGTGAACTTGGTGTGCTGGTATAAATGTTGTGTTATTTCATTTCTAAGTATTCATACATATGCATTGTTGCACCTCATTTAGGTACGCTAGCTGAAAAACGTGAAGGACGTGATGTGGCGTTGAAGCCAAACCCGAAGACGGTGTTTGGTGGAACTATCCCGAAGATGGAAGTACTCAGCGAGTTTCATCTGACCAACACTAACTTGAGTCGGATCCTAGGCAAGCCCCGGAGCATTATAAGCCTCCTATCTTCAAAGCAATTAATTATATATATATATGTAATAAATATTGTTGCATTAAGTGGTAGGAGTTGGTTGGAAACCCTTGCTGTATTATATCATTCCTTGTCCAGATATATGAATCCTTGAATCCTACCTAGACTAGGATCGAGTAGATGCTTAGCCCTGCTTTAAGCGGTAGAAGTCAGGTGATTTCCTGTCACCTGCGAGATATAGGGATATCCATATATGGCACGGTTGGCGATATTGCTATCGTGGAACGGAACCATGTGTTAATAAAATGAAATGAGACCGGGCGGGATGACGATAGTGAAGCAACAAGGCATGGAGGTCTTGGGTGTGGATCTATCCCCGTCTGAGTCGTTTAAGGACCGATTCGCTGTACGTCCTTGAGTCATGTTGAACGCAGTCTAACACTTAGTTGGCCGGATAAGTCGTTCCGACCGCGAAGCCGAGTAATATGGTTCAGGCCGGGAATCGAATGGTAGGTTGCTTCTTGGAGGAGAGAAAGGATGTGCTTGGGGACATTGCGTGAGACCAAGGGGGGGGGTTAGAGTCCCTATCACCTGGCAGAGTGTCGTCCTTGGGGTCGCGACATCATTCGGACCCGCGATTCCTGAATCATATGAAAAGGTGTCCTGTGCGACCCTGGCAGGGGTCTGCACGGTGAGTGTTAGAAATACCCCTCCAGCTGGATAGGAATTCGATTCGAATCGCCGTCGCTCCCGGTTAGTGAGCACTTGACTTGAGCAGCGGCAACGTAGATTCCATTAAATTGAACGGATGGTTAATTGGATAACGATGGAAAGGTTGCCTCAATTTATACCTGCTATGGTTAATATTGTTTGCTCCTCATAAAGTGAGTGCTCTAGTACAGGTTCTAATATATATGACAGGTTAATAATAATTAACTTGATGCTTAAGCATTAATGATTACTTATCCATATTAAGCTTTTATGCAAAATGTTGTCAAGCTAGCCCACTTTATATCAGCCTTGCATGATCCTTGGTGTCACTTTATTTCTGGTTTCTGACGGGTAAGTCTAGCTGAGTACCTTCTCGTACTCAGGGTTTTATCCCCACTTGTTGTAGGTTATGTTGTATCTTGGCGACTGCAAGAGTTGGTTGGCTCCTGCCGTAGAGGCGGAGTGTGATCACGGGCATGATCCTTCTAAGTTATCTTCTCTCTAATGCTTTTGTTGGAGATGGACCTTCATACTGGCATGTATTTGAAATAAGAGTGTTGTTAGTTCAAATTACTTTGCTTCCGCTACTTTTGAACTTAAGTTGTAACAACTATGTTGAACTCCGATGTATATTTTGAATTACTTGTGAAATGGTTGTAACATGTGACTTGTTATGTTGAATCACTACGATCTTGGCTTGTATGTTGGTTGGTTTGAAATCCCTCATGATTTCATTGGACTACCGGAGTTATATGGGCTCAAGTGCGAGAATTTGATCACTCCAGTGATTGTTTTTGTACTTGTGCTCTTATAATTTGGACGGTTCTGTTACAGCTGGTATCGGAGCAAGATTCAACATTAAACTTGTCGTATGTGTATTTAAAACAAAGGATTTGTTTTATAAAATCAGTTTTATCAACTTATAGCTATATATAGGTTTGTGAAAACTGAATTCTAAATCTAAGTATGCCAGTGGTCAATTTCCTTATGCCCATATAAGGATTATTAGGTGGCTTATATAAGTACTAACTTAGGGGTTTTTCATTTATGCATCTACGCCCAGGCCAAGGTATGTATGTGTGATGACTCTCCTACACTATGCTACCGATGTGTTAGATTAGAGGTAGCCTTCATATATGAAATAGCCATATATGTTGTTAGTTTACTTTTATGAAACGTCGCACCTACGCTCAGGTAAGTGGGAGTTGTGAGAGCATGACCGTACAACCTGCGGTCTAGGGGAGAGCTAGTTTTAGTTACTGGATTATTTACATGTTGCACACATGTATATATGAAGGTACTTACTTGTGGGTGATTGATGATTCGGGTAGTTTTGGTGCTACATGTATATATACAAGGGTATATGTACATGGGAGTACTTAGAATTTTACTTCTCTGCTTTCATTGTGTGCTATATTGGGAAGTGTTGGGCTGCAATGAAATTTTTCTGTAGGTACGCTAACCATGAATGCGTAAGTCGAATGTAGCTAACGACTAGATATATATCGAAAGAGTGTGTGTTATGCCACCGACATAGAACGTGATCGCCACTTTAGGTTGGCAATCTTGTGAGGATGAATAGGACGAAGCATGCATCTTCATGATTGTTGCCTTATGCATAGTTATGCTCCTCTCGCCCTTGTTCTATAGTGTGTAACTTGTGATCAATGTGTTATACTATCTTTCTTGAATGAAGCTAAATAAGAATGCCTTACTCCATGTTGTTTGAGAAAAGTGTGTGTTTAGCCTTGCTAGAAATAGTTGTGGTTACATGCTTGAACCTATAGATGCCCTTTTGGTTAGCCAAGTGGCGGATATGTTGTCATACAAGTGTTTGCAAATGCTTTAGACCTCACCTAAGTAATTGTGATTCTTATAAATGAAGTAAATTAGTTGGTCTAAGGTAATAATATGTAGAGCTACTAGAATAACATGTTTGTGTGCTCTCTTGTTAAGTAGAACAAAGGCAAGTTTAGTTTTGCTTGTCGAATGTTGGCTGCTAGAACATTTTTTTGTTGTAGTGATGCTTTCGTGGTCATAATGGTGTTTTCTGTAGTTATGGGGAATACCAAAGTTGTAGCTAACTTACTTATCTAGCTTGTCCTAAAATTTCATGACCCTAGGTATTATGGTTTGAGAATTATGAATTTTAGAAGTTTGTTGTCAGAATCTGCTCATGTTCAGAACAGATCTAAATGTTTGCTTTATTTGACCTATGTGCTTATGGAATCATGTCTTGGAAATATTAGAGGAACTTTAGTACTTTTTCTAAGCTTTCCAAAATGCTAAAGATCACTATTTTTGATGGTATAAATCTCTAGTTATGAGCTTGCAAAATGGAATGACAGAATCTGTCCAAATTGGGGCAGAGATGTCTTCTTTGTCTTGTTTGGCCTTGTTGGCTATAAAATCATCTTAATATGATAGTAAGAAAGTTATAGCCAATGTAATAAGCTTTACATAAAGTTAAGGCTCAGCCTTATTGTGTCCCTAAAACTCCAATTATGCATCTTTGAAGTTCTTGTCAGTTTTCTGTCCATATTGGTATAGATCTGAAACATTAGCATTTTTGTCATGTTAATCTATGAATTAGCTGTTGGTATGAATAACTAAAGTGTAGTCATCTTCCTAAGCTTTCTAGAAAGTCTAGGATCACCTTTGTGGGATGTCCATAACCTTAGTTATGGTTGAAACAAGTAACTATTGTGCTGCTGCCCAGATTCTGGGCATCTGCTAAGTTGGCCTCCTTAATTAACGTTGGTTTTGAGCTACACTTGTAGTTAGTTCGTGCTTGAGATGAATGCTTATTTTGGGTGAGCCTTATGCTTTGTATTGGTTGCTTAAGCCCATTCGTTTGAATTTTCTCAAATGTCTGCTTGACTGTGATGTTGTATGTATGCTTGTTGTCTAGGTAGTGCCCTAGTTGTCACCTCGTTTGTCCTCGGTAAGCATACGAGTGTTGCATAGCTTTATCCTAGAACAACGTTCACGTTACATAATTGTATGATTGTTGTCTTCCATTAGGTTCTCTCTTAGGAGTCTGAGCCTGTAGACTTAGTGGTTAGTCCTTGAATGTTTGTATCCATGCCTTTGCTTGACCGAAAGTCCAAAGTTTAATTCTCCTATATGTTTGCATAAGCCGTGGATGTTTTGCAACTCTTTTTGTGAAGACCCTTATCGACTGACCAACCAAGTTAACTTTTATCAACGCTAGCCTTTGACCATGGTTCGTACGTTGCCAGTTGTGGAGACTGTACCCCAAATCCATGTTGGACCTTCCGGTTACCTCTCCCAAAGGTTAGCTAGTGTGACGCAACGTCTCTCCGCTATGGCCTCTAAATCATGTGCTTGCAAATTCGTGCATCTACCTTATCAACTCAATCTATGACTACATATCGGTTTTCGCCTTGAAATTTGCTTAATTCGTCTCCAACCTTCCCAAGTCTTGAAATGTTTATTAGTCTTGATCTCATGTTGTTGCTCAACTTGATTGAATCTCTTATTAATCTTTTATCTGGTACTCCCCTCGGTGGACTCAAGTCATACGTAGAATTTAAGCAAGAGTCTCTTGCTCAGTTATCCTTGGCAGTTGCGCGATGTTCTCTTGTGCTATATGTTGATCTTTGGATTATTTTTGTGTTGATTCTAAGCCTTGTGACTACCTTTGCTTGCTATCCCTCCTTGTATGGTGCTTGTGCGGACCACCAATCTGTGTCATTTGAAATTCCTCGTCGGGCGTCTGTTCGGTAATGGTGTTACGATTAGTATTCTGCGGTGCCGCGACGAAACCTAGGGCCTCCTTGTGACCGGCCGGCACATGGTAATGCTGCTAGGCACGCGCTGGTATCGAGGTTGCTAGTCATAGCCCATTATGGAACTACATCGATGTGGGCTTTCTTGTGAGATGTTCCTTGGTTATCTTCCCATATCGTATCGTAAGATCCATATCTTAGACTGAAGGTAGTGGAGTTTACTTCTGAAGTTGCCAAGAGGATAACCTTTGAAGAACAAGTCACCGACATAAATATTAATAGATTGCAATAGGTGGTAGACAAGTGACTCTACTTAGTTGTCAGACTATTGACGAACGTCATCTAGTAAGCAAGTATCTCATCTCTATTGGATAAAAAGGACACACAACATTTAATGTTGTACAAGTTATCGGTGGGATGAGAATCGATTGTCGCATTGTATATCTGACCGGAGCTATCCAAGTCGTAATCTTGGGTGCATAATGACCATACAATCGAAATCAACCATCTCTAGAATAACTTCGTAATTGCTAACTTCGAGGACAACCATCTGTTCTGCATCAACCACAGTTGTTGTGGTCAAGAGTGAGATTGGGAACTTTTTAGTGTTGAGAGACAGCTGATTAGTTACCAATAGGAAGGTTTAATCTCCAGCTAGGTAACGACTCTTTGGTAGCTACGAAGGCTATGTCTTACAGAGCAATAACCAACAAAAAAGTTAATCAACTAGCCAACAACTTGAGTGATATTCTATCTTCCACAGCCATTGTGACCAAGTCAATTCCATCTTGGACAATCACACAGATAGTGCAAGGTGTTCTATCAGCTAAAGCGAAGAATTAGAGAAAATATGCCCTAGTTTCGATCAACATCCTTGTGCCCTTAGGTGCCACAAACGGTTTGTCCATAACTTTATTGGATGAAGTGTCGAGGAATATTTGAAAGCGGTTCCTTATCCTTGTAGGAATGTTCTTCAGGCAGAGTATGCGTTTTGCCCTGCAAAAGTAACCTGCAAGTTCAAAGCGTGTGCATCATCGGATTGATATATAAATTAATGATCGAGATCTGCTGTTGGATGGCCCTTTTGAGGTCCCACAGATACTTGTTTACACTCTTTCATTTGCTTTTGCTTTCTCGTATCCCCAATGTACGAGCAGCCTTGGTTTCTGCAAATCAATTTATACCATCGCGAATCGAAAGCAATTTGAAAAGTGTAAACAACAGATTTCCCATCTTAGAGTTACTATTTGATCCAAAAGGAGGAAGCCTCAAGGTGAAAGTTGGCCTGACAAAGTTGTTATGCTGCAAGTCAACTCAACTTACAGTACAACTAAGTCACCAAGGAAAATTTTACTCAATCGCTTGGTGGTAGACTACTCCCCGCGGTTTAGTAAATATTACAACTTTTGTTGTCCTTAAGGCCTCGTTACATCATTCTTTGGTAATGATTTTCCAATAATGACATACTTTGGTACCTTATAAATGTTTTTACCAAGAGGTTGCATCTGATTCAACCTAGATAACTGTTGCCTTTGGATAAGAGGATATTCTTAGGTGACATTTGGCAGAAATATGAAACCGACAGAGTCAGCTATCACACTCACTAATCCCTCAAACAGACTCAGATAATGCAGTGTTGTCATCAGAGAAAGAAAACTGCACACATGGAACCTCAAGTAGCTTTCCATTGGTTGATATCTGAATGATTGAACATTTACGACCAACATAGACCTTGTCTATTGGTTAGTCAGTATCCTATAGCCTCAAAGGATGTTTGTCATCTATGGTCTCACCCTTTTGGAAGGTTATGCTCAAGCCATTTTGGTAGAGGACTGCTTTTCAAACTTTGTGAACATAGAGTCATTTTAACGAGTATACTTCTGAAGATTTCGGTCTAGTATAAAGTTCATATGGCCTATGTTGTGATTCACTAAAGAATTAGATACTTGTGAGTGGTTAGCTCCTGGACCAAATGACCTCCCTACACTGAGAATGAAGTACTGCGTTGTCTTGGATTCCTCCCAAAGTAACAATGCTTCACGGAAATCGATAACGGAATTCTACACAAAAATTTGCTACGAGGAGCGAGTATTGGAAAGTTGTCTTGACCAACTAGCCTCTCAGATGCTTAAAGCTTAGTAGCCTAATGCTATCACAAATGTTGGAAAAATAGATAACATGGTTCTCTTCCTTAAAAGTCTTCCGTTCTGAATCTCGGGACGCGATTCCTTTAAGGGGGGAGGGTTGTAACACCCTAGGTGTTTGTCATTCACTAAGTAGTGGGTTTGAGCTTAAACATGACATTTTAAGTGGAGATGACAATGTCAAGGTCAACCTATGGAGATGAGCCTAACCTAAAGTTGGATGTTGCACCATTGCTTTACATATAGGCCCCTTTTCAAAATATATGCTTGGGTAGTGTTATTACAATATATTCATGTGTCTCACCTTAGTACTTATCTATATTGATCCCTGAAAAAGTTTCATGAAGTTTGGAATCAAAAAGTCACATGAAATGATAAGTTATATGCTTGTTGGATTAGAACTGAGACATACTTCTGAAACCAGGAAAACATGCTTTACATTCCATGTAAACTAGTAATTATGCAACATACAAATGCAATAGGTGCAACACATCTTAGACACATGTGGAACAACCTAGTGAAACATGTGTAGCATGTACCTTGAAGCAAACACATGAAACAATTGAAATAGAGCTTTGAAACGAGCATTTCAATTATAGGGATTTCTATGTTTCAATGAGGTGAGGCCTACACTTTTGTGCAACCTATGTATGGTGTGTATGTTTGGCCTCTACAACACCTTAACTATGCTTAGGGCACTTAATGGAACAATGTTCATGTTGACCATGTTGACTAATTGTGTCTCTAAGTGATGGTTGACCATGTGTGGACCTTGGAACACTTTTGTTTGACCATTTCAAAAGTGTGACCTAGAAGCTTTACCTGACTATGCACCCTTTTACAAAGTTGTAGAGAATTTTATAAGGAACAAACTTTGTTTAAGAGTCAAGTCATGAAAATGTGTGGAACGTGCTCAAAAAGGGCCCACAAGTCAGAATTTGGACTGTTTTCCAACACTTAGCATTTTCTAAGCCTGGAAATTCATCGTCGTCGACATTGGCATCTCACGTTCTCCGAATTTTGTTGAGTAACTCAAGTTGACCCAAAAATAAAAGTTGGAGCTTACCTGTTGGGGAAGAACATATAAGAAGATGGCACCAGTTGCAATTCATTTTGACCCTCATTTTGGATTGTTGCTCGTTGCTTTCAAATCGCTGACAGTGTCAACTTCGGACTTGATTATCCACTAATCCATAACCCTAATTGCAGTGCACCCTAAATAGAAATTGTAGGTCTTCATGTGGGCTGCAAACTTCATTTTAGGTCCATGTCCAGATTCGGCCCGTAGCCAGCCCAAACGCGACCTCCAAGTCGGGCACAACGTCGCCCGCCAGGTGTCCGAGGAAGTGCCGCTTTGGACGACGCGCGTCCTGGACGTGTCCACCATGTGAGCCGAGCGCCCCACCTCCTCTGAGCTGTGTCGGCCACCTTCCTTGCGCTCTTGCGTCGGTCCGGTGGGGCACAGAGCGTCCTCATTCACTTCCTCGCTCTCTCTCGTCTCGCCTTCGCCCTGGAGCTCGCAAGCGCAGACGCTGCAGCCATGGCCGTCATGGCCGGCTCCCGCGCAGAAGCGCGGCTGCAGCAGGCACCGCTATGCCCTTCTCCTCCCTTGCGCCGCGTAGCCATGATGCTCTCCGCTCCAGGTGCCGTGCGCTCGTCAACTCTAGCTGCCGGAGCGCCACCATCACCGTGCCGCTCGGAGGGGAGCCGTCGGCGCTCGTGGCCGGGCCACGTCAGACCACCACGGTGCGAGCTGCGACTACCCACGGGAGCGCACAAGCCCCCTGATGCTCGCCTGCCGTTTCCCCGGCCATTGCAGCCGCCGGAGCCGGCCTACTGCTAGTCGCCGCCACCGCAGGTAGCTGGAACTCGTGGTCAGCTCGCCTCGGGCCACCGTAGAGCGAGCCAAGGCCACCAGAGGGTGCGCGCAGAAGCCTAGATGCTCCCCCGCCCATCAGCCGCCGTCGGCGTGGCCTCCCTCCGCCGGAAATGGCGAGCCCCGATGTCCTCTGCTTCAAAATCCCGTCAAGGGCTTCGGGCAAGAATTCGACGAAAGGAAAGGGCCTAACTGCAATGTCATCGACTCAAATGAATAGTGCAGTTAGGACCTATTTACTCGGTTTAAATAAAGTTCTTGCAGGGGGTTTTCTGCGAAGTACATGACTCATATGAATAGTACCGCATAGTGCAGCTTTTCTTTTTCCTTTTTCTTTTCTACATAGTCATGGCAGAAACTTTGAAAATTCGTAGAAAATTGTAGAAAAATCGTAAAATAGCAAATAAAGACTTTTTGGAATTATTGTAAAATTCTATATGCAGTGGATTTATAATATGGCATGTTTTAGTTTAAAGTTTTAGCTGTAAAAATAGATTTATGCAACTAGGTTTTGAATGCTAGCTGCATTTGTCTTTTTCATAACTGCAAATATAGGGCTCCAAATGAAGTGAAAATTTTGTGGCATGCTACTCATGTGATGTTTGATGTGTGGTAAAAATTTCATGAATTTTTGTTGTAGTATGAGTGAATGATTGATTCATCTTGCTCTCACATGAATTCTTGTTATAGCAATTTGTCTTTTTCATAGAGATTGGTATGCATGTCCAAATGGTCTGAAATTTGGACAGTAGACTTTTGGGGGCATATGTATGCCACTGAAATTTTGGTAGAATTTATTGTGTACTTTTGATAGGTGTTCATAATTCCACCTAATTATTTAAATAAATTAAGAAAAGGCATTAAAAGAATTTATTTAGAAATTGACACTATGTTTTCTGGTGTTCATTAGTCATGTATGAAATTTTAGTAAAGTTGGTTTTGTCCAATTATATGTTTGCAACATAAGTTAATAATTATTTCTTGCAAATGAGTTTTCTGGACAGATCTGGGAACTTAGCAAAGTTCTTCATGATAATGTGCTTTGTTGTAAAACTTGTTTATACAAAAGTTGTAGATAATTTATGTATCTAGCTGCTGTTAAAATTTTGTGGCATTTGGCCATGTGGTTTAGGAGTTATAGCTATTTACAGTTGGGTTACAGAATTGCTTGCTCTCTGTCTTGCTAGACCAGTTTCTGTGTTTGTGTAAATTCGACATGTGAAACTTTGGAATCATGCTGGGATGATTATAAATGAAATGTAGATAATTTCCTAAGCTTTCCAGAATGTCTTCTTGCAAGTCATTTGGACTTATGGAACTCCAGATATGATTGATTTATGAAGCTACTGTTTGTAAGTCCAGAAATTAACATATTCTAGTTATAGTTGTTGCTTCACCTTGACTTGCTTTGCTATGTTGATTTCTAAAGAGTGATATACATCTTGTTAGTGTTAAGTGTGCTTGAGATCTTGTGTGACTTGTGTCATGATCGATATGCTGGTCATCTTTTAAGGATATGCTTGAGTGATAGTTAAGTTGATTAACTCTAGTGCCCATGTGAACTTGGTGTGCTGGTATAAATGTTGTGTTATTTCATTTCTAAGTATTCATACATATGCATTGTTGCACCTCATTTAGGTACGCTAGCTGAAAAACGTGAAGGACGTGATGTGGCGTTGAAGCC
Organism: Saccharum hybrid cultivar R570; assembly: GCA_038087645.1. Taxonomy (NCBI): domain Eukaryota; kingdom Viridiplantae; phylum Streptophyta; class Magnoliopsida; order Poales; family Poaceae; genus Saccharum; species Saccharum hybrid cultivar. Next base: position 1,585,001 of record JAQSUU010000235.1, on the reverse strand, counting down.
AAACCCGAAGACGGTTTTTGGTGGAACTATCCCGAAGATGGAAGTACTCAGCGAGTTTCATCTGACCAACACTAACTTGAGTCGGATCCCAGGCAAGCCCCGGAGCATTATAAGCCTCCTATCTTCAAAGCAATTAATTATATATATATATGTTATAAGTATTGTTGCATTAAGTGGTAGGAGTTGGTTGGAAACCCTTGCTGTATTATATCATTCCTTGTCCAGATATATGAATCCTTGAATCCTACCTAGACTAGGATCGAGTAGATGCTTAGCCCTGCTTTAAGCGGTAGAAGTCAGGTGATTTCCTGTCACCTGCGAGATATAGGGATATCCATATATGGCACGGTTGGCGATATTGCTATCGTGGAACGGAACCATGTGTTAATAAAATGAAATGAGACCGGGCGGGATGACGATAGTGAAGCAACAAGGCATGGAGGTCTTGGGTGTGGATCTATCCCCGTCTGAGTCGTTTAAGGACTGATTCGTTGTACGTCCTTGAGTCATGTTGAACGCAGTCTAACACTTAGTTGGCCAGATAAGTCGTTCCGACCGCGAAGCCGAGTAATATGGTTCAGGCCGGGAATCGAATCGTAGGTTGCTTCTTGGAGGAGAGAAAGGATGTGCTTGGGGACATTGGCGTGAGACCAAGGGGGGGGGTTAGAGTCCCTATCACCTGGCAAAATGTCGCCCTTGGGGTCGCGACATCATTCAGACCCGCGATTCCTAAATCATATGAAAAGGTGTCCTGTGCGACCCTGGCAGGGGTCTGCACGATGAGTGTTAGAAATACCCCTCCAGCTGGATAGGAATTCGATTCGAATCGCCGTCGCTCCCGGTTAGTGAGCACTTGACTTGAGCAGCGGCAACGTAGATTCCATTAAATTGAACGGATGGTTAATTGGATAACGATGGAAAGGTTGCCTCAATTTATACCTGCTATGGTTAATATTGTTTGCTCCTCATAAAGTGAGTGCTCTAGTACAGGTTCTAATATAGATGACAGGTTAATAATAATTAACTTGATGCTTAAGCATTAATGATTACTTATCCATATTAAGCTTTTATGCAAAATGTTGTCAAGCTAGCCCACTTTATATCAGCCTTGCATGATCCTTGGTGTCACTTTATTTCTGGTTTCTGACGGGTAAGTCTAGCTGAGTACCTTCTCGTACTCAGGGTTTTATCCCCACTTGTTGTAGGTTATGTTGTATCTTGGCGACTGCAAGAGTTGGTTGGCTCCTGCCGTAGAGGCGGAGTGTGATCACGGGCATGATCCTTCTAAGTTATCTTCTCTCTAATGCTTTTGTTGGAGATGGACCTTCATACTGGCATGTATTTGAAATAAGAGTGTTGTTAGTTCAAATTACTTTGCTTCCGCTACTTTTGAACTTAAGTTGTAACAACTATGTTGAACTCCGATGTATATTTTGAATTACTTGTGAAATGGTTGTAACATGTGACTTGTTATGTTGAATCACTACGATCTTGGCTTGTATGTTGGTTGGTTTGAAATCCCTCGTGATTTCATTGGACTATCGGAGTTATATGGGCTCAAGTGCGAGAATTTGATCACTCCGGTGATTGTTTTTGTACTTGTGCTCTTATAATTTGGACGGTTCTGTTACATGATCAGCCCCCTCCTAGGAGGTCATCGCATCCTTGATGCGCTGGGCAGACTCAGAAGGGGCAATTGGATCCTCAGAGAGCACCAACCCCCCATGCGGCGCGTCGAGGTCCATCCGATGCAGAGGAAGCACCCGCGCCATTAATGACACTACACTACGTTGGTGGTAGGCCACAATAACACCCGCCCCGTTCAGACCGGCGTCCTTCAGGATCCTGATCGCTGCAAGGTGATCCTCGATCTTCCTCATCTCTTTCTTCCCCAGCCCCCATGTCCACCGATCTGAGGCTACCTCAATCGGCATGCTGGTGAACTCTGGTAGGGTGTGCTCCGGCAGGCAGGGGAAGCGATGTTCTTCAGATAAAACCACTGAAAGGTCCTTATTTGGTTTTGGTAATTGAGTGACAACCTTAGGTGGACTAATTATGTTTATATGAGATACATAGGTAATTAGTCCACATGTACATGTGTGTGAGCAACATATGCCATGGAGGTGGAAATGGCTTAGAGACATTGTAAAGCTTGCACATGTGATGTTGGAGCTTATTGCACATGTGACATGACATTGAGTCATGTGATCAAGGTGGAGAAGATCAAGACATGACTTGGCTCGACTGACCGGTTGCAAGTGTGAAGGGCAAGTCAGAGGCTTCGAAGCGAGGGACCACGTGTGACGGTGAAGCTTGAGCAAGACTTGGCGCCGATGGACCAATGCAATAGTGAAGAGCAAGTGAAGTCAAGATCAATGAACCAATATGATCACATGATGATATGAAGTGGATCATATCATTGTTGATCGTGTTGGTGCATGTGTTGCATCGACATTGGAGGAGTTGGAATGGAAATGCACAAGGCAAAGGTAGAACCTAGGGCATTTCATTTCACCGATCATAGGTGTGTAGAGAAGTTGATGACCAGGTTTATGAGAGATGGCCATACTATCAAGAGGGGCAAACTTGTTTGCATATCGGTCATCTAGTACCACTCGAGTGATCTAACTTTGCATCGTTGCTAGGATCGAGTGACGTGGCAAGTTGAGTGGCTAATCCTTTGAAAAATGATTGTGAAAATGGTAACACATATGCACATGGTGGTGTACACTTGGTGGTGTTGGCACATTTGCATAGGAAAAGTTGGTGTTGAAAAGGAGTTTGTCGCGCTGGTCACGGGGTGACCGAACGTGTCTGACATGTGGACCGGACGTGTCCGGTATCTGTCTCTGTGGCAGTATTCCTGACGTGACTGGATGCATCCGGTATCGATGTCGGACACATCTGGTATTCTGGCCAGGCACGGTTGAGTGGCTGCGTTGAACGAACGCTGGCTCGGTTGTGACCGGCGCGTCCGGTCACCTTTTTCTATAGTGGAGCGATAGCTTGACCAGACGCGCAGTGGCATGAGTCTAGTCCGCGTGACGAACACTGATGTAAGCTTGTTCATTAAGCAGTGCACGAAGGGAGACACGACCTGACACTAGGAGCGTCTGGTCCGGTAATACCGGACACGTCTGGTCAACCCAGAGCGGCTCTGGGAGCTCCCTAGACTTGACCTAACACTGCTCCTTATGCGTCCGATCGTTTTGTAGCGGTGTGAGCGGTGCGTCCAATCACATGTGTCAGAGCATGATAGAGATAGCCATTGGGCGCCAACCGCTATGAGGTTTGAAGAGGGACACATGGCAGGAGAGCAGTGACCGGACACGTCCGGTGTTACTAACCTGCGCGTCCGGTTAGCCCAAAAACGCCCAGTGAAGGGGCAACGACTATTTTAGCTGTGGGGGTTATAAATAGCCCCTTGGTCAGCCTTGGGTAGTCGAGCTGAGCACACTAGAGCCTTGGTGGCTTATCTGGTAGTGCTTGGGAGCCCTTTAACTCACTTGAGCTTGATAGTGTTCATTTGATTGATTGAGTGAGCGATTCTAGTGTGATTGTATCGTGAGGTTGCATCGAGTGGCACTAGGTGGTCATCTTGCAAGCCAATGGTCTTGTTACTCTTGGAGGTTGCCACCTCCTAGATGGCTTAGTGTTGGTCTCCATCGAAGCCCGCAAGAAGCTCATGCGGTGCTCTAGAGAAGAGCATGTGAGGGGCATTGTGCTCGCCCCACAAGAGCCGTGAAGAGCAACTCTAGTAAAGCGAGACAGAAGGGCGACAAGTGGTCCGGCCGGGTCAAGTGCTAGAGCTTGTGGTAAGCACTCCACGTGGGAGAGTGTGACTTGCAGGTCACCACTAGCAAGAGGACCGGTCGTAACCTTGGAGCTTTGTCTCAATGGGGATTATCGTGTTGTCAAACACGTGAACCTTAGGATAAAAATCATTGTGTCAACATTGTTCATCCCATTGGTTTGCATCCCCATTACACAAGCTTGTATTTACTTTCATATGCATTGTGCTCGTGTAGTTGCTCTTGTAATTAGTTAGCTTGTGTAGCTTGCTAGTTATCATCTTGCTTGTGTAGCATAGAAGTAGCTCCCTTGCGTGGCTAATTTGGTTTGTGTAACCTTGTTAGTCACATTGCTTAGTTTGTGTAGCTAAGTAATTTGCGCTCTCTAATTTGGCATTGGTTGCCTTGTTATTGAGCATTGCTAGTGAGCTTAGTAGCTTTGTGATTTTGCTTACTAGAATTGTGTAGGAGCTCCCCCCGGTTGGTAAAGTACTAGTTACATAGGTTTGTCTCACCTTGCTACTAGAATTGATTAGGTGAGCTCTTGCTAAGCTTGGCACCTTAGTCGCTTAATTAATGTCTTTGCAAGGTGCTAGAGAACTTAGATAGAGGGGTGTAATCTTGGCTAGACCAATAGTTTTAATTTTGCACTTGTTTCGGTTAGCTGACACGATTAAGTTTTAGAAAGGACTATTCACCCCCCTCTAATCTACCATCTTGACCCTACAAGTGGTATCAGAGCTTGGTCTCTCATTTGTCATCTTCACCGACCCGAGATGATGGCATCTAGTGGGACAGATGATTGCCACACGCACATTTTTTATGGCACTAACTTTGCAAGGTGGAAAAATCACATGCTTGATCATATTCGTGCAAAGGGACCTAAGTTTTGGTGGGTTATCACTAGTGGTCTCACTCATGTATTGGACCATAAAAATCTAACCAAAGCTCAAAAGGTTCTCTTTGAACTTGACTTTGATGCTTATTTATTTCTAATGGATGCTTTGAGTTTTGAGTTATTTTACAAGGTGAACCACAAAGGCACCACACATGAGTTGTGGGAATCAATTAAGCACACCTTCGGTGACTCCTCCACATGGGATGATGGCAAGTTCAAGAAGGAGGATGAGCCCAAGATGGAGGTGCATGAGGATGTTGAGCATGACCATAATTTGGTGATTGTGGAAGATTGCTCCACCTCATGGTCAAGTGATGATGATGATCGATCCTCCACAAGTTCACTTGATAAGATTGATGATGATGATGCCTCAAGTGATTCAAATGATGAAGTTACTCCACTCACACTTGATGGTAATGATGATGGTTCATGCTCAGATGACATTACTACTACAAGCCCATCCACTACACCACATTGCTTCATGTCACAAGGTGACACTAAGGTATCTAATGCTAATATGGTTGATCATATTGATTCATATGATAAGCTTGTTAGTAGACTTGCTAGCATAACCATGTCTTTAGAAAATAAGAAAGCTAAAACATTGAGATTGGAAAATGAAAACTCATTTCTAAAGAACTCAAGTGAGGATGGTAAGCACTTACTTGATGTTCTTAAATCCTCATATGATGAACTAATGTTGACTCATGAGAAACTTTTAGTATCTCATGAAGAATTATTGAAACAACATGATTCTCTCATTAAAATGTTTTCCAAGAAAATTAAAAATAATGAGATCTCATCACATGAGTCAAGTGATCAATTGCAACATGTGACTAACTCTTGTGATGTAGGGAAGAAGCATGTATCCACCTCTTGTGATGATTTGTTAGATTTGCCATGCTCTTCACATATAGATGCTTGTTCTACTTCTATGTCTTGTGAGACTAACCTTTTGAAGGAGAACAATGAGCTCAAAAGAGAAGTGAAGAAATTAAGCAACAAGTTAGAGAGGTGCTACAAATCAAAAGTCACCTTTGAGCACATGTTGAAGACTCAAAGAAACTATGGTGACAAGTGTGGCCTTGGCTTCAAGAAGAAAATGACAAAGGGCGAAAGAAAGCAAGAAAAGAGGATGAAGAGGTTACTTCAAAAGAAGCTCTCGCATTCCATGTGCTGTCAATGCCATGAGATGGGACATCTTGCCAATGGTTACCCAAACATTGAGAAGCTCAAGAAGAAGAAAGAAGTGAGGCTCAAGCATGTCAAGTGCTTCAAGTGCTGCACTTGGGGTCACCTCACCTCAATTTGCCCAACCAAGCAATTGGTGAAGCAACAAGTAGAGCCTCCACCAAAGCCACAAGTTGAGCAAGAAAAGACACCCCAAGAGCAAATCAAGATCAACCATGAAGATAATGGTCACTTGATGATGAAGAAGAAGAAGACAAGAAGGGGTGGAAGAGCAAGGAATCTAATTCTCATTCAAGATGCCAAGATGTTGAGCAAGAATCAAATTGAGAAGAGAGATTTGGCTCACATCAAGTGCTTTAAGTGTGGAGATACGGGACACTTTGCCTCAAAGTGTCCCACCAAGCTTGAGAAGAAGGCTCAAGCAATTCATGAGAGGCAAGGCAATGAGAAGCACCACATGAGCAAGGAAAAAAAGGCTCAAGCAAAGAAAATGTGCTACTCATGCCAGGAAAGGGGACACATGGCTCATTCATGTCCCCTAGGTAATGATTCTAAGCCCATTTAAATTGATGATACTAATGTGCTTAGAAAGGATGGCAATGGTACCTCATTGGTTGCAATTGCAAAACATCTCGCTATCCATACTAAGGCGATGCCTAAGTATGTTGCTCCTAACTTGAGAGGACCCAAACTTATTTGGGTACCATCAAAAAGTGGATGAATGTGTGTAGGTACCATGGCATTGGAGGCTTGACTCAAATTGATTACATATTGATCATTATATATTGAGTCAAGTATTGAAGCTTAATGCAATCCTATCCCAATGCCAAGTCAAGAATGAGTGAAGTCCAAGTGCTACAACATACAAGTGTCATATTCAAGTTATGGGTGATTCATTGGAATTATTTGATAGCTTGCAAATTATTTGAGTTGAAGCTTGCAATTGGATGATCATGAGCTAACCAAGGTATATCTCTTGTTGATCATTTCATTTGGTTGCATATGAGTTGATTGAATTGGATATATATATATGCAATGTTGCTTGCTATAAGATGCTTGAATGGATTAATTGCTAAGTAATCAAGTTTGGATTAATTTGTGTTGGATTAATTGCTAAGTAATCAAGATGACCTTTAATAAGTGGATTGAATGGATATATGTCTTGTGAGAGTATTCAAATAAGTTAGTTTCAAGGCTGATTCACATTTGATGAAGTATAGCTCAAGTGATTGAAATCTATCCTATAATTGAAAATCTGAGTGAGCTGTGATCTTAGCCATGGTTGAGTGATCAAATCTATTTGAATTGGCTTGAAATTTGGTATGCATGCTCTAGACTTATGATATAAGATTTTGTACAAATTTCATGAGAATTGGATAAGAAATGCTTCAGTTTTGGTGTAGATCCTGTCAGCTATAGTGCAGCAGTTTTCAGCATATAGCAGTGGTGGAAGAATTGAAATCTGCTAGTAATTTAGAAGTCAAATGAAGCTAAAATTTTTACAGATGCTAGATAACTTAGTAAAACACATCTTCACCAAATTTCATGGTATTTGGATCTGTACATTGGGAGATATAAAGTTTTCTTTGAAGGGTACAGAATCTGCCAGAAAAGTGACATTTATTGGATATATTTGGAGTCACTTTGATTGAAAGGTCCTCAAGTTAGAATCATGTTTACAAGTGTTTGAGGTACCTAAGTTTGATTTTGGATTGATTTAGAAGCATGACAAGCAATGAGTACAAGGCCATTTGATTGCGGAGTGTATTTGACACACATTTGGTACTCAAATTGAAGATCAAGATCAAACTCAAGATAAAGATGAAGTTTAAGTTCTATTGACTATTGAAAATCATTTGGTAGAAAGAAAAGGACTTAAACAAGTAGAAAGAAAAGAACTTAAAGAAGGATTCAAGGTTACTCATCAAATTAAATCCATCACTTGGATCAATCAAGAAATTCATTTTAAGTGAGTGTCAAGAGTTGTTCTTTGGAGAGAGGTCACTTCTCCCTAGTGTAGGGGCTTGCGCCCAATGTGTGTGTAAACCAAGTGTGGTACTTGGAAGGCTAACATGGAAGTGATGATCCGAGGAACATTTGAGATGCTTAGTTGAAGCAATCAAAAGGGTTGATCAAGAAAAAGCAAGCAACACCTAAAAGAGAGCTAGTCATGATATTTCAAGTGGTATTCTCACATTAGTTCTCTCATGCAAGCATTGATCAAAAGAAGAAGCAAGTCAACCACATCATGATAGTGCACTTGATCTTTAGTGGTTCTTAAATCATATGGGTGAAGAATGGACTCCATCTATGATGATTGGTCTTCACCAAGCCATAAATTAAACTTCACATTGCTATTGGAGTAATGAATTAGAATCTATGTGACTATCCTCTACTCCAAGATAGCAAAGGTATCATTGTAATGTGCATGATCATTTCATCCCTTACTAATATACGGTTAGTGCATATAATACGTGCCAAATAGGATCATGCATGACAAATGAAAATTTAAATTCATAGCTTACCACTATTGCTTGAATGATTAAATGATCTAGTGGTATGTATATGAGTTTGTTCATGAGCTAGTGAACCCAAGTACTTGATTTATTTTAGATTGCTAACAAGTAACAAGTACAACATTGGTAAGATAACCCTTACATGAGGTGTGAAGAAACTTGTCATTAGTTCAAACCGGACTTGGAAGCTTAGGCAAATCAATTTAGTTCAAGTCAACCTAGAAGCTCATGATAGTGATAAGAGTATAAGAACAAGACAACAATGCAAATGGATATCTAGTTTGGTTATTTCAAGTGATATCTAGACTCTATTGATTTAACAAGTCGTATTCACAAGTGGTGTCTAGATCAACTTAAAAGTGATATCCTACAAGTGGATACTCATAAAAATAGCAAATGTTCAAGAAATAGTTTTATTGACAAATTCAACAAGCAGTTCCATGGTAGAAGGTTCTTTCAAGTGGTACCACATCTACATGTGGTATCAACCATACAAGATGATGGTTCCACAAGTGATCCTCAACTTTAAGTGATCATCAAATGAAGAATGCATCCCTCACCAACAAGAGCTCAAAATCTATCAAATGGATGACCCATGCTATGACATAGGGGGAGGTGTCCCACCAATTGGTATCAAGGTGAAAGATCCTATAAGTGGTATCTCAAAAGCTATACAAGCGGTGTCATTCCAACATATGTGATGGTGTTCATCAAAAATGAAGACTCAAGTGTCAACCATCTACCGCAATGCTAGCCTTTGCATCAATGAGAAGCATACCTTTTATGAAAATTGATGACAAAGGGGGAGAGATTGTACAAAGATATGAAAGCTTTGGAAAAGATTGAGGTTTGGACATAGAAAATGGACAAAGAGGGAGTAACAATGAAGAATATGAGGGGATCAAAATTCTTAGACAAGAGATGCACATAAGTAGGGGAGCAAGCTCATGAACTTTGATTGGTTGCATTTGATATGTGCATATTCATGTGCTTGCTTGCATTTTATAAGTTGTTAGATTTGATATGCATGCTTGTGTGGTGTATGCTAGTTGTAGAACTTGAATGATGATATGATACTAACATGCATAGGATAATAGCTAGACACTTGGTTTGTTTTTAAGTAATGCTAGTACCTTGCTTCTAATGTTGATCTCACGAGGTATCTAGTGTTTTTGTTTCCAAGTGACATCTAGCTAACCATGGTGCTAAGGATGAACTTAAAGGTGTAACTCAGATTGGTATCACGCTTCAAAGGTTTATTCTATACACCTTAGTATCTTTGGTAGTTATTACTCTCCCACAATTCCAATTCATGCATATGTGCAAGCCTAGAACCAAACACTATAGCACATATATAGGGGGGAGCTAATACTACCAATTTGGGGTTGTGGTACTTGTCCAAAATCATTTACACATGGTAAAATTGCTTGGGCAAGCAATATGAATCTAAAAGTGTTTAATTTCCATATCTTTGTAGAGTTATCATTAATTACCAAAAAGGGGAAGATTAAAAGGTTCTTGTTTGGTTTTGGTAATTGAGTGACAACCTTATATGGACTAATGTGAGATACACAGGTAATTAGTCCACATGTATATGTGTGTGAGCAACATATGCCATGGAGGTAGAAATGGCTTAGAGATGTTGCAAAGATTGCACATGTGATGTTGGAGGAGCTTATTGCACATGTGACATGACATTGAGTCATGTGATCAAGGTGGAGAAGATCAAGACATGACTTGGCTCGACAGACCGGTTGCAAGTGTGAAGGGCAAGTCGGAGGTTTCGAAACGAGGGACCGCGTGTGACGGTGAAGCTTGAGCAAGACTTGGCGGCAATTGACCGATGCAAGGGTGAAGAGAAAGTGAAGTCAAGATCGATGAACCAATATGATCACGTGATGATATGAAGTGGATCATATCAATGTTGATCGTGTTGGCGCATGTGTTGCATCGACATTGGAGAAGTTGGAATGGAAATGCGCAAGGCAAAGGTAGAACCTAGGGCATTTCATTTCACTGGTCATAGGTGTGTAGAGAAGTTGATGACTGGGTTTACGATAGATGGCCATACTATCAAGAGGGGCAAACTTGTTTGCATATCGGTCATCTAGTGCCACTCGAGTGATTTAACTTTGCATCGTTGCTAGGATCGAGTGGCATGGCAAGTTGAGTGGCTAATCCTTTGAAAAATGATTATTAAAATGGCAACACACATGCACATGGTAGTGTACACTTGGTGGTGTTGGTACATTTGCATAGGAGAAGTTGGTGTTGAAAAGGAGTTAGTCGCCCTACTCACGGGGTGACCAGACACGTCCGGTATCTGTCTCTGCGGCAGTATTCCTGACGTGACCGGACACGTCTGGTATCGACATCGGACACATCCGGTATTCTAGCCAGGCGCGGGCTGAGTGGCCATGTTGAACGGACGCTGGCTTGGTTCTGACCAGACGCGTAGTGGCGTGAGTCCGGTCAGCGTGATGAACACTGATGTAAGCTTGTTCATTGAGCAGTGCATGAAGAGAGACGTGACCTGATGCTAGGAGTGTCCGATCCAGTAATACCGGACGCGTTCGATCAACCCAGAGCGGCTCTAGGAGCTCTTTGGACTTGACATGACGCTGCTCCTTGTGCGTCCGATCGTTTTGTAGCAGTGCATCTGATCACATGTGTCAGAGCATGACAGAGATAGCCATTGGGTGCCAATGGCTATGAGGTTTGAAGTGGGGGACGTGGCAGGAGAGCAGTGACCAGATGCTATGACCGGACATGTCCAGTGTTACTGACCTGCGCGTCCGGTCAGCCCGAAAAACGCCCAGTGAAGGGGTAACGGCTATTTTAGCTGTGGGGGTTATAAATAGCCCCTTGGTCGGCCTTGGGTAGTAGAGCTGAGCACACTAGAGCCTTGGTGGCTTATGTGGTAGTGCTTGGGAGCCCTCTAACTCACTTGAACTTAATATCGTTTATCCGATCGAGTGAGTGAGCGATTCTAGTGCGATTGCAGCGTGAGGTTGCATCGAGTGGCACTAAGTGGTCATCTTGCAACCAACGTGATGTCCATGGCCCAAATGATAGGGTGAATGTTCCCTAAGAACACATTGGGACACCACGAGCCTAACGTAAAAGACGGAACTCAAATTGGAGCTCAAACGTGCAAACCATGAAACAAATAATGGGGCTGAAAATTCAAGGCTGGGCAGCAGCACACACAGAAAGAGCCACACAAGAGTACTTATCATCCTTGTGTTCGCATCATGGCCAGCTTCTTCCTAGGTAGTACTACTTTCCTACTGTCTGCTTGGCTTGGCTCTCTCCCTCTCGTTTCCATTTCTGCAAGGCGAAACGGAGTCACGACACATGCGCGTGGCCGCACCAAGGCGAGGGAACGTGAAGGACGCAGGGGAGTCCCGTTCACGCGCCTGGGTGAGCATCGCGCCGTCGCCTGACCACTGCTGCACCCGTTGGCGGAGCCGAATTGGCAGCTGACACTGGCTAGACGTGCGCGAGGCCACACCTGGGCGAGCGTGCCGGAAGCCGCCGCTAGGGCCTGAGCTTGCTCTGTGCGCCCCGCTGGAGAAAGAGACGAGTGAGGGAAGCAGAACGATGCTTCGACGTGGGCGGCTGTGCGGCGCAGACTGCTGCGCCATGCTCATCAGCTAGCTCCAGGACCGTGACTCCTGGGCATTGGCTGTGCTAGTCAAGGAAGATGACTCCGATGACACGTCTGCACATGGCCCCCACACGCCACTCTCGCAGGCGCCGGCCTCGTTGTTGGTGGACAAGCGGACGCTACTCCAGTGCATGCAAGCGGCCCTCCATGAGGAACGCTGTAATGTCGAGCGAACGGCGGCCCTGCATGTGAAACACTATGATGGTGCTGGACATAACAACAGAGCTCCTCCAAACGTCGTTAGGCATGAAAATGACGGAATGGCAGCCAAGGAAACGAAAACATAAATCAATGGCAATGAAGGGAAGATCATTTTTCCAATGCCAATGAAGGAATTATTATAATTTTCTGTGGCAACCAAGGAATTTTCTCTCTGAAATGTGCGGCACACATGAATCGCTCCTGCTCCTACTGTGTACCCCGCCTCCACATAGAGCATTTGACATGGAACACCCTGTTCGAAGGAACATTTCTATAACAGTCCTTGCATCTCCCATCTCTAGACCGCCTCCAGCAGCTCCAGACATCTTCTCCACCACGCCTTGGCCCAGGTCCATCGTACTGCCTCGCTAGGGTTTCGTCCATCTCGAGACGCCTCCAGCAGCTCCGGTCCTCCACCATGCCTCCAAGACCCAGATTCAGTCCTCAAGCACCGGCAACTCCCATCCTCCATCATGCTGCCCCCAAATTTCAGATCACCTCGAGCTAGGGTTAAGCCAAGGTGACATCTGTTCACTAGTCCTGCTACTCGTTCAAATCCGTCCCCAGTCCCCTGAGTCTCCTCTAGCATCCACACACAAGATCTGCTCTTGTTGAAGATTCAGTGCGAGCGGCGGCGCGGAGGCATTGACGATGACTTAGGTGGTGGTGTGCTAGTGGCAGCGGCTCCAGTGCTGGACCACCCGCGATTGGCATCATCGCTAATGTGTTATGCTCGAGTAGTGCCCTAATTTTATCCAGGACTCACTTCTATATTGCTACATAATCTTAGGTATGGATCCATTCTTGCAATGATTTTTAAGTTCTCATATTGTGCCTCAAAATTAAAGGATTGTCTCGTGAGCCGTACTTTTTCAGCAAATGAACAGTAACAAATTAGCGAACGGTACTTTCAACCATGGCTTTTCAGCAAAGCAAACAGAGCAGCCGCATTTCTGCAAGAGACCATCCCAAAAGCTAACTGTATCAAAATATATTGACTTGACAATGTAAAAACAAAACAATAGTTCTGAGAAAATTAGGGCTTGCTTGAGTAAAATCAAGATAAATGTAGCAAATTTGTACAACTCTGAAGACAAACAGAAAAAGGTTCAGAGAAGTTCAGTTAGCAGAACTATAGGAATCAAAAGTGAATTAGGAAATGGATGCACTGCCCAACGTTATTTTTCTGTTGCAGAAGACAAGATTTCACCTGCATTTACAGTTCTAGTCACTAAATTGACACGAGAACATGTTCTTTCAGATTGGTGGCCATGTGACTGGTGTCAAATCTGAGAAGGAAACAAAGTATCCTGTGGTGTTCCATCCTAATTAACATGTATTCATAAAAGAATCAAGCATAGGGGGGTACGATTAATAGAAGAGGAGAGCTGGAAATTCCGTGAGAACAAAACCACCTCCAGGCTCCATAGGCTTACCTGGTATGACCATGAAGAACTTAATCACGCGAGCTGCTTATCACTTGAATCAGGCTAGGAGCAGGCGAGCAGCTATGAGCGGACCATGAAGAGCACAATGATGGGAAGAAGTAAATTGCGCGAGCTGGTTACCCCTTAAACCACCGTGTATGCAGATGCATCAAATCTGGAACACACGATCTTTAATAAAGTCACATTCAGTAGATGTCCAGCCTGAGGCGATTAAAGTGGGGGATGTCTAGTGGAGAAGAGTGGAATGGTGAGGAACCGTCACCCTGGCCTGAAGCCCTGAACCCTAGCTGAGCAGTATGGTGGACCTGGAGCCTGGGCCGAGCCATGGTGGAGAACCGGAGGTTTGGAGCTGCTGGAGGCGGTCTAGAGATGGGAGATGGGAGGACTGTTGTACAAATGTTCCTTAGAACGGGGTGTTCCATGTAAAATGGTCTTTATGGAGGCGGGGTGTTTACACAGAAAATTTGTTAGGAGCAGGAGCAATTCATGTGTACCGCACATTTCAGATCGGACAATGCACAAGTGAGTTTGCATGGTTACACTGAGAACCCAATTTGCACTCAATATTTTGCCTTCATTCTGGGTACGTCAACCTTCTTAACGTCTCGTTCGGTTAGTTGGGAATAATTCCCAGCTAGAGGCTTCCTTCAGTAATTTACGTATCATCGGAACGGTTCTGGCCTGGAACAGCCTGGGACACGGATATATGAAACGGAGCCTTAGATTTATGAAATACTATTGCATTGGGCCATGGCATTATGTGAAATGGGTACCTTGTCATTACTGCCAATATTGTGCTTTCTGACAAGAGTACCGGTGGGTGAGCACATTGTCTCCTTGATTTATTTTTTTGATGTGTTCACTTCTGATCTGCAATTTTCTTCTTCTGTATTGAAAGACATGAACATAGTCTTGTATTGTAGTCCTCTGTACCTGTCTTGAACTAGAAGCTTCAATCTCAATTGTAAAACATGGTGTGCAGTGCTGGATAGCCTTAATTAGAGTTAGTTGCGAGTCTAGGTTAATTATCTTGCAATCCAGTATTAATCATAAATATTAATGAATGGCCATAAGATGCGGACCAAGTTAGTTCATTTAAGTGCTTCTTTAGGCCAATCTCAATGGGGGATTTCATTGAGTTTCATGGGCATTAAATACGCTGACAAGACACTGTTTTAATGAAGAAAGATGATAAGAGTTTTATGGGAGTAGATAGAGTTTTATGGGGATGAAACTCTTTTGTATTGTTTTCAAAATATGAGTGTTATAAACTGAGACATGAAATTGTCATTGAGACTGACCTTAGGCTTGCACTCTATTGAATAATACAATTGGTGGTCTACTATATTTCTGTTAGGTGGATTATCAAAGTAACCATTATGTTCCTTAGTACTAATATAAAATATTTGCTAGATAACTTGTGTTTTCCCTTTGTGTAGGCACAACCCAGGTATGACATAGAATTCGACAATAAAAACAGCCAAATCAAGGCCAATGTGTGTAGTTATCAGAAAAATAAAAAAGACCAGTGTGTGTTGGTGTGTCTTATTGGGTGCTTAGATGCATACAGCACATCCCAACCTCTGTCGCAGATAATATGCAATCACTAGGAGCGTGGAAAATGTGATATCTTAATCAAAGATTCAAACTGCCAGCGATGTTTGAATGTACTGGTTGGGAAATGTGAGTGATGACCATATGGAATCCCATTGCTTATGTTTTCTTCTCTCACATATTGCCCTTTTTTCATCTGCCCGCGTGAAATTGAACTTGGTTATGTAGGAAGTTTTCGCATACAATGATCTGCATGCAAGTATGCAACAATGGTGGGAGGAAGCAAGTATAGCAAATTAAGAGACAAGTGATCGAGTAAGCAAGTAGGGATGATCAGTTATGAAAGGGGTTGGCTGATTACACTTCTTTTCTAGATATTTGAGTTTCAAGACGCAAGGAATTTAGTCGGAACTATACAGATGATTTTAGGATGGCCGTACATGTAAAATGAAACTCTTAGATTTGTCATCAAAACGTGCAGCTCATTTGTTGTAATAATGTATTTAACAAATTTTATAATTATGCCTATAGCATCAAATTAGCTCCATAATTATGCCTACAGCATCAAATTAGCTCCATCAAGTCACGCATTTATTTTTGTTACTTATATATATGAATGATTATGAACCTGGCCAGAGATAAAAAGAGGTTCAACTTACAACAAAAGTTGAAATAACTTATATTTTCAGACAGGTATTTTTTTGAACAACTTTAGTTTGCTACTATAATTAGGATACGGAACCGCAAGCGAACGCTAGACCAATTGGTCTAGCTGTGTGCTTTGCACCCTGCCGACTAGAGTGTGGGGCAAAGGTTCGGGGGTTTTCATGACCTGCATGAGAAGGTCTTCTTCTTAAGCACAATGCTCGGGGGCTACCTTACCCCCGCGGGTCGAGTTTTTTTTAGATATGGAACTCCAATCGGAGCCTGTTGTGTTCAAGGCGAACTTGTCTCTTGGCGGCCGCGCCCCGCACCAAGCAGCCGCCACCGCCGGCTTCCAGCCCAGTGCTGCCAGCCCCCTCCCCTCCCCGCTTCCTCTAAGCCCGTAGCTACCAGCACCTCCAGAGCCCCGCCCTCCCTAGCATGCATCGTCGCCAGATCTAGCGTCATCGCCGGTCTCTAGCTCGATGCCGGCAACTCCCATCCCCTCATTGCTCCCTCCGTGCTACCCACCCCAGCCTCGTCAAGACCCGCCCTTGCCGCAAACGGTGCCGCTGTGTATGGGTGGGGCAGAGGTTCGTGGGTTTTCTCAACCTATGTGAGAAGGTTTTCTTCTTAAGCACAATGCTGGGGTGTCTTACCCCCCCCCACGGGTCGAGTTTTTTTAGGATACGGAACCCCGATAGGAGCCTGCCGGGTCCGAGGTGAACATGTCTCCTAGCGGCCGCGCCCCGCACCAAGCCTCTGCCGCCGGGGGCTTCTAGCCCGACGCCGGCACCGCCCCCTCCCTCTCCCTCCCTGCTTCCTCTAAGCCTGCAACTCCCAGCACCTCCATAACACTGGCCTCCCCAACATACGTCGTCGCTAGATCTGGCGCGTCCACCTGTCTCTAGCCCGACGTCAGCGGCTCTCTTCCCCTCCCTTCCCCTCACTACTCCCTCTATGCCACCCTCCCCAACCCCGTCAAGACCCGCCCCTACTGCAGCCTCTGACCGCAATGCCACGGCATGCACCCTGGGTGACAAATGCGCCTCCACCTCCCTGACACCGCCGCCACTAGTGGCCTCCCACTCCGATTTCCACTAGGCGCCCGAGCCCCAGCAGAGCGCGAACGCTGTGTCATCGCCGCCACCGCCGTCTCCACCTCCGCCTCTGCCTTCGCTCGTGGAGGCCACGCCATCCTCACCGGAGCAAGTGATGCTGCTGCCACCCGCGTTGCCTCGACGGTCGCTGGAGGCTACCTCCGCCGCCAGCAACCCCTCACCCCCTATGCCCTTGGGAGAAGATGACGCCGCCACGGCTACCCCGTAGACGTGTGTGGGGGCAAAATCTAGTGCCTCCTCGCGCCCTCCGCCGCCACGCCTGGATGCCACCTCCGGATGCCACTTTCGGGCCTTTGGGGCCTAATGCGATGACGACGGCCACCCCTAGCTGCTCCTCTCTCTCTCCGGCAGTAGCTCCATCCACCCAAGCTGCTCTACTGAAGGGTGCTTGATGCAACATCGGTGGGCGGACAACGACAGAGTGGAGTCTGACGATGACCACCCTACATCCTACCTCAATGTGGTTTGTCACTCGACGAAACTGATATCCGCGTCGTCCCCGCTGCGCGCCTAGACTCATCCAGTCGTGGTGCAGGGCCATGGCGGTGTAGATGTCGGATGCAGGGACCTGGGTGAAGATGGAGGTGATGCAGCCATGTGCACGGCCTGCGTGCTCGGCTAGTTGATGGTCATGTGTCTACCCGTCAACGCCTCAGCCGCCATGGATGGGTCTCCGCCCCAAACATCGATGGGTAGCAGGAGACACGACCGGTGGCCGCACCGGTTGAGCCTCACCCAATTCAGCACCCGCAGGCTTGGAGGGTCCCTGCAGAGCATCAAGACAGGTGTTTCAACTGTCTCTCCTACTCACATTGAGTAGTGACTTGTCGACTGCCAAGGCGTTGTCTGTGATGTCGCGGCTTCTGTCACCTTGTTAAAGACTGCAAGCGGTCTAGCACTGTGACGTCGGTGACGACAGGTGGCAACTTGCCACACCACTCTGCTCGTGATGACCCACTGACATTCTAGCACATGCCACACGGTGGTCCATCGAGCTTGGATGGGGCTGCGCAGGGGGCCGTGGGTGGCGCCGGCACCACTTGCCGACGACGACGACGCCGGCAACGGTGCCGGAGTAAGCCGGCAAGGGATATCAGCATGGCCATGCCTGCCGACAACGCCGCTACCTTTGTTACTACACTATCCTTTCTTGAGCCAGGCCCGCTGGCGTTGGTGATGTGCGCGAGCGTGGGACCTCCCACATGGGTCATCTCGGTCGACCCAATGCTGGAGGAGCTCACTGCCTCGCTCGTTGTGAACCAGCCAGTGAGAGCACTAGCGCCTAGGTGTTGGCCTTCCCCTCAGGAGGTTGAAGCATCGTTGGTGGACACCAGTTCTCCAGCGATTGCTGCTCAATGGATGACGGACTCGCCTCTATTGCCGCCAGGGCAGGGGCTCCCATAGCTCACCACCACAGGTGGGCACTCCGGAGTCGCAGAAGAGAGCACAGCGGGCACGCCCACCCCTAGCGATGCGACGCCCACGCCACGTGATGTTGCTCGACATCTCGCTCGGTTCACCGAGGAACTACGGCTCAAGCGATAGTCGCCATTAATCGCAAGTCCACTAAGACAGATGGTGGCAACCACAAGGCAACCCCTGCCAATTAGGAGCAGACAGATTGTCGCTCAGCCGCTGGCGCACATACTGACCTCCAAGCGGGGTGAGGTACTCCTCGTGCACAAGATGGGCATAGCGCGGTTGGCAGCTCCAGTTTCATCTGTGTCCAAGGGAATATATGACGCCATATTCGTAGGGAACTTGACACCGAGTCATGTGGCAGCTCTGGACGAGCTATTCCCAGTGACCAACAACAGGGTTCTCGGATGGCGGAGTAGGGTCGCGTAGCTAGCAGCGAAGACATCCAACTCCGTAGGTTGCTGCGCTACTTTTAGTTCGGTTTATACCATTTATATAATATCAAAATTTAAAACAGTCTACTAGCAAGGTCCAGTCACAGATGTAAGACCACCTAGGACGCTCCTTATCATGTCCTGGCCAGTTAGCAAGCCTAATATTCAAGAACGAATGTGCAGTTTTACTCCTTGGTAATCTCAAATTGTTTTTGTGCTTATATTTCGTCTAAACCTTCTTGCCATGATCCTGGCTAGGTCAACAAATCTATATTATGACCTTTGGTGTCATCCTAGAGGGCGAGGAAGGATGTAGACCGAAATAGAATCTCTCTTTTTATAACATGCTTCCTATTTTAGCTTCATCAGATTGTCACAAAGGAATGGATCTATCCTCTTAGCAGTTAGCAGATTGCAGCATTGACAATGTTGTTTTTTAAAAGAAAAAAAAGAATCTGTTGTTGTTCCGGCATATGCTCCGTCCGATAGTATTCAACTTACAAAAATAAAAAAACACTGGTATAAATATTAATCTCACCCTTATGTCATCTTTGTAACCTAAGGTTAAATGACATCTTATGGCTGGTTTATGGCTTCCATAACCCTCATACTATTGATGTCATAAAGCTGTATATATACATGAGAAAGATGAATGAAAACTTGGTCTTGAGCTCTGTTCTCTTGTCACTTGCAATTCTTTCTACTTGTAATACGTTATCAGCACGATTGCTCGCTACACTTCTTTGATCAAATTCCACCATGCTCTTCTTTGTGGGCTAGACCTTTCCCATGCTATGGTTCAACATGATCTCCTACGCATGATTTCACTCCTCCTCAGGGATCAGCCCCATGATGCCTACATGGAAGAGGCGATCTCGGAAGCGGCTGCGCCGCAAAGTCCAGGACCGGCATCTCCATTGCCAGCACCAGTGCCATGTCCTGTGCTTGGCTATGTCCCGTGTCCACCACATGAGATGTGCCCCATGAACCTGGACTTCGACGCCGCGGCAAGGACGCCAACGCCTCCTCCACCACGAACTCCACCACCGACGATGGCAGCATGCATGTCTGCCCCGTCGCGTCTCATGGCATACGCCAGCGTTGATCCAATGCCTGCTGCACCACCTCCATCACTGGCATCGCCAGAACGCACCAACGACGTCGTTGCACCTCCTCCGCGCATCATCCACACATGGATTAGTGTTCCTCATGGACCATCAGCTCACTGGCTCGCGAACGAAGAAAGTGCAGGCTCGCTCCCCTCCACAGAGGGCTCGTCAAGCCTAAGCATCACGTGGCATTAGGGGGAAACGATGGCTGTCACAAAGCAATGATCTAATTGCTCATATCAATTTACTATTTCATATAGTAATTGTACCGAAAGCTTTCAACTTCAATTTGAAATAAATACAGCATACATCCTCACGGTGGTTATTTTATTCCATTTGCACTTACGTTGTTTTTCCATTCTATTGTTTTTACGTTGTTTTTTAATTCCATTACACTTACCGTTTCTTTTGCATTCAAGTTTTACTTGATTAATTTAATTTGCATTCTATGCGATTCAAGACAATTTATATTATATTTTATTACATTCATGCCTAAGAGTTATTAACTCGTTAATTTAATCAATGGCAACACACAATTGTAGGCATCATGACGAACCGTGAGTTCGCTAAGCTTGCTCTCGATGACTCAAATTTTCCTACATGGGCACTGGACCTAAAAGTCAGTCTATCGTTGCGCGGACTGTATTCGGCCATTACAGCTCTCCAAGAGGGTGTAGCACCTTTGGCTGATAATTTCAAGTATAATGCCTTATTCATCATACGGAACCACATCCATCCAGATCTCAAAGCCGAGTATCTGATGGAAGAGGATCCCCGTGCTCTCTGGGAGGCTCTTTAGCAGCGGTATGAACAGCAAAAGGCAATCCTCTTACCTGAGGCTACCCATGAATGGAATCACCTTCGCATATAGGATTTCAAATCCGTAGGTGAATTCAATCATGTTGTGCACAAAATTAGCGCTAAACTAAGATTTTGTGAGAAGGAACCATCTGATGCGAACAAAATTGAGAAGACACTATCTACCATGTTTCCTGCTCACATGATCCTTCAACAATAATACCGTCAAAGGGGTTTTACTGTTTATTCTAAGTTGGTCAAGACATTGCTTCAAGCAGAAAGGCATGATGAGCTCCTTCTATGGAACTCCAATAAGGGCCCTACGGGTTCCAAGCCTTTGCCTGAAGTGCATGCCAACACTCATAATAGAAAACAAAAGGGAGCCATTCAAAATGGTAATCCTGAAACCTCCAATGTTAAGAACAAGCGCAAGAGACAGAATAAGCCTCGCGGTGACAAGGGCAAGATCGTTCCAAGCAAGGTGGACAATTTGAAGCGCACTTCAATTATCAAGGCGATGCCCAAGGATGCTCCGCTGCAACGATACCAAGCAACACCAAGGCTCCTCCTATACTTGATGACACCGCTGATGACGTTAACAACATGCTCTTAGAATACACTTCTGAGGATATGTTTGGAGACTACGCTTAGGCTCCTTGTCATTTTGGACTTTCATTTCCATGTGCCCACATGATGTAATAATTTATATTTGTCGTCAAACCTTTTATATTTTCATTGTAATCACAAACGTTTGATATCAATAATAAATAAAATCTATATTTATTTTGTTGAGAATTTATTTATTTATTCTCCATTTAATATAGATTGTACGGGAGTCAATCCGATGGAGGAGGAAATGTGCCTAGTGGATAGCAGTACCACTAACTCTATACTCAGGGAGATAAAATATTTCCAAACTCTCACAAAGAATAGAGGAAATGTTTTAACAATCGCAGGATGCGATGCAGTAATAGTAGGCTCCAGACGAGCTACTATTACACTCCTAATGGGTACAACGTTGATAATTGAGGATGCACTTTTGTATCCTAATTCAACTCGTACCCTACTGAATTATAGAGATATCCGAAAAAATGGTTTCCATATCGAAACTTGTGATGAGAATAACGAAGAGTTCCTTCTCATTACAAAGAACAATGGATATGGCAAAGTAACACTTGAAAAAGTTTCCTCACTCTCATTTGGATTGTACTATACTTATCTCAAACCCATACAACATGTTGCGTATAAAGTAATTTTCTAGAATGTTAATGCATTTTAAACTTGGCATGATCGCCTTGGTCACCTTGGCATAGGGATGATGAGAAAAATTATAACTAATTCTGTTGGTCACAATTTAAGTAATACAAAACTTCCCCAATCCTCAGATTATGTGTGCACTGCATCTGTCTCTGGGAAATTAATTTTGAGACCCTCTTACCTCAAAATTCGAGCCGAACCGCTCAAGTTTTTTGAACGCATTCAAGGTGACATATGTGGTCCTATCCAACCATTGTCTAGACCATTCAGGTATTTTATGGTTTTAATAGACGCATCCACGCGATGGTCTCATGTGTGTCTGAGAGGTCCTTGTTTGGTTTTGGTAATTGAGTGACAACCTTAGGTGGACTAATTGTGTTTATGTGAGATACACAGGAAATTAGTCCATAGATGATTGTGTCATGAAGGAGCTCATTGCATATGAGACATGACATGGAGTCATGTGACCAAGGTGGCGAAGATCAAGATGAGGCTTGGCTTGATGGACCGGTTGCAAGTGTGAAGGGCAAGTCGGAGGCTTTGGAGCGATGGACCGCGAGGCGGTGAAGCTTGAGCAAGACTTGGCGCCGATGGACCGACGCAACGGTGAAGAGCAAGTGAGGTCAAGATCGATGGACCAAGGTCACATGATGATATGAAGTGGATCATATCATTTGTGATATGGTTGGTGCATGTGTTGCATCAACGTCGAAGGAGATGGAGTGGAATGCGCAAGGCAAAGGTATAACCTAGGGCATTTCCATTTCACCGGTCATAGGTGTGTAGAGAAGTTTATGATCGGGTTTAGGATAGATGGCCGTACTATCAAGAGGGGCAAACTTGTTTGCATATCGGTCATCTAGTGCCACTCGTGTGATCTAACTATGCATCGTTGCTAGGATCGAGTGGCGTGGCAAGTTGAGTGGTTAACTCCTTCGGTAAAATGTTTGTGAAAATGCTAACACACGTGCACAAGGTGGTGTTCACTTGTTGGTGTTGGCACATTTGCGAAGGCGTTGGAGTTTGAGCGGTAGAGAGGGTTTGGGTTCCTCTCTCCCTCCCGCCGAGCTTGCGAGCGCGGGATTCAGGCATTTTTGAGGAGTTGAAAAGCCTATTTTCTACTACGCCGGAAGTCGGAAAAGAAACGGAGGCGAACGGAGGTCACAGAGGTGATCGGACGCTGCACCGGACGCGGTCATAGTATGACCGGACGTGTCCGGTCAGTACAGCGCAGGCGCGGGTGCTAGGGTTTGCAACCGGCGCGTCCGGTCACTCGCGGGACCGGCGCGTCCGGTCAGGTGTCCAGAGGAAGCTGAGTATGATCGGACGCGAGGCGCGTCCGGTCACACATGATCGGACGCGTCCGATCGTTGAAGGTGCTTACTGGACTCTAACCGGACGCTGGCACTGTCGCGTCCGGTCGTTGCGAGGAGCGCGTCCGGTCGTTGTTTCACGGGCGCGGGTGCTGTGCGGATCGGCGCGTCCGGTCGTTGCGAGGAGCGCGTCCGGTCGTTGCTTCGCGCGCGCGGTGCTGTGCGACCGGCGCGTCCGGTCGGTTGAGCAGCGCGTCCGGTCATAGCGTTTGACCGTTGGCGCGCAGTGACCGTTGGAGGATCTAATGGTCGCATTTGAAATTTGAGGGACACGTGGACGTCGCATGGCGACCGGACGCGGTTGAGCGCGTCCGGTCAGTTACGACCGGCGCGTCCGGTCGTCCCGAAATCTGCCCAGTGAAGGGGTAACGGCTCTATTTGACCGTGGGGTTATAAATAGATGCCTTGGCCGGCCATGGCTGGTGAGTTGAGCACACTTTGGCCTTGGTGGCTTATGTGGTAGTGCTTGGAAGCCCTCTAACTCACTCATGCTTGATAGTGTTCATCGGATCGAGTGAGAGAGCGATTCTAGTGCGTTGCATCGAGAGGATTGCATCGAGTGGCACTAGGTGATCGTGTTGCAAGCCGGTGGTGCTTGTTACTCTTGGAGGTTGCCACCTCCTAGACGGCTTGGTGGCTTGCGACTCCGTTGAAGCACGCGTGGAGATTGTGCGTGGCTCCGGAGGAGGATTTGTGAGGGGGATTGTGCTCACCCCGCGGGGATCGCGAAGAGCAACTCTAGTAAAGCTCGTGGCTTGGAGGATCCCCATCTTGAGAGTGGATGTGCGGCACCCGCTGAGGGTTTGACTCTTGATAGTCAATTAGCTCGTGATCCATCAAGTGGGTGTATCGCCACAACGGGGACTAACTTGGTGGCAACCAAGTGAACCTCGGTAAAAAACCGCCGTGTCAACATTGTGTACATCTTCTCGGTGGTTTGCTTTCGATTCACAAGCTTGTATTTACATTCATATACTTGTGCTTGTGTAGTTGCTCTTGTAACTAGTTTGCCTGTGTAGTTAGCTAGTTACCTTCTTGCTTGTGTAGCATAGAAGTAGCTCCCGTTGCGTGACTATTTTGGTTTGTGTAACCTTGTTAGTCTTATTGCTTAGTTTGTGTAGCTAAGTAATTTGCGCTGTCTAGTTTGGCATTAGTTGCCTTGCTATTGAGCATTGCTAGTGAGCATAGGTGGCTTCGTGCTTTTGCTTACTAGAATTGTGTAGGAGCTCCCCGGCTTTGCTAAAGTACTAGTGCATAGGTTTGTGTGACCTTACTCTAGAATTGTTTAGGAGAGCTCTTGCTAAGGAAAGCACCTTAGTTACATATTTAGGATCTTTGTGAGGTGCTTGTGAACTTAGATAGAGGGGTGTAGTCTTGGCTAGACCGATAGTTTTAATTCCGCATTTGTTTCGGTTTGCCGACGCGATTAATTTTAGAAAGGACTATTCACCCCCCCTCTAGTCCGCCATCTCGACCCTTCAATTGGTATCGGAGCCCGGTCTCTCATTTGTGGTCTTCACCGACCCGAGAGGATGGCGAAATATGGACTAGATGTTGATTGTCCTCACATGTTTGATGGCACACACTTTGCACGGTGGAAAAATTGGATGATATGCAATTTTAAGTTTATTTGCCCTCAAATGTGGTGGATGGTAGATGTAGGCTTTTCTCATGTGTTGGATGAAGATAATCTAACTCAAGCACAAGAGAAATGCCTAGATCTTGACATCCAAGCTACTAACATCATGTATAGATCTTTGGATGATAGCATCTTTGGTAAGATCATGGACCTCAAATCTGCTCATGAGATATGGGCCTATCTCAATGAAAAGTATGGAGCTATCACCGATGATAACGATGATGTCAAGCCCAAGGAGGTTGTACATGATGATGTTGAGCATGACCACAACATGATGGTTGTGGAGGATTGCTCCACCTCATGGTCAAGTGATGATGATGATCGATCTACCACAAGTTCACTTGACAAGGATGGTGATGATGCATCAAGTGTTGCAAGTGATGTTTCTACCCCAAGCACACTTGATGGTGACAACGTTGGTTCATGCTCGGGCCTTGGTGATGCTACTACAAGCCCATCCACTACATCACATTGCTTCATGTCACTAGGTGACACAAAGATATCAAATGATAATGTGATTGATCATGTTGATTCATATGATGAGCTTGTTAGTAGACTTGCTAGCATGAACATGTCTTTAGAAAATGAGAAAGCTAAAACTATGAAATTAGAAAATGAAAACTCATTTCTAAAAACCACATGTGAACAACAAAAGCATCTACTTTATGTTACTACTTGTTCACATGAGGAGCTAAAATTGTCTCATGAGGAACTTAGTGTTGCTCATGATAATTTAGTACAAGAACATGCTTCTCTCTTTAAGATGTTATTAAAGAAAATTAAAATTAATGAGAGCTCATCACATGGATCAAATGATCAATTGCAAAATGTTACTAACCCTTGTGATGTAGGCAAGAAGCATGTATCCACCTCTTGTGATGACTTATTAGATATGCCATGTTCTTCACCTATATATGCTTGTTCTACTTCTATGTCTTGTGAGACTAACATTTTGAAGGAGAACAATGAGCTCAAAAATGAAGTGAAGAATTTGAACAACAAGTTAGAGAGGTGCTACAACTCAAAAGTCACCTTTGAGCACATGTTGAACAACAAAAGAAGCTACGGTGACATGAGCGGCATTGGCTTCAACAAGAGCAATATCAAAGGCAAAAGATGGGGGAAGAGAAGATATGAAAGAGAGATAAAGAAGCAAGAACAAGAGAAGCTCTCTCATTTTATGTGCTTTAAATGCCATGAAATGGGACATCTTGCAATTGGTTGCCCTAATGAAGAAAAGCTCAAGTTGAAGAAAGAAGAAGAGAGGCTCAAGCATGTCAAGTGCTTCAAGTGTCGCACTTGGGGTCATCTCACCTCAACGTGCCCAACCAAGAAACTAGTGAAGCAACAAAAAGAGCCTCAACCAAAGCCACAAGTTGAGCAAGAAACCACACCCCAATCTCAAGTCAAGATCAACCACAAGGATGATGATGGTGACTTGATGAAGAAGAAGAAGAAAACAAGAAGGGGTGGAAGAGGAAGACATCCAATGCAAATCCAAGATGCCAAGATGATGAACAAGATTCAAGATAAGAAGAGAGATTTGGCTCACATCAAGTGCTTCAAGTGTGAAGATATGGGACACTTTGCCTCGGGGTGTCCTACCAAGCTTGAGAAGAAGGCTCAAGCAACTCATGAGAGGCAAGGCAATGAAAAGCATCACATGAGCAATGAAGAAAAGGCTCAATCAAAGAGAAGATGTTATTCATGCCGGAAAAGGGGACACATGGCTCATTCATGTCCCCTAGGTAATAATTCTAAGCATATTTCAATTAATGATACTAATGTGCTTAGAAAGGATGTAAATGGTACCTCTATTGTTGCTATTGCAAAACATCCCGCTACCCATACTAAGGCTTTGCCTAAGTATGTTGCTCCTAACTTGAGAGGACCCAAACTTGTTTGGGTACCATCAAAGAGTGGATGATTGTTTGTAGGTACCATCGGCATTGGATGCTTGATTCAATTGGTTTCATTTTGTTTATCATATATTGAGTCAAGTTATGAAGCTCAATGCATATCCAATCCCAATGCCAAGTCAAAATAAGTGAAGTCCAAGTGCTACAACATACAAGTGCAATATTAAAGATTGTGGTGATTTATTGGATATATTTGATGGCTTGCAAATATTCAAGTTGAAAAGCTTGCTATTGGATGATCATGAGCTAACCAAGGTATATCTCTTGTTGATCATTTCACTTGGGTGCATATGAGTTGATTGAATTGGATATATATGCAATGTTGCTTGCTATGAGATGTTTGAATGGATTAAATGTCTAAGTAATCAAGTTTGAATTGATTTGTATTGGATAAATTCATGAGATGACATTTAGTAAGTGGATTGGATGGATATATGTCTTGTGAAAGTATTCAAACAAGTTAGTTTCAAGTTTGATTCATATTTGATGAAGTATTGCTCAATGTATTGAAATCTGTCCAAAGTTGAAAATCTGAGCTAGCAGTGATCAAGTCTGAGTTTGGATGATCAAATCTACTTGGATTGGCATGAATTTTGGTATGCATGCTCTAGACTTATGTTATAAGATGCTGTACAAATTTCATGAGAATTGGATAAGAGATGCTTCGGCTTTGGAGTACATCTTGTCAGCTATAGTGCAGCAGTTTTCAGCATGTAGCAGTGGTGGAAGATTTGAAATCTGGTAGCAATCTATATGTCAAATGAATCTCAAATTTTTACAGCTGCTAGATGACTTAGTGAATCACATCTCCACCAAATTTTATGGCATTTGGATCTGTATATTGGGAGATATGAATTATTCCTTGAAGGGTACAGAATCTGCCAGAAAAGTGACAATTATTGGATTGATCTAGAGTCACTTTAAGTGAAAGGTCCTCAAGTTGGAAACATATTTATAAGTGTCTGAGGCACCTAAGTTTGGTTTTGAATTGATCTAGAAGCATTACAAGAAATGAGTACAAGGGACATTTGAGATGCTTAATTGAAGCAATCAATAGGGTTGATCAAGAAAAGCAAGCAACACCCAAAAGAGAGCTAGTCATGGTTATAAAATTGGTATCATAAGTACTTCTCTCACGCAAGCATTGATCAAAGAGAAAAAGCAAGCCAACCACAACAAGAGATAATGCACTTGATTATTAGTGGTTCTCATTTCATATGGGTGAAGAATGGATTTCTCTATAATGATTGGTCTTCACCAAGCTTATAAATTGGACTTCACATTGCTATTGGAGTAATGAATTAGAATCTATGTGACTATCCTCTACTCCAATATAACAAAGGTATCATTGTAATGTGCATGATCATTTCATCCCTTACTAGTATGCGATTAGTGCATATAGTACATGCTTACTAGGATCATGCATAACAAATGAAATATTTAAATTCATAGCCTACCACTATTGCTTGAATTGTTTAAATGATCTAGTGGTATGTGTATGAATTTGTTCATGAGCTAGTGAACCCAAGTACTTGATCTAGTTTGGATTGCTAACAAGTGACAAGTACAACATTGGCAAGATAACCCTTAGTATGAGAAGTGAAGAAGCTTGTCATTGGATCTAACCGGACTTAGAATCTTAGGCAAATCAACTTAGTTCAAGTTATACTAGAAGCTCATGACAATGATATGGGTACAAGCACAGACAACAATACAAATGGATATCTAGGGTGTTTTAAATGGTATCTAGACTCAAAATATTTCTTCAATTGGTTTTTACAAGTGGTGTCTAGATCATGATCTACAAGTGATATCCTACAAGTGGTACTCATAAAGATAGCAAATGTTCAAGAAAAGATCATATTGACAAATCCTACAAGTGGTTCCATGATAGAGGATTCTTCAAATTGGTATCACACACTTATTCGTGGTATTTCTACACATGATATCATTTATACAAGACGGTGGTTCCACAAGTGATCCTCAACTTTAAGTGATCATCAAATGAAGAAAGTTCCCTCACACACAAGAGCTCAAGATTATCAAGTGAATGACCCATGCTATGACATAGGGGGAGGAGCCCCACCTAATGGTATCAAGGTCAAAGATCCTTAGTGGTATCTCAAGAGCAACATACAAGTAATGTCATTCCAACATGTGCGGTGATGTCCATCAACAACGCAATATTCAAGTCTCAACCATCTACCCCAATGCAAGCCTTTGTATCAATGAGAAATACACCCTTTATGGAAATTGATGACAAAGGGGGAGAAGTTGGAACAAAGATATGTCAATGCACCAAGAGAGGGGTTTGGGGACATCATGAGAAGATGGGGTTTGGACATGGAAATGGACAAAGAGGGAGCAACAATGAAGAAAAGAGAAGGATCAAAATTCTTGGACAAGAGAAGCACACAAGTAGGGGAGCAAGCTCATGAACATTGATTGGTTGCATTTGACTTGTGCATATTCATGTGCTTGCTAGCATTGCATAAGTTTTTATTTAACATGCATGATTGTGTGGTGTATGCTAGTTATAGAACTTGAATGATGATATGATAACTAGCATGCATAGGATGATAGCTAGACTTGTGTTTATCATGAAAAACTAGAACCTTACTTATAATATTGATCTCACGGGGTTTCTAGTATTTTTGATGTCTAGCTACTCATGATGCTAAGGATGATGGCAAACTTGTGATTTTCAAATGATATCGAGCTATCAAATGGTATCGAACTACAAAGGTTTATTCTATACACCTTAGCATCACTTAGTAGTGCTAACCCTCCTACAAATTTCATATTAATGCATATGTGCAAGCTTGAAACCAAACCATTTGAGCACATATGTAGGGAGAGTTATCACTACCAAGTCGGATTTTATGATGCTTATCCAAATCCTAACTTAGAGCTTAAATGTTGGATAAGTGGCATAAAGTCTAAAAGAACTTAATTTCCATATCTTTGTAGAGTTGTCATCAATTACCAAAAAGGGGGAGATTGAGAGGTCCTTGTTTGGTTTTGGTAATTGAGTGACAACCTTAGATGGACTAATTGTGTTTATGTGAGATACACAGGGAATTAGTCCATAGATGATTGTGTCATGAAGGAGCTCATTGCATATGAGACATGACATGGAGTCATGTGACCAAGGTGGTGAAGATCAAGATGAGGCTTGGCTTGATGGACCGGTTGCAAGTGTGAAGGGCAAGTCGGAGGCTTTGGAGCGATGGACCGCGAGGCGGTGAAGCTTGAGCAAGACTTGGCGCCGATGGACCGACGCAACGGTGAAGAGCAAGTGAGGTCAAGATCGATGGACCAAGGTCACATGATGATATGAAGTGGATCATATCATTTGTGATATGGTTGGTGCATGTGTTGCATCAACGTCGAAGGAGATGGAGTGGAATGCGCAAGGCAAAGGTATAACCTAGGGCATTTCCATTTCACCGGTCATAGGTGTGTAGAGAAGTTTATGACCGGGTTTAGGATAGATGGCCGTACTATCAAGAGGGGCAAACTTGTTTGCATATCGGTCATCTAGTGCCACTCGTGTGATCTAACTATGCATCGTTGCTAGGATCGAGTGGCGTGGCAAGTTGAGTGGTTAACTCCTTCGGTAAAATGTTTGTGAAAATGCTAACACACGTGCACAAGGTGGTGTTCACTTGTTGGTGTTGGCACATTTGCGAAGGCGTTGGAGTTTGAGCGGTAGAGAGGGTTTGGGTTCCTCTCTCCCTCCCGCCGAGCTTGCGAGCGCGGGATTCAGGCATTTTTGAGGAGTTGAAAAGCCTATTTTCCACTACGTCGGAAGTCGGAAAAGAAACGGAGGCGAACGGAGGTTACAGAGGTGACCGGACGCTGCACCGGACGCGGTCATAGTATGACCGGACGTGTCCAGTCAGTACAGCGCAGGCGCGGGTGCTAGGGTTTGCAACCGGCGCGTCCGGTCACTCGCGGGACCGGCGCGTCCGGTCAGGTGTCCAGAGGAAGCTGAGTATGATCGGACGCGAGGCGCGTCCGGTCACACATGATCGGACGCGTCCGATCGTTGAAGGTGCTTACTGGACTCTAACCGGACGCTGGCACTATCGCGTCCGGTCGTTGCGAGGAGCGCGTCCGGTCGTTGTTTCGCGGGCGCGGGTGCTGTGCGGATCGGCGCGTCCGGTCGTTGCTTCGCGCGCGCGGTGCTGTGCGACCGGCGCGTCCGGTCGGTTGAGCAGCGCGTCCGGTCATAGCGTTTGACCGTTGGCGCGCAGTGACCGTTGGAGGATCTAATGGTCGCATTTGAAATTTGAGGGACACGTGGACGTCGCATGGCGACCGGACGCGGTTGAGCGCGTCCGGTCAGTTACGACCGGCGCGTCAGGTCGTCCCGAAATCTGCCCAGTGAAGGGGTAACGGCTCTATTTGACCGTGGGGTTATAAATAGACGCCTTGGCCGGCCATGGCTGGTGAGCTGAGCACACTTTGGCTTTGGTGGCTTATGTGGTAGTGCTTGGAAGCCCTCTAACTCACTCATGCTTGATAGTGTTCATCGGATCGAGTGAGAGAGCGATTCTAGTGCGTTGCATCGAGAGGATTGCATCGAGTGGCACTAGGTGATCGTGTTGCAAGCCGGTGGTGCTTGTTACTCTTGGAGGTTGCCACCTCCTAGACGGCTTGGTGGCTTGCGACTCCGTTGAAGCACGCGTGGAGATTGTGCGTGACTCCGGAGGAGGATTTGTGAGGGGGATTGTGCTCACCCCGCGGGGATCGCGAAGAGCAACTCTAGTAAAGCTCGTGGCTTGGAGGATCCCCATCTTGAGAGTGGATGTGCGGCACCCGCTGAGGGTTTGACTCTTGATAGTCAATTAGCTCATGATCCATCAAGTGGGTGTATCGCCACAACGGGGACTAGCTTGGTGGCAACCAAGTGAACCTCGGTAAAAACCGTCGTGTCAACATTGTGTACATCTTCTCGGTGGTTTGCTTTCGATTCACAAGCTTGTATTTACATTCATATACTTGTGCTTGTGTAGTTGCTCTTGTAACTAGTTTGCCTGTGTAGTTAGCTAGTTACCTTCTTGCTTGTGTAGCATAGAAGTAGCTCCCGTTGCGTGACTATTTTGGTTTGTGTAACCTTGTTAGTCTTATTGCTTAGTTTGTGTAGCTAAGTAATTTGCGCTGTCTAGTTTGGCATTAGTTGCCTTGCTATTGAGCATTGCTAGTGAGCATAGGTGGCTTCGTGCTTTTGCTTACTAGAATTGTGTAGGAGCTCCCCGGCTTTGCTAAAGTACTAGTGCATAGGTTTGTGTGACCTTACTCTAGAATTGTTTAGGAGAGCTCTTGCTAAGGAAAGCACCTTAGTTACATATTTAGGATCTTTGTGAGGTGCTTGTGAACTTAGATAGAGGGGTGTAGTCTTGGCTAGACCGATAGTTTTAATTCCGCATTTGTTTCGGTTTGCCGACGCGATTAATTTTAGAAAGGACTATTCACCCCCCCTCTAGTCCGCCATCTCGACCCTTCAGTGTCTTCTTTCCACACGAAACCATGCATTTGCAAAATTAATCGCTCAAGTTATCAAATTAAAAAGCGCAATACACTGAACATCAAATCCAGTCAATTTGCATGGATAATGCCGCTGAATTTTCCTCTCGAGCCTTCAATGACTATTGTAAGGCCTAGGAATTCAAGTTCAGCACTCTGTTCCATATGTCCACACTCAGAACGGGTTGGCAGAATCTCTCATCAAGAGAATCAAACTTATTGCAAGACTATTATTATAGAATAGCAATCTACCAACATCATGTTGGGGTCATGCAGTTTTACATGCTGCTGACTTAATTCAATTGCGTCCAACTGTATATCATACAACCTCTCCACTACAACTAGTACGTGGAAATCCTCCAAGCATTTCCCATCTGCGAAAATTCGGTTGCGCTTCATACGTACCGATCTCACCACCACAGCTTACAACTATGGGCCCCCACAGAAAATTGGAAATCTACGTGGGATATCAATCACCGTCTATTATAAAATATTTAGAGCCTCTTACAGGGGATCTATTTACGACCCGATACGCTGATTGTATCTTCGATGAAGATCACTCCCCGGCATTGGGGGGAGAAATTATACCACATAAACAATACCAGGAAATTAACTGGGATGCAATAGCCATCTCCAACCATGATCCACGTACTTCAGAATATGAATTTCAAGTTCAGAAGATAATCAATTTGCAACACATTGCAAATAACACATCAGATACATTTACTGATTATAAGGATGTTACCAAATCCTATAACCCTGCAAGAAATGTGCCTGCGAGAGTAGAGGTACCAAATAAAACTACTCAACTCCCTTGTAAGAGGGGGAGATGTACGGCAATCCCTACAGATGCAGCTCCTAGCAAGCAAAAGAAAAGGAAGATCAAATCTTCCAAAATAGTAAATGCAACTCAAAAATCATGTTGAGAAAGACCCTGTGGAGGTTCAACCTTCACATCCCACATCAACAGTGCACTCAATTACTGATGTTGGGACATTGGAATGCCCTAATGCAACCATTTTGGGAAATGATGATGCATCTGAAAGGGTACACGAAATTTCCATAAATTATCTCGAGTCTAGAGAATCATATGACCGAAAGACTACAATTGTCGACATTGATTTTTCCGTAATGATTGCAGAACTCATCCAAAATGATCCAGATCCTAAGACCATGGTAGAGTGCAAATCGCGCTCGAACTGGAATCAATGGAAAGAGGCAATCCAAGCAGAAATTACTTCACTTTCAAAAAGGAAGGTATTCTCTCAAGCAATGCCTACACCTCCAAAAGTTTTTTTTCCTATGGGATTCAAATGGGTTTTCATCCAGAAACGGAATGAGAATAATGAAGTGATGAGATACAAAGCGAGGCTTGTAGCACAAGGGTTCACGCAGAGACCCGACATTGATTTCAATGAAACATATTCTCCAGTTATGAGTGGAATAACATTCTGATATCTTATATCTCTGGCCATACAAAATCGTCTATCTATGCAGTTGATGGACGTAGTGACTGCATATCTTTATGGGTCACTTGATTCGGATATATATATATATATATATATGAAGGTTCCAGATAGAATTTCTATACCGAATCAAAATGCAAGTCACAACATGTATTGTGTAAAGCTTCAAAAGTCACTCTATGGCTTAAAACAGTCGGGAAAAATGTGGTACAACCGGCTCAGTGAGTACCTTTGCGAAAAGGATACTCTAACAATGATGATTGTCCGTGTGTTTTCATCAAAAAGTCACAAAAGGGATTTTGTATTATATCGATGTATGTTGATGATTTGAATATTATTAGCACCCAACGAGATATTGATGAAGCACGTGATCATCTAAAGATAGAGTTTGAAGTGAAGGATTTGGGTAAAACCAAATTTTGTTTAGGTTTACAACTTGAGCACCTTCCAACTGGAATTTTGTGCATCAATCTGCCTATACTCAAAAAGTATTAGAGAAATTTAATATGGATAAATCATATCCCAACAAAACCTCTATGGTTGTTCGGTCTCTAGAAATGGAAACTGACCAATTTAGACCACGGGATGAAGGAGAAGATATTTTGGGATCTCAAGTTCCATATCTTAGTGCCATCGGAGCGCATATGTATCTTGCAAATTGCACCAGGCCTGATATTGCATTTGCAGTGAACTTGCTAGCCCGACATAGCGCTGCTCCTACCAAACGTCATTGGATGGGAGTAAAATGTATCCTCAGATATTTAAATGGCACGAGAGATCTTGGACTTTTCTACAAAAGAGGTCCAAATTCTAACATTATTGGATACACTGATGCAGGATATTTATCTGATCCCCATAATGGCAGATCACAAACAGGCTTTGTGTTTTTACACAATGAAACAACCATTTCATGGAAGACATCCAAATAAACTTTTGTGACTACATCTACAAATCATTCTGAGATAGTTGCTCTATATGAGGCTTCACAAGAATGTGTATGGCTTCGCGGAATGATCAACCACATACAACAGTCTTGTGGTATTGTTGTCATCGATTCACCAACCATTATCTATGAAGATAATGCGGCTTGTGTTGCACAAATGGATAAAGGATATATCAAAAGCAATATTACCAAGCATATTTCTCCTAAATTGTTCTATCCTCATGAATTGCAACAAGAGGGAGAAATCAATATCTTGCCCACCAAATCATGTGATAACCTCGCTGATTTATTCACTAAGTCTCTACCATCTTCTTCATTTGAAAAATATGTCAAAGGAATTGGTATGCGTCGACTTAGGGATTTGCAATGTTCAGGGGGAGAAATCTCCTAGATATTGCTCTGTTTGCCACACATATCGTACTCTTTTCTTTCATGAGTTTTTCCTCTCAAGGTTTCTCAATGAAAGTTTTTTAATGAGACGATAATAACATAAGCATATTTCATATTCCTCATTTTTCCCTCACAAGGGTTTTTAGAAGGAATATCAAAGATATAAATTGACCTCTAAACTATGTTGAGTTTTATCCTAAAAAGTTTTCTCATAATAGTTTACAATGAGGCAATAATCATAAAATGCTATACTTTCTCCTTAAATTTTCCCATATGGTTTAAAGGAGTTTTTAGTAGCATATCCATATATATTTCTTCTTTTTTCCCACAGGGTTTTTGGAAGATAGACATTCATGGATCTCAAGAAAGGATTCGATCAAGGGGGAGTGTTATAAATATTAATCTCATATTAATTTCACCCTTATGTCATCTTTGTAACCTAAGGTTAAATGACATCTTATGGCTAGTTTATGGCTTCCATAACCTTCATACTATTGATGTCACAAAGTTGTATATATACATGAGAAAGATGAATGAAAACTTGGTCTTGAGCTCTATTCTCTTGTCACTTGCAATTCTTTCCACTTGTAATAAACACAATATAAGGTAAGTACCTATGGAACCATGACTCTTGGCAGGGGGATAATCCCTATGGTTGTAGGAACCTGAAGCAGGGCCACCTGTATTTTGGCACCCTCTTTGAACTCTGATCGGATCAAGCATGGCCGGCATAAGGTAAGTACCTATTTACTCTTTCAGCAGCCCAATTCGTAGTTCATGTGCTCCCCTGATATACACCTGTTACTAAAAAAATAATATCGCCATAATGGATTCTCATTTGTTTTAAATTGATGTGTGTGTATAGGCCAAGTGAAAGCACATGCAACTATGGAAGCTAAGCACAGCTAAACAGATATGGTGACTGATTTGTGGTTCAAAGCTTTGGATTGTTCATGTCTTCGGTCATGATTGAACTGTTTGTAATCCAGGGTAGATTTTTTTTTTTGAAGTATCCAGGGTAGATTTTCTAAATACATGTCTCTCTGACCGGATCAGTTGTATACAGGTTAATCTTCGATTACCCTTGCTTTATTGACACTGGACTCTACAAGGTCATTGTAAACAATTCATGTTCACTTTTGCGATGAAGCAATTATCTTCTGTGGTGTTGCTAGCTCCAACCCATATACGTGTTAACTTAAACTTGATTCTGTGATTTGTAGTACGTATGGTGTCTTTTGATGTACTGAAGGCTAAACATATAATTGCATAAACTGTGGAACATAACGCTAACGCTCATGTTCATCACGGGCGCAGCGGTGCGCGCATACCAGCCTAGTAGACCCGTAATCGTGCTGATAATCAAATGAAGTGGTGTGGGTTTGGCTCGGATTTCAGCCCATTACAAGGTTCAGCCCTAACCCCACTCCAATCCTAAATAATTATTACTGACTCAGTTCATCCCCAGTAATATATGATTCAGCTCAATCCAATACGATCCACACGATAGCATCCTGATCCACTCCAAC
This sequence comes from Saccharum hybrid cultivar R570, assembly GCA_038087645.1. NCBI lineage: Eukaryota > Viridiplantae > Streptophyta > Magnoliopsida > Poales > Poaceae > Saccharum > Saccharum hybrid cultivar. Next base: position 1,548,161 of record JAQSUU010000235.1, on the reverse strand, counting down.
CCTGTATTAGCCCAAGGGCCGATCGCACACAGCAACCCAAGGGGCCCTCACAATCAGGTACTTCCACTTACCTTCAGGCCTGTTGAAGGGTAAACTGACAACCTCCTGATGGCACTCTTCGTGTAGGCAAAAGCTCGAAATGGAAACAGGAAATTGACCCTTTTTTTTTTTGGAAAGAATGATATTATGCACTACATTTGACAACAAATTTGAATTGACATAACCAAATTAATACTGGGAGCTGTGAAACACATGTTGAGGCATTAGCATTGCCTAGTATTCACTGAAATAGGTTTCAGGCTAAACAGTTCCAATCCGAGCACAAAAGCAGTATGTAGAGTACCCAAGCACAAATGCAGCGCAAGATTCACAGCACAACCAACCACTACATAAGGCACCACCAGGAAGTCAGACAGTAGACCAAGTCACCTTCAATGAGATAGTAGCAACCTTAAGCCTTATCTGTCGTCTTGTACATCCATGTAGCTTAGGTTGAAACTTGATCTGTCGACTGGCAGATCCATATCGAGTATTTTTTACAACATTACCAACCTTAACCTTCAAAAGCATCATAGTATAAGTCGGGACAGCAACCACAAACCTTCTTAGAGGCCCCGACTGAGCAATGATGCCATCAAAAAGCTGGACTTCTTCATAGGCATCCATGACATCGAGGAAGGAGCTTAGAGATAAACCTAAACCACTCTGTACTTCTGAAACAACAACTTCTATTGTGGCCTCGACCGCATGTGCAAGAACTACTGAAGTTATATCAACTGCACCAGAACTGCCAATAATCCGCTGTTTAATGGGTTTCCATGGTTCATAAGCGCAGCCTGAGCATACTAATGCTCCATCAATCAGTTGAAGATCATCCTCCTCCTGTATTCCACTTTTAATCCTCATGTCAAATTCTATTAGAACAATAGAACACATTTCGATACCTCTCTTTGGGCCCGTCATTTCAATCAGAGAACCCTACAAAAAGTTGATGTCATTATTTATTTAATTAATAGCTTTACATAACAAAATAAGATACCTAAAGCTTAGATAGCATGCTTAGTAACCATGTGCCAACATTTTTCAAATAAACAATAGCATAAATTTTGAAGATTTAGGAAACACAACAATTTAAGTTCTATAAACATACATTGTACACAGATTATTGTGTTAAGATAAAACATAATAAGCAAAGTAAGAAAACTATACAATGCATTGACAATATGCATACTGCACACTATACTTGCATCCTATCAGCAGCTATATACAACCCATTTACATAAAAATCCATCTACATCAACATAAGATCCTCAAATTGTGCTCCCAAAACCCACGTGGGTCCATCGTAAAGGGGTGTCAGAGTCAAGTGAAAGGTGTTGAAGTGATTCTCTCTATTGTATTAGATGGATGATAGAGGGTGAACCCCCAGGGTACATATAGGCACAGAGTGCCAACCCTAACCCTAATGGGCCTTGCCCTACATGGGCCGGCCTGGGCTGGAGGCCCACACACACACACTCCAACATCCCCCCGCAGTCACAACGGGGGCGCACACACGATGAGACTGGAGACAAACAAAGCCGAAGTGATGACATCCCCCCGCAGTCGCAACCATGTCGCGGCCGTTGTGGCTGGAGCGAAGAAGTGGAGGATAGCCCTCTTTGTGCCGAAGTAGCCGAGGTCGAGGTCGTCGTGGTCGTAGCCGAGGTAGAAGTTGCCGAGTCGAGGTGGCAGCGAAGACGGTCGAAGACGTAGTCGCAACACCGAGCTGTCATGGCCGCGGAACGATGAGCCGAGCCATGCGGCGTTAGGGGCGCCAGGCGATGGCAGCGCACCCGGATACCTCGGAGACCGCGCTCAGAGCAGGGGTGGCGGAGAAGTCGAGGTCCGCGCTCAGATCAGGGGTGGCGGAGGGGGAGAAATGGGGTGGCGGCTTTCCTGCCCGCCCTCGTAGAAGTCCCGCGCTCAGAGCAGGGGTGGCGGGGAGGGGGGCGTTGTCCGCGGTAGACGGCGAAGGGCGTGGACTCCGGACGAGCTTGCTTGACGACGACCGGCGGCGGGTGGCGCAACCGCCTGGAAAGGCGGCGACACCGGCGGTGAAGGCAGACCACGAGCGGCGCCGCTGCAGCCGGAAGGGCGCAGCAGCTGGCTCGTCCTCGGGATGTCGATGAAGACGACGAAACGGCAGGGCGACACAAAGGAAACAAAAAGATACATAGCAGCAGCAGCGGTGGTGGTGGTGGCGGCGAGGAGGCGGCGGATCCGCGTCGGGCGGAGCTTCTGCGCTCGCGCTGGCGTCGACGCCGGCCCCCCAGAGCAGGGGAGGGCGGATCCACGCCGGGAGGAGGCAGGGCGGGGAGGAGGTGGTGGATCCGCGACTGGTGGGGGCCACCCGCACCCGCGCCAGGGGCGCCGGCTCCTGGTCCGCCCGCACCCGTCTCGTCGGAGTCCTCCGCGGCGGCAAGCGACGCCGATGCAGATGGGGAAAGCTCCCCATCGCCGGATCGGCGGCACTTGGCCGCGTCCGAGGTCGCTCCTCCAGGACTCGCCTGCTTCCGCTTGAGGCTCCAGTGAGGGGCGGCGGCGGTCCTTCCCTCGTCCGAGTCCTCGTGCTTCGCCGCGCGGGTCCGGCTCCTGGTCCGGCCGCGCCCGCGTCAGCCCCCCCCTCCGCGGCGACGGCAGAGGCGCTGGAGGGCTCGGCCGAGCAGGCGCGTATGCGAGCGCGGGGGGCCTTCGCGAGCTGGAGGAGAGGGCGTGGGTCAGGGTCGTCGGCGGCGGCGGCGCCGCCAGCCACCTGCGCGGCGTCGACCGGATCGACAGGATCCGGCCATGGCGGCTCCCTAGCGCCGTGCACGAAGAGGAGGTGGCGGGGGAGCAGGTGACGCCGCGCCACGCGCAGTGGTCCGCGCCCGGGCCCCAGCCCGGCGGCGCCAGGGCCCGCCGCAGCGCCTGCATCGCCGCGGCATCCCCGCCGCCGCCGGCTTCCCCGGCGGCGCTGTCTGCCGGCCCCGGCGCCGAGAAGGACGCCGAGAGGAGGGCCAAGAAGAGGACGCTGCGGCGGTAGCAGGGGGAGGAGGAAGGCATTTGGGGTGGGGATTCTTGGCGATGGTGCTCAGGTTGCTGCCCCTGGGAGTGGAGTTCGCTCCTCCCAGGGGCAGCGCAGCGGAAGAAGGCGTGGGAGGCGACCGGCAAAGATCAAACCTTCTGCTCTGGTACCATGTTGAAGTGATTCTCTCTATTGTATTAGATGGATGATAGAGGGTGAACCCCCAGGGTACATATAGGCACAGAGTGCCAACCCTAACCCTAATGGGCCTTGCCCTACATGGGCCGGCCTGGGCTGGAGGCCCACACACACACACTCCAACAAAAGGTGTCACACTAGGATACCTGGCCAAGTAGATTGGAATGAGACCAGCCAGACCATAGATTTGGATAGTCCTGTGCACGCCTTCGTTAGTTTCTATATCCTGGCCAAACCTAGGCCAGGGAACCAATCCAGATCCATGCATCAACCCCTGAAGAGTATCTAACCAGCCATTTGACAGGTACAAATTTAACTCCTAAATAGTTTTAGCCCATAGTTTTAGTCCATTTGTTGTCCTTAGTATGTCAAGCTTTTTCTCCCTAGAGGTATTATTATTGGCAGCTGGCACACAAACAACTCGGAATTATTTGATGGCACAGTTCAGGTCAGCCATGGATTGCCAATTCAACAAATTTCTCCCTATTTCTTGTTTTGTCAAATGCCTCCTTAATACTAGTTTATTAGGCAGGGCTTGCACAACCAGCTATGAAATGACAAGGCCTGCTTTGAAGGAGCTATTACTCTAGTTTGGTTCAGTAAAACCATGGTGTTGCTTTGCTAGTAGCTTTCTTTTGATAGTAGTCCTGGACATCGGTTGAGCCCCCACCTTAAGTTGTCTTTTGGCCTCTATAAAGCTGGAAAACAAAGCAGATATGAATGTAAAACTCTTGCTATATGCTTTTATAAAATAGCATGGAATTTCTATTTGTGCACAGATGAAGAGAGCAACCAGACGTTGCATCAAATGGAGTAGAAGGAAGATATAAATAAAAACTTTTATCTGGGTAGGAATTTCTATTTGTGCAGGTTGGGGAGGGGGGGGGGGGTGTTAGGAAGATCCGAGTGCACTGTCACCAGGGCCAAAACAAGTTTAGCAACTCATTTTTACCCCATGTGCACCACCAAATCTGGCCACACAGATCACCATCCACTCGTGGCGCAAATGGCCATCCACACATGCGCACTCTGAGAACGAAGCACACATGAATTGTGTGTGGTTCCCTCCCAAGACTCCTTTTTCTTTGGGAAGATGCAGAACAGGTTTGAAAGCGGCTCATTCGACCAAACTGTGAAAACCTAAGAGATGGAATGGGAACAAGACACACTTGCTGCATCCTCGGTTCTTCGCTTGAACCAATGGCTGACATTTCCTTGAACACTTGTGCAGTATTACTCCCTGGTCGACCCTGTCTTTTTGTTATCATTGATTGAATTGCATATCAAAATAAGAACTCAGAAAGTTGTTTATTTAGTTCACAATCCAAGGACTATAATCATTTGAACTCCATGAAAGCGTTTGATGGAAAACTGACCCTTGAATCAACATATCACCATTTCCTGGGGCTAAATGCACTTTGCCTCCATGGTGGCATTACATCAGTCACATACTGAGCACCATGTATTCCTTGCTCTTCATCAAAGATAACCAAGTGATTGCAGTCAAATTTCATCTCATGTCGAGAACATGCTCCATAACAGACATGGTATAAATGACCTTTGTAGTGAGGGTCAGTATATTCTATGGATAATAAGAGGTCTATCACACCTCCAGCAGAATGCAACACCATTCCAAAATCAGCATGTTCTTCTACTTACAAGTTGTTACCAACCTCATTGAAAAAAATATTTGATTCTTGATCAAAATCCAACATATCAAGCCCAACCATTTCCTCAAACCCATGATAGCACCCTTACCAAGATTTGTTGATGAAGCCAAGCCACCACTATAGACAAGCATTTCATCGCTGATAAGTTCTTATTCTGCATCATAAAGAAACTCTCCACCACTCAGTTGTTGAATAAGCCCTCATGTGCGTCAAGCCTGTGCAACAACTCCTCATCCCACACAACATTCACAAGAGGCAATTCATTACACACTTGGTCTGTCAACCACTCAGTGCTCAAGGGTTGGTGATCTGATCCGCAACTGGCTTTCTCATGTCATAGTCAGACTCCTCTCTACCCCCGCCAATTGTCACAATAAGTTGCGATGCGTCTCAAATGCAGATGTCAAGTCCTCAGGTACATCAAGAATGTATGGCATCACCCACACCACATCCAGATGAGGCATTTCATCAAACATACCATGGGAATCACTACCGCCCAGCCATAGACAGCTTGCACTGGCTCTCTGCATTCACTCCCTCCATGTCCAGATTGGTACAGGTCCTTCTCAGCAGCAGTAATTTCTGCCTCCATTTTCTCCCAGGAAGAAGCAAAAGCTGTGTTAGGCATTCCATTGAACATATGGGGTGCAGTTACTTGGTGTGGCATTCTGTTGATCACAGGGGTGCACCAAGCACAGAATATGCTTGCAGCAACAATGCAACATGATCTCCCAGGGACCACAGTTCAGGCCATCCATCATGGTTGAGTATGCCTCCTATTGGATGAAGCAGTACGCCTGTATCCAAGCCCTCTTGCAGCTGCGACCAGCGCTCATCAGTCTGCTGTCATCTGCACTGACGCTTTCAATGGCGCCATTGAGAATCACCGCAGATCAAACTCGCATGGAGAGGAATTACAGGTGCTCGACTCTAGCACAGCAGCACACTGCACAGAATCAATCTACCCCAACCTGCTCCGCTTGCGTGTTCAGATAAAAAAAGTACAGATTCGCCAGACAACGCACCTGACCAAATCCTTGCAGTCATGGACCAGTGATTCTACAGTGCCGATATACACCACTGCTGACACATGCCACCAAAACCCATGCTGATACCAATGTCAACACCCATTGCCCACAGCGAGATCGAACCACAGGCATGAGCAAATCACAGAGGAAATCAAAGGAGAGGATCTCAATAGCGAGGAGGAAGATCACCTTCCTGATCTGTTCGTGCTTCTGAATTTTTTTTCATGCCTGTCTGTCTTTCACCTCTTCCCTTTATAGCTGCCACTCAGTACTGCCATGTAACATGGCAGCCCAAAAACATAAGGCCCAAAGCCCAAAATGCTTATAGACGCGTGATTAAACTGAATGATTATTCTATGATTATTTTATTCTCTTGATCCTGAATACGAGTATATGATATAACAGTCTGCAATTGAGATTTTGAATAATTTGCAATGACAGGTAAGCTTATGGAAAGATTGATTGAAAGCAAAAGCTCCAGATGATACTAAAAATGTTGGTAATTCTTGTAAACAAGGTACCAATTATAGAAATTCAGCTGGAAGAGGGTCCAATTTGATCACGTGAAAGAAACGTGTTTTTTGGGACAGAATTATTAAATACCATGCTCATGTTGCTGCAAACATGATATCCAAAAGAGTTAAATGCATCATCAGTCCTTGAATTTGTCAAGGGGTGCCACTTAGGTCCCCGAACTTTGAAAACATATTTCTAGGCCCCTAAACTTGTTAAAAGGCGCACCACACATCCCAAAACTTGTTAAATGGTGCACCACAAGTCCATTTTGGGACCATACCGATCACTACGTACACCGCTTAACAAGTTTAGGGACCTAGAAATACCTTTTCAAAGTTCATGGAGCTAAGTGACGCACCTTGACAAGTTTAGGGACCCGCTCATACATTTAACTCTATCTGAAATGTGCATCACAAGGTTATCCTACACTATTGAGGTCTAACAGTTTTCAGCCAGATGAGCGTTGTTAGGTCAAGACATGCAGCTCTATGCTGCTGGATGGTCGCTGGTATTGATGCTAGGACACAGCGAATTTGAAATGCACAAAAAGGTTGTTCAAATCCATGTGAACGGCTTCACGCATACCCAGGGCTGAAAGATCACTCATATGGAGAAAATCAAATAAAATATGTGAATATTTATGTTCTATAATAAAATCTATGCATAAACAGCAAACAAGCCTATGCTTCCATATTACAGAATAACACTATTGATAAACAGAAACCAAAGGCACAATTACTAGAGTACTTCAGTTCTCCATCCCCAGTACCTAATCCCCTCTATACCAAGTTTTATAAATTAAGGAGATTGTGTAATTTTGAAATGAAAAGCATCAAAAGAAGTGGGTTTAATCTTTATGCAAATGAAAGAATTGGACTTAATACATAAAAAGAACAACATTAACATGCAACAATTACAGATAAGTATAGAAGCGTACCTGCTGCACAACGATGGGGTTATCCCTGCTATAATTTACAATATAGTTAAGCATGCCATCCCTCTCATCCCGTGCTGCTATGTAACCATATAGTTGTATTGAGCCATTGCTGATCGGACTTTTGGACAGCAGCACCGAGAAAAATTGGAACATGTGTTGTGGAAACATGCACACGTTTGTGGGCTTCAAGAACATCATTGGCTCCAACTGAGCTTCACCAAACATAAAAAATGCTACTTAATACACCAGGTAAATTATTGTATTACATAAAGGGAAAGGAAAACCATTCTTTACCATACATATGTGTGCTAAGTTGCAGAGGGCTATCTAAAGAACATTGTCAATCAAATAACTCAATGTATGCAAGTAAAAATGCAAACTGTTTCACGAAACCTGAGGCTGGATGTTTCACAATACCTGCGCTGTAGACTCACAAGAGAGATACTAAGAGGTTCCCCCTTCTAATGGCTTGCTTTGATTGATAGATCTTCTCTGTACAAGAGAGGTTACTTGACTCCTAATGAGCCTAATCAGATCAGGTTCTATGGATGGAATTCAGTATGATCACAACTTATGTCATGTGCACTGATCTAGGTGGCCTCGACCAGCGCAACCTGAACGATAAATGGCAGCCACACCACATGGGCAGGAAGAGAGGAGAGCTCCTAAGTAAACTTCATAATATCTTGCTTGAGTTTGATCGATACATCTTCCCTCATTATATAGAGCTGCCACTCTGGTCCATACGGCGGCTTGGGTTTTGTTTATATGCTACAAAACGAAAAGAAACTTAAGACCCAATTTTATGTGCAGCTCCATTACTTCCACTCTGATAGTTTACTGACCCTATGACAACTTTTCTAGAATCTTCTAGAAATAAAACAAATGCAAATAACATGGGACCACCTGGCCAAGTGTCCAGCCAAACATGGTATGATTGCAACCCTTATGCAAAACATGAAACTAAATAAGTTAATGCTCTTGTAGGTTTTCTGGGCAAAAAATAGCTAGGTCCAAGTATAAAGAAAATGGTGCCACTACAACCTCCATGTTAGAAGGGTAGCTATATAGGTAGCCATACATGGGCCTCATGGGCCTAGCCTCATGGGCCTAATATACTCATAAACCAACACTCCAGACTTTACTAGGAAATATCTCAGTGCTTCAGGAATGAAGGTGAAGTATCTAGTACAAGTGCAAAGTTTTGAAAATTGACGATTACGACGCGCCTAGTCGCGACTAGTCGCTAGGCTTTGGCCTGGCGCCTGGACTAGGGGGGTAGTCGGGCCTCAAGTCGAGCAGAGAAGGATAAGGGGGAGAAGGGGGAGAGAAAGTCGTGTGCGTACTCGCCTCGACCTCCGCCGGGAAGCAGGTCCCGCCGGCTGCGCTGCTCGCGACTCGCCTGGAAGCAGATCCCGCGGGCGAGCCTCCTGCCCGCCTGGCAAGATCCGCCGGCGACGCGGCTCGTGCTCCTCCCCGCCGGCGACGCCTCCCCTGCTCCTCTCCGCCGGTGACACGGGTCGTCCTCCTCCCCGCCTGGCGGAGGTCGCTGGTGGGGGAGGAGGAGCGGGCGCGCGGCGAAGGGGAGCAGCGGCGCAGGCGAGCGGGCGCAGAGAGGCGTTCGGGAGGGAGAGAGAGGAGCAGGGGAGAGGATAAGGGGAGTTGGGCCGTGGTGGGTGAGTTGGGCCGTTAATGGGCCTTTTTTCTCTTTCTCCCCTTTCCATGACCACTTCTCTTCTATTTTTTTCTTTTCTTTTAAGTAAATATACATGTATTCTGCTCAAAAAATGTATATATACATGTATTAGCCATCGCCTAGCAAAACGCCTAGCATCGCCTAGGCTCGACTAGTCTCGACTAGTCTCTAGGCTAAGGGTCGTCGCCTAGATTTCGCCTAGCGCCTAGCAAAACTTTGTACAAGTGTACAACTAATGTTCGCCTAAACAAGCGTTTATGATGTCTAAACAACATTTAAACGCTAACAACCAGGTCTGAGTCTGGTTTAGGGAGTAAATGATAAATTAAATGGCCAAAATCACATTTAAACTTTTTTAAGTGTCACAGATAAATAACGTTAGACTTGTTTAGCTAGTGAATGGTACATTTACTCTAGCATCTTAGCAATCTTGCGTGCAGCACAGGGTGGAAATTTGGGTGGTGGCTGCATTCTTGACCAAGCCCATGCCATAGTGCAATGAGGAAAAGGCATATTTTGGCCAAGTCCAGCTCTACATGTAGAGGTGGGCACAAAAACAGAATCACAAACCCGAAATACCCGAAAATTCATGTCCTACTTTGGGTATCAGCTCTGAATACCCAAATTTGGTTTGGGAAATTCAAGTATTGACTCCAGGTAACTGAATCACCCGTTATACAATGAAAGCCTGGCCAATTATTCACAATAAGATTTATTTTGTTTCGATTTGGGAATTGTTTGGAATCAATTCATGGATTTGAAATCTTCCTTCTATTGATCTCTGTTCAATTGATTCTATCCATGCAAATTGGTTTGATTTGTTGACTGGATTTGCTTATTTCATTGACCATGCTGCCGTAATTGGGTTACATCTGGAACCCAAATCTCAGGTGGCCAACATTTTGGGTATTGATTTTTTTGGGTGAATCTTGGCCTCTTGGGTAATAGTTTTCACAACCCAAATTACCCGACCCATAAATTTTGGGTAACCAAATGCCCACCACCCATTTACATGACTCCACTTGCATCGTCTGCATCTTCATTATGTCGCCGCTAAATATTACAACCCACTATTTAAGATGCTTCTAATGTAACACCGACCAGCTCACTATTTGAAACGCTTTTAATCTAACACCGACCACTAATTTAACATTGACCATAGCCCACTATTTAAAATGCTTCTAATCTAACACCGACCACTAATGTAACACTGACCACAAGCCAATATTATGAATATATGCACAAAATCTTATCATTTTCAATACAATTTGGACAGCCTAAGTCTAACCCAGCCTGTATTGACTTTGCTTCCAATCTAAGCCTGTGTTTGGCACAGCTTCAGATCTGCGATCCAGGTTGGATCTGTATTTGTAGCATAAATTAGAAATGACACAAATATTTATATTTAGAGCAACTCCAACAGACTATTCTTCCTAATTTATAAGGATAGGTATTTTGGTAAAAAAAAACACCCTCTAACAGCCTTTTGATTGGATCTCAAAATATAAACATCCTTTATTCTAGATTTCTCGCTAGCCAAAGATGGAGAGCGAATGCGCACAAGATATAGAAAAGTTGTTGGTGGGTACAAAGATATAGAAAGCAATTTTTACTCAAATGACACTCCAAATGATGATTTAGAGAGTAAAATTTAAAGACTCTTAGAGATGCTCTTAGTCCAAAGTATAAATGATTCATCTAAATGTTCTCGACATTCCTGCAGCTCTACATCCATGCAAAATTTCTTGGAGCTACAAATACTCAGATCTAAAGCACTGCCAAACAAGGCCTAAATTCACAAAAGAGTGTAATAATGGGAATCTCCCACCTCCAAAGAGCCAATTAAGTCTGCGCATATATTCCTCAATATATACTTAAAAAATACTCATTGGTATTACGGATCAAAAATGGGAAAATAGATTTGGCCATTTGAAGCACTTACTCTCGTTACGGTCAGCAAGATCACCGTCAACGAAGTCTTCCTGTAGACGCGTATTATTGTATATGGCACTATCACGGTGTGTGCTATTTCGTACAATCCTTGCGGTAAGTATGTCAGCCACTGTCGGATTGTACTCTATTAACTCCTTAGTTACCGCTGTCCTCAGATTGCCTGAAACCTTATCTTGATCCAAGTATTCGGTGGAAATAAGCCTCCGGGGGGGTTTATAGATAGATCTAACAAAAGAATATAAAAGATCAGTAACACAATACAACCAGTCCGGATTAAAATAAACATCAACTACCTGCTTTTCGGAAAGATCATGCATATAGAGATGGATAGATAGAAAGAATTCGTCAGAATCGAGATCGAAAAATCCATTGCAAGGCGCGTGATGATATATAAATCGTCAGAATACACACCCAAAAATTCATTGCAAAGCAACTATAGCGATAAATGTTCGGAAGCCAGAAACGAGAGGAGGCAAGAACAGACCCATAAAGACGATTCAGATCTGGATATGCTGATGCTAACGGCTTGAGTGGATCTCCTCGTCGCGCAAGCGCTGTGGGGCACCGGCACAAGCGAGGCAGATCGGAGCCAACTCTACCGATAGATCGTAGGAGGAATTGCATACTCCCCGACTTGGTTTGCTTGGCGAGATTGGAAGTGGCCAACCACGGCGGCGGCTATTTGACCTAGGCGTGGGGAATCTATGGCCCTTACCCTGTTTCGATCCCATCTCTTAATACGATTCGTGCACTGCACCATTCCCGGACTTCCCGCAGCCGGTCCTCTGCCCCGCTGCCTCCGCCTGCGGCCCTGCCATGCCGTCCCCGGCGCCCTCCTCCAGGCGTGGGTGGGGCCCCAGCGGGTCCGGCGACCCCGGGGCAGGCGGGGTGCGGGCGCGGCAGCCCCGATCATCCCGGCGCGAGCGGGGGTCTCAGCTGCCCCTGCGACCCCGGCGCGGCCGGCGGTGCGGACGTGGTGGCTCCGGCGACCCCGGAGCGGGCGGCGGGCGCAGGCAAGGCAGTTGCGGCCACCATGGCGTGGGCGTGGGGCTCGAGCGCGCCCCCCGCTGTCAAGTCCTGCCGCAGTGCATCAGGCCCGGTGCGCGACAGCCCGCCACCCGCCTCGCAGCCCTCGAGGCCGCTGGTCCCTCTCCTCCTCGCAGCCGCGGCGGTCACCGCCTCGTTGGTGACGCTCACCCGATGGCCGTCGTCGTTGGTAAAGAACACACAGGTCCACCGCCTCCCGTGCTTCCTTCCGCTGGCGTTGGTGTAGCAACGGATTAGTCCAGCGAGGGGGGCCGGCAAAACACTTGCACTGCTGCTGAGCAATGCCTGCACACGGTGTGCTTGACGAATTGCCCGTGAAAAGTGAAGATGGCTGAAGAGTGTGAAAGGGCACGGTCAAGTAACAGGCATGCGGACACAGCCATGAAGCTGCTCAACGTGGACCTTCCAGGTGCTTTTTTTTTTAACCAGGGCACAGTGTCCTGTTCCCATGCACATGCATGGAAATACGGTGGTTTGGGGCATTTGAACACGGGTGGTGAGCGCATGCTCAAGATACTCAACCAACTGAGCTACGTGTGGACCTTTCAGGTGCTAAAGCCACAAAACAAAACCAAAGTACAAAATTAGTCTGACAATAGTTCTAAACCTGTAAGTTTTATGTGATTTTCTACTTCAGAAATGCATGTGACAATTTGGAGTTGTAGAATTTTTGATTGAGAAGCCCATTGCATATTAAATTCTAAAGTTAGAAAAATTATTCATTCTGTGGGGAATCCTTTCTTGCACCATAAAAATATAATGGCCACTGTTATACCCTTTTCTTCTAGGTTATGAGTAAGCGCTATGTAATGTGCCTATGCTCAATGCTTTTCCTAATTGACACTACGTGCAGCTGACAAAAAAAATCCTACTCGATGAAGGAAAAAGAAGAAGAGAAATTCAAGCTGTTGTGCTTGCCTAAGGTAACTATATTCATCCATTGCACTTATCTGGATTGTAGAATTAATCTGACATGGTTGAGACCTCGGCACAAGAAAAGTTCCCTATGCATTTGTTCACTAGAGCACCAATTTATCAGATACAGATGTTTGTGCAAATCCTAAATGATTGTTAGGTAAACTTTACCTATTTAGTTCCTCATTTTCCCATATGGACAACTAAATGAACTACATATGCTTGAACAGACAAGTGACTGAATTATTTGTTTCTCATTCACTCTCAAAACGCAGAGTGGTTGATGGATCAAATGGTTCGATTGTAACTTAACAACAAGCATTGCCTTTTATCATATACAATTCTTCAGCTTTGCACTTTTCCATTCAAAAATTTCAGGAAATAGTAAGCATTATCTATCGTTTCATTTAAGTATACATGCCTAATATGTCAACAATCACAATCATGCTACAAGATTAGAGATTACAACCACCTAAATTCTTTTGGTTAATACAATTTTCAGTTGGTTGGATATGATGTATAAGTCGCTATTTATCTTGCAACAATACTACCGTCTACAGTTCTATAATCAGATTTGAATTTACCGAGACTATTTACCTTTTTCAACCAATTATGATCTCAGATTCTTGTACATTGAGCCCTCATGTTAACTCGTCCTCTGAACTTCAATTCTTATACAGATACATCCTTATCCTACCAAACTTAATTTATATAACCATATTTCCATTTTAATTTTTGTGCAAACTACATAGATTTTGTAAGCATTCTTGATTACCTTTTCAACCTAATATACTCCTACAGGATTTGTCATGGGTTAGACCATTGTCATGCAACATGCTTCACATAGCCTCTGACCCAGGAAATGGGCAAATAGCCATGGAGATTGCTTTGGACTGAAGAACCACCAACAATGTGATAACCATGGATTGAGTTTGAGATCTTTTGCCGCTATCGATTGATTAAGTTACATTACCCGCTACAAAAAGCATTGATTTGAACATTTTTTTAACAAAATTCGAATGAATTAATTATCACTTATTTGGGGAGTACTACAACTTAGTGGACTGTTTCGTTTTCAAATTTTAATAGAGTCAAAGCTGAGCATTTAAACATGATATGTATGTAATCTTTCCTATCTGATGTAGGCTGTGCAGGATTGAAATGCAATATGCTATGCCGATCCCCGCAATGATGGTCTCCATATGGGGACACACAAGCATGTGGATCTGGGGAATCTGGGGAAGTGGAGGCGGGCCTCGAGGTAGATGGCCAGGCGCACCGGTGCCCCCTGCTTCATCCCTCCCACCGCTGATGTGCCACTGGGAGTGTCCGCTGTAGTCGTCCACCTGCACAGCGCTATCCCCCATATCGCGTGCCACCGTGGCCTCCTGGAGTGCTGCCCCGGCCCATGCCGACCACCGCGCCATACCTGCGCCGCTTCGACTCCACCTCGCCCCGTTTGCCGCACTGGCCATGCACGCCGCCAACTGTGGCAAGCGCTGGTGCATTGGCCTTGCAGCTCCGGCGACAGAAGTGGCGGCGGCACCCATCCAAAGGAACTGCCGCAAAGGAATGGCACAGGAACATCAGATGGCCAGCACAGCTCAGCAACCCAACGGAGCACCGAGCAGCCCGGGGCGCCATGGAGCACAGTAAAACCCATGAGAAGATATGCTTCCTTTGTCGCAAGGTAATGGGTTCAAGATTGGAAACACCATCTAATCTGTAATTAAACTAGGGTTCCTGATAATCCAGGGTTAAAGCTTCAATTTTTTTAAACAAAGAATGAATCCTTTGTTGATAGTTTAGGACATGATTTCTATTCTTGCCTTCCTGCAGAAGATTTTGCTTGCATAGCGACTATTTGTGTTTACTGAGAAAGCCTCACCTCAGGTACTCAATTGGGCATAAGCATGAGTTGTTCTTAATATCCTTTTTGCATATAGCCTTGCAGGTTCAGTCATTGCCATGTTTCTGTCTCCTTCTGTTATCAATATGTGAAGTTAGATGTTTGTCTTCTATCATACTGTGCAATGTCCAAAAATTGGCAGCTCGCTCATTTTGCAAACTTATTAGGTTGGTACAAATCTAAATTAAAAAATTATGGTGATTTGGGATACAATAAAGAAGGATGTGTGCCATTGCAATATGCAGCATTTCATCTGCCTTCTCAGCTGTCCTGTGTATTTTGATACCTGATACTTGACAATAAAGGCATTAGAGTTCAGAGGTATGTATTCATTCCTTTGGCCTTTGCAGACAAAAACGTGTTTACATTTTGTGGTTCCTACTGTTAATGCTCTGACCAATGTTATAAAATAGTCTTACTGATCTTTGAAGCAATACACCCATAATCATGCAGAGGATGGATTGTAGCACTAATCAATACCAGAGGCAGCTGGAGTTTCATTTGAAGTGCATGCGTCAAGTATAAAGATCCTTCAAGGGGCATAGTAAGGATTTTTGCTAATAAAAAAGCCATTCACTATAGCAGAGTCCTTCATGCTGATGCAAAATTTTATTTTTTTGATGAAGTCTCAAAGCCTAAATCAACATTGTCGTAGAGTAAAATATCCCAACGATAGAAGATGGCGAGTCTTTGTCAAGCCGAAAGATATACCAATACATACCAAGCAACCAAAGGGAGGAAGGCGATCCAATGCTTGTGTAGATGCTTAGGCTAATTAAACTGAGTTGCTAGCTGTAGGTTCTAAGTCCCTCAATGATGATGAACAACTTTACTTTAGATTGCTAGAACTTGGTGAGTGTATGTTTCTTGTACTAAAGAAGAGATATGCACCTACTCAGTAGAAGTCAATTAACAACTTTAAAAGTAGGATGGGAATTTCAAACAGTGTGACTATGCAGTTTGACTTGAGTTCCTTATTCCAGCCTATCCTGAGGCTAACCTGGATAGCCTGGTAACTCTCTTGCAATCTGAAATAGACAAAATTATCAAGTCAATGCCTACAGACAAAGCCCCTGGGCCAGATGGGTTTAATGGGCTTTTCACCAAAAAATGTTAGTCTATAATCAGAAATGACATCTACAATTTGTTTATGGAATTCTTTGAAAACAAGGTTAATCTAGCAGCAATCAATAGCTCTTATATTGTTCTGGTTCCTAAGATCAGTAGTCCCATTACTGCGTCTGACTTTAGGCCAATATCCTTGTTGAACTGTTGTGTGAAGCTTTTAACCAAATTGCTTACTGAGAGATTGCAACTTATCATCCTGAAAATCATTCACAAGAATAAGTACAGCTTTATCAGAAGCAGGACAATCCAAGATTGCCTTGCTTGGAGCTTTGAGTACATCCATCAATGTCAACAGTCCAAGAGGAAAATTGTTATTGTCAAGTTGGATTTTGCAAAAGCATTTGATACTATTGAGCATTATGTCATTCTTGAAATGCTGGAGAAGCTGAACTTTCCTCCTAAATGGATTAGCTGGGTGGCTACTATTCTTTCCTCTGGCACAACATCTGTCCTCCTCAACAGTGTTCCAAGAAAGAGCTTTCCCCCTTGTTGTTTGTTCTTGCAGTTGAAGTTTTGCAATATATCATCAATGGCCTGAAAGATAAGGGAATTTTGAAGCTTCCTATTCTACAGCCTACCTCTGATTTTTCCCATCGTGTAGTATGCAGATGACACGCTATTAATCATGCAAGCTGATGCCAAACAGTTATTCTGCCTGAAAGCTATATTAAATACCTTTGTTGCATCGACTGGTTTATGTGTCAATTTTGACAAATCTATCATTGTACCGATTAACGTTTCAAGTGAGAAGATGGAAATCTTGGCTGGTACCCTGGGATGCAAAATTAGATCCTTTCCCTTTACCTACCTTGGGCTGCCACTTGGAACAACTAAGCCAAGAATGGAAGACTTTGCTCCCCTATTGGATAAGGTAGAAAGAAAGTTATCAGCATGCTCTACTCTTTTGTCTTATTCTGGAAGAGTTGAGTAACCTATGCTATGTGTACATTCAAGCTGCACAAGGGTGTGATTCAGGATATTGATAGAATAAGAAAGCAATGTCTATGGAGAGGTAATTCAGAGAGGAAAAGAGGAGGTAATTTAGTTGCTTGGCCACTAGCACAAAGACCTAAGATAAAAGGTGGTGTGGGTATTAAGAATCTACTCCTGCAGAATGATGCCTTGCTAATAAAACAACTCCATAAGTTTTACTCAAAAGCTGACGTTCGTTGGGTTCAACAATTGTGGTTCAAATACTATGATGGTAAAGTTCCTCATATTCAAAGGGAGGTTGGTTCCTTCTGGTGGAGAGACATCTTTAGGCTCAAGAATTTATATGACTTCATCACTTCCTGTCAGTTTGGTGATGGCTCCACTGTTCTCTTTTGGAAGGATGATTGGGCTGGTGAGTGTGGCAGAACCGCCTAATCTAATGTCCTCCCAAGAGTACTCGTCTTCCATTAGACCCTAAGTACCTAAGGGAGAACACTAAACTATGCGATTGCGTCGAGCACACCGCAAGGGAGAACTCGAAGATCCACACTTTTACATCAGGATCACAAATGAGAGAGTAAAGCTTACAACATCCTTGTCATTTCTTACATCGCTTTTAGTACAACATCTGAGTAATTCATTATTGGATTATAACAGCGGAATATAAAATGTTATCAAAATTCAGCGGAAATGAAACCATTTAATGATAAGTTAAACATTAACATGATGAACTATTTTAAAACATGAAATGATAACAAGTTGTCAGTATTTTCTTTGTAAAACTTTTGGTGAGAGTTTTAATAAATAAACTCTACTCCGCATCGCAAAGGAAATCCTCACTGAGCCCACCAGGAGGTTTCCACACACAAGTGTCAGCTTATCAGCACCTGTCACCTGCAACAGGGTAGAACAAACCGTGAGTACTCAATTATACTCTGCAAGACTTACCCGTCAGAAGGAAAGAAAAAGACTCTAAGGATTATGCAAGACTTTCTGGCTTTGGGTTTATTGCATCTGCAAGAAGCATTACTAATGTGCATCCTTATATTTCTTTTATTAGCGGTCATCATTAGCTCATTATCTGACCATTCTATGTAAGCACCAAGGCTACTTTCAAGTAGGTGGTAAGCAATCAGAACTATTTCACAATCTTCCAAAGTTCTTACTACGATGCCAGATTATAGTCATGTCGGACCGTCAATTTGACGGCGATTCGCGAATCAATGACCGTCAATTTGACAGCGATTCGCGAATCAATGTGCCTAGCTGGGTGCCCTAGAAACACACGCCTTGTTTGTACCCTGGGCACAAGCAAGACCAACTCGTTCCACTCCTGTCAAGGGGTCCAGGTCCCCGTCCAAGCTCGGACTCTAAGTCCCCAACACTGCAGGCCTGGTCTCAGTGTGGTGCTTAGACCTCCTCGTCCTAATATATATAATCACCTAAAAACCTGGTGCGAAAAGAGCTAGAACCCATGACAAAAGAGAAACAAGTTTTTCCGCTCTTATAAGCAAGTATATGTTCGGGACAAGTAGGTCTGTGACCTGACTATGAAATTCAAAGCAACGAACGGTTCTTAATTGACACAGGCGGAACAAATGCAACTAGAGTCCCATTCTGTTGCCCAACCAAGTACAAGTCCATCCAAGCCCATTCCGTCCGGTCTCCAATTATTATACATATTTATTCCGTGTGATAGTAACATGATAATAGTAACAATAATATATTTCCTATCTCTCACGAGTGACAAGTAATCGCTCGACTTCTACCGGAATCCTATAGCATAGCACGCTACACGATCCTATCATATTAGTAAGACTCATAGGATAAGGATATATCTATATATATGCAAGTGGGTTTCATTCAACTCATTTAAACTTAATGCACAAGCATAAAATTAAAGTGCAGAATAATAGGGGTTATGCACCGGGGCTTGTCTAGGTAAGATATAACCAAAGTTAGCACTCCATCGGTGTGACACGATCACCATGACACCATCATTTCTGCTACCTCCAGGGGACCACGATCCATCTTATTCCTATTATGATATTCGCGGATACAACGCATAGGTGTAAATAATCAATGACAGTCGCAACTTAAAATACGATTTTCGTCTCTCACACGAACTAGCTTAACGACTAACGTACTAAGCCGCTTATCTATGCTACCAGCAACGTGCTAAAACCCCAACAAGTATTTTAATTTTACAAACCAAGATATTGCTTTATTTATTTCATTGATTTAATGTATATATTCCAACTAGGGCTCATTAACTATTCTAACATCTAGTATTCTGGAGTTACAAAAACTATAGTGAGTACTTAATAATGTCAGAAACTTACTGTGAAATTTCTAGAATTATTACTAGTATAGGTTAACCTTGGAAATTCATACAAGTTCATATTCCAGAAAATGTTAATTCTCTCCAATTAATTAACGAGCTTCTGAAAACATTATAAGACTATGTGAAATAAATGTACTAACATATAGAGAATGATTTTAGAAACCAAACAAACCTTGTTTCATAATTTTTGGATTCCTACACATTGGTATATGAAATTTACAAGTTGGCTCCCGAAACTAATTGGACAAGCATTTAGAAAAGGAGCCGGGCCAGCGGCCGCCAACTCGGCCCAACAGCGCGACGCGGCCCGCGCGGAAACGGTAGCGCGCCTAACAGGCCGGCCCAACACAGCCCAGGGATCCGGCCCGAGGCGGAAACCAGCGTGGGTGCTAGCTCTTTTGCCAAAGAGTCCCCGTTATCTTTTCTATTCGCGAAGCTACTGGAAGTACTATTCCCCTGAGTCATGAACCTTACATTAGAAACCCTATATACATTTGAATTCTTATTTTCAGCGGTCCCTGGCGCTCATGCTCCAGCACAGAGTAGAGCAGTGCACGGCGTGGCCCTAGGCGGCGCGACCCCACCCACGGGCGCACGCCATAGGGGCGGAGACAAGGGGCGCAGCACACTGCAACATGATCAGCCATGGCAGCGGCCATGGTCGGCCGGTTCAAGGCGGTGGCGCGGACGCTCCGGTGAACCTACGTGCCCCTGGAAAGATAGAGGTGGCGGAAAAGTGTCGGGGGCTCACCGCGATTCCAGCAACGGAGACGTTTGAAGCGAGGGATGGTCGAGGCAGCCTGGCCACGTGTGCCCGCACCGCGCGGCGACGCTCAGAGCAGGGCATCGGTGCGTCACCGCCTCTCCGGCAAGGCCCCTGACCAAAAAGATGCGAGCACCAGCTGGAGAAGACCGAGGCAAACTCAGGGGCACGAGGAATTGAACCGCTACCCATTCTACGGCCTTACCTTCCTGACTCACTGTCGCGGCAGTGCTCATGACCGGCGGCGAGCAAATCCCGAAACTGACCGGCAACAAAGCATGGTCCGGTTCACGGGGAATAGGGCACGTAGCTAACCTTCTAATCTATCCACAGGAGTGAGGAATTTCACTGCAAGGCTAGAACGGTTGGTGAGGAGGGAGAAGAGCAGGGACACAATGGTGACAAGGGCAGGCGGCGATGTCTTTACGGAGCTCGGCCAGCACCGGCCAAGACGTGGAGGGGGGAGGCACAGCCGCGAGGGGACCCGACTGAGCAGGCCACAGCAGGGCGCGTCGGCTAGCGAGAACACAAATGGGACGGAGCAGGCCCGAGTGATGGGCGCAGCGCGTGCCAAGACGGCAAGGGCACAAGGGCGGGCAAGGCAGGGTGGGGGGTCGCCGCCAACAGCACGACTGGGCCAGGCGGCCTTGGCGTGTCGGTAGCGGCAGTAGGTGGACAGCGGCCCAACAACATGACACTGCAGCGTGGTATGCACGCACGGTGACTACGGACACCGGCCGAGCACGAGCAAGGGTTGATGAGCACGAATTTTAAAGCGAACAGCGGCTGCTAATAGCACGATTGAGATTCGACCAACTCACCTGTCCCAAAGCCCATCCTACCTGCCATCACGCAGAGCAACCACACGGACCAGAGGGTGACTAGAGAGGACGGTAGAGATACGCCGAGATGGGTTCGTCGCTGGAGTGCCAGTTCAAGCGAAAGAGCGTCAACATGCAGTTCATAGCGCGTTCTAGCGAAGTTAGGCATTTTCTAAGGCAAGCAACACGAAGTCCAACCCAACTACCACCTACACCAGCTCAAGTGCTAAGTCAGAAGTAACCAACTATGCAAAAACATGATACTAGTGCTTAGGCATTCTGGTTAGAATTTAAACGCCAAAAATAACTTCGTCATCACCTCTTTCCGACCAGGACGAGATCTAGGGTTGAGGTGGAACTGCATTTTGGATTCGATTTCTGAGCTTGCAAAATACTAGTTAGCAACAGTTATTTTTCCAAAATAAGAGTTGCATTTTTATCTACACGACTTGCTCATTAATTTTTGCTTAAGCGCTACACACAAGTCATATTTTATTTTTGTTGCTAAAAATTGTTTTTCATGTCCATTAATTCAAACAACTTAGATCTCATTAGCATGATTTCACATGAAACAAGCTAACTTACCTTATTCGTTTATCATTTCATGTGAGGCAAAATTTTTAAAACCCGAGAACTCGTTTACTTAAATTCTTTTTTATCTTCATTGGGGTGCTAAGCAAGCTCATAACACCAGGGGTGTTACAGTGAGTGTCTTGATGAGCTCCTCCCCAACATTGCTAGTTTTGCTAGATCCCCTGACATATCTGTCAAGGAAGTTTGTGAAGCCACATGTCTGGAGGACCTGTTTGTGATCCCTATATCACAAGCTGCTTCAATGGAATTAGAAGACCTCAGAAGACCAGTGCAATCTTTCTCTTTGACCGATGGTCCTGATCAGCGCATTTTCTGTTGGGGAAACGGCAAGTATACTGCGGCTAAACTATACAAGTTGGCCTTCCTCACTATGCCATTGCCAGCTGGCTTTCGTTTGGTTTGGAAATCAAAAGTGACTCCTAGAGTTAAATTTTTTGCCTGGTTGATTCTCCTGGACAGATTGAACACTAAAAGTATGCTTGCTAAAAGGCATTTCAATGTTCAGCCCAACTGCTATTGCGTTATGTGTGATGATGCAGAGGAGGAAACAATTTTGCACCTGTTCTTTGAGTGTAGTTTTGCTAAGAAATGCTGGGACAAGCTAGGGATTACTTGGTCTCATGAAGCTGATATACATAGGAGGATCGTCACCACTAGGCAACTGGCAGGGCTCCCATACTTTATGGAGATCTTTCTTATTGCGGCCTGGGAATTAAGTCAGAAACAGATTAGTCTTTGATGGAATCCTTGCTACTTATAGTACATGGCTCAGGAATTTCAAAGAGGAAGCCTCTCTCCAAGCTCACCGACTTAAAGATGATGATAGAGTTTTAGTTTGGTTTGATAGCTTGTAATTCCTGTTTTCTGTTCCCTTGCTCTTCTCTGTTGGGTTGTAAAGCTCCACCTCCCTCCCCCCTTCTCTCTCTCCCCCCCTCTTTGTAAGTATCTGTTTCTTGTTACTGTAACTCTTGTTTCTTTTGTTGCTTTATAAAAGTTTTAGAACACCGTGGGGAACTCCCCCACGGTTTTTGCGTAAAAAAAAGATATTAGGGATATGTGCTGATTGTAAGGGGAGTGAAGGACCTCTGTAGTAAATTCATGGAAAGGACCTGTGAAGGGGAGTGAAGGACAACATTATAATGATGAAGCATTATTGGCACCAGACTGCTGTTGCGGTTGCTACAGTGCTCTCTATTACTCGTATTTGTCTAGGAATCCAGAATTCATGTGTAAATTGTTAGATGGCAAGTTTAAAACCGAGCAAGATTGACAGTTTTGTGGTCTTTTCATACTTTGCCATTGTTACTAACTTTTGTTTTGATTGGCTGCTTATATGAGATATAAAAAATGTTGACAGTATTCATAATTCGATCAATATCAGTTGCACTGTCGTCGGCATCACAAGCCTCTCAGCTAATAAGTTGCACCAGGAGCTTTTGTGATGTGTTAAGCAGGAGTAAAGCAGCTCACAAAACTCCTGTCTGGCAACTTACGATGATCAGTGCTGTGATCTGATCATGTGACGGGTAAGTCTTTGAAAGATTGATGAAAGAGACAACGTCCAGAACGGGTTGGTCAACAGCGTCGACGGCCTCCTCGCCCTCGGTCCCGGCTCGGCCACCCTCGTGGCCGGCTACCACGGGCGTTTTGTCGTACAGGGTTTAACAAGGTACCTGAAAGCTTGGTGTTGGACTTTCGAGGGCCGAGCGCCGCCGCGCCGGTCAGCTTCTCGAGGACGGAGCTGCTGTCTCGCCGACGCCGAGCAATCTGACGCACAGGAGTCGTCGCTTGCGTGTCGTGGCGTCCACCACCTCAAACTGCTTAGCGACCCTCCTTCCCTTGTTCTAATCCTCGTCTCCTGCGTGCCATGGGGTTGCCGTCACCAGGATCTGCCTCGCCTCCGTTGCCCCAGCTTGCGGCCTTGGCCGCGCAGGGCTTCATCGCTTCGACGTCGACACTCAACCCCAATGCGCCGCCTTTCCATGGGTCTCCGGCCTCCGTGCGCAGTGCGCTCCGGGGGTATGCTCCGCTTTTCCGACTCTGAGGCCTCGTCCAGGTCCGGGGAGTCCGAGCCGCCTTCGCCGACGGGTCAGGGGAAAGCGGTCCTGCCCTCGCGCAGGCATCGCTGCCGTCGTTGCCCGCGGCAGAACCCGGAGGGGTTCATGGCTGCCGCCCGTCGGGCCCATCCAGCTCCGGCTGCTGCTCCTGCCCCGACCCGCCTCGCCTCCCTCGTGGTTCACCCTGCTCGTATGTCAGTCGCGCCTGATGCTGAGGAGTTGGGGCAGAGTGAGAGTCGTAGGCGTTGGAGATGCTGAGGAGGGTTTTTTTATCGGCCGAAAGTCGTCGATATTTTCGAAATTTCCTTTCTATCCCCGAGGTCCGATAAAATTTGATATCAGCCAAATTTTTCCTATCTTTCCTGTTTCTACACAGATAATCCAAAATCAGTCACGTGACGATCCGACACTTATAATGTTTAATATCTTAGGAACCAGTGATGTTTAATATCTTAGAAATAGTTTCAAGTCAAATTCTACAAATTTTTTGAAAAAATATTTAATTTGTTTTGAATTTGGTCCGATATTTCCGATATATCTTGTTTATCCTCTTTATCTATGACGTCCGATAAATTTTAATTTCCGATAATGAAAACCTTGCCCCAGCCAAATGTATGCATCGTCGTAACATTACTGATGTCAATAATGTGTACGATATTAATGTCAGCTTGTACTAATGTTCATACATCCGTCGGCATTGCCTGTGCTCTTTGAAAGAGGGAAATTCAACACGTACTGATGCAGTAGTTTTACTGACTGACTGACCCATCATGGATCAGGGTCAGCGCTGTTGTTGTTCTCGACGTGCTATTTTCAGCGCATTTGGAAAGTTCTACGAAATGACGAATAGATAACTTATTTTGAAGAAATCTGGAATTTATTTATTTTGGTTATTTCAATGCTAAACAACGTACCATGTGGAACATGAAAATATTTGAATATATATGGCGTGCTTAAAAATTTTTTAGAAGGGACAAGATCTGGAATGAGCATTCATGGTTTGTTCAAAAAAAAAAACAGCAAGGTAACTGGAAGCCATGCATGAACATGATTGGGAGTGACGAGGATTGAGAAACAAGTGTGAATTGCGTCACTTAAAAACTAAGGCTCATAACCACTTATAAGAATCTACGTAAGTCTCTAATTGTACATCTGGTTTTCCTTGTGAGCATCATCTTGGTGTGTTCAGTTCTTGAAGGAATTTCACCCTTTTTATTCATCCAGTTCCATGGGGTCCGTTAAGAAAATCCCACCAATAATTGGAAGCCTTGTACTTCTACTGTACTGCACGAGTGGAGATGATTATGTGTTGTTTGCTGATGATCTGGAAACTGGAAAGGTAAAGCTTTGCATGAGGTTGTTTTGTCAAGAGTGGCTGTCATCTCATCCCAAACCACATTCAAATGAGGCATTTCATCAAACATACCATGCACATCACTAGCATACAGAGACAGCTTGCACTTGCTCTTTTTACTCACTCCATCCCTATCCACATCGGCACATATCTTGCTCACAGCTGCACTCTTAGACTCAATTTGCTCCTGGCTACATATGGTGGTAACACCTTCCATGTTCTTAGCTTCATCCCACGTGCTAATCCCGTGAGACATCTCATAGAGCACCTCATGGGCATCCCCCACAGATAGCATCGGTACATCAAATATGATTTCCATGCAGTGTTTTTGGTCAACAAGCCCTTTTGCTACCTGCTATAGTAGAACATGTGAATTAAAGGTATGCAGTGATTCGTCATCCCAGGTCACTTCTACAATAGATGTTTCGTGAAGCAACTCCTGCTCAGAGAGCAAATCTTTAGCGAACAATTCAGTAGTTGGCTTCTCCTCACCATGAGCTACATGTTGCAGCAATCATGGAAATCAAGGCCATGCCTGAATTCCTCTGGGCGGTGTACAACATGCTCACCAAATATATATGGTCTGATCAACACTTTGACACACCTCTGCAAAATCTTCTTCCCAAACAACACCTGCAAGAGGCCACTCATTGAGCAGCATATGTGCAACAACTGCCAATTCCATTGGAGTAGTGAACTCTACCATCTTAGCATGTGTTGCATACCTGCATCTTTGTCCCTTTGACGAAGATCATCGAACACTTGGTGGGCACTGCCTTGAGGTGGCATTTCGTCAAATACCAAGGGAGAAGAATGCTTGGCAGGTTCTAGACGTAAGACTACACTACCATCACCTCCATGACAAGTAGAGCAGACACACCAAGAATAGCCACCATGCTGCAACGTCGACCCCAATCCCGAGGTGTGATGGTTATTCTGGGTGTGTCTGGTCTACACAAGCAAATAGCAAATCCAAGATATTGATCACATGATTCCAACGCTCATCCTCGTGTTGGTCTTTGGTCAAGCATCACGTTGAGCAGCGTTGAAGTTTTAGGTGGAGCCATGGTTGATTGACCGGAAACTGATCTAATGTGAAAAGGAGTAGTGTACTGAGGACACCTAGATCATCTAACCCACTTTGTTTCTCAGATCGAGATCAACATAATAGCACAATCGACACAGTCCAATCTAACCTACAGAGCTGCTAGCCGTGTCTCCTTCAACGATGGTCAAAACCTCTAGGATGTCATCAAACACCTAACCCAACTAGAAAAGAAGATTTCCTCCATATAGCAATGTTTTAAATAGTGGGCTATGACATTTAACGGTGACCTTCTCCAAAAGCTATAAAAAGCTATAGTGGGCTATAGCGGAAGCTATTCATTTTGCGATTTTATAGAAACCATGAAAAAATTTAAGGAATTGTGCACATAAACATTTAACTAGATAAAAAAAATTATGAACACAAATACTCAAATACATGTAGTATCTAGGAGAATATGTTTCCAATGCAAGTCCATCATGTTAGAACTGGTGGTTCTGAACAAGAGAGAGAGAAGGGAAAGAGATCTCGGCGATGGAAAGGGGACACACTAGGGTTTTGAACGAGTGGAAATGAAAGGAGGTGAGGTCCCTTGTCCTCATGCCTTGAGAACTTGTATAGGCAATGGCTATTTACAATTGACCCCTGTAAGTGCATTAGCCCCCAATGTGGGTTTTGGATAATTAATGACAATCAAATTAGGGACTAACATGTTTATCTAAGTGAATACGCAGGTGTTAGTCTGATGAAAGAATTTGAATGGTCACATTTGGTGATGATAGCACCCTCAATTCCAGTGATTGGAAAGCGTTCCATCTCAAGTGGCTTGACTAGATTTTATTTTTTGGCTTGAGTCATAGGAAATGCCGCACTATCAAGAGGGATACAAATGAGGCTATCTAGATAGGGAATTAGTGCTCAATATGTGTTTGGTTATGCGTTTGAGAGACACCTTTGCACTCACGGACACTTAGTAAGGTGTTTTATGCCTGGGAGCACCGGTAGTACCAGTGAACAACCGGTAGTACCGGTAGGCATAAATCCCGCCGGTGGCAGTGCTTTAGTTCTATGAGCTTTTGTTCTAGCGGTAGTACCGGTGGTTGACCGGTAGTACCGATCTTGACCGGTGGTACCGGTGAAAGTCCGGTAGTACCGGTAGGTCAATTTCCTGCAAAACTCGTCTTCGCAGTAAACTGTACTAGCGGTAGTACCGGTGGTACCGGTCGTTGACCGATGGTACCGGTGAAAGCCCGGTAGTACCGGTAGGCTATTTTCTCGCAAAATCACCGGTAGGTTGACTGTAACGGTCGGAACCCTCGGGACCGGTAGTACCGGTGGGCACTCTCCGGTAGTACTGGTACCGCTTCAAAGATAAGTGTATAAATAGCTCTCCCCTTCATTTCTAATCGTTACCCACGCCATTTACTCCCACCTACCTTCAGACAAACAGCTCCCAAGCATTGACTCACCCTCTCTCTCTCTTCCTCTTTGCTCCTAAATCCAATCCCTTGCAAGATTTGAGTAGAGAGAAGAGTTTTGAAAGTGGAAAGCTTCAATTCGCATCTTGAGCACTTGGTTCCCCTTCTAGTTGGCTTGGTTTGTGTTTGTTACTCTTGGGTTCTTTGAACCCTAGCTAGCTAGGCATTCTTCATGGTTGCCCGTGTTGTTCTACATGTGAGGGCACCCCGAAGTGTTTGTATCACCCTTGTATTCTTAGTGGAAATCTCGGGCTAACCTTTGTGGTTGCTTGAGGCAGGCAAGGAGGTGGAAGAGACTCCGACCTTAGTGGTCACCTCAACAACGAGGACGTAGGAACTCCTTTGTGGGGTTGCCGAACCTCAGGATAAATCGTGTGTCCCGCGTGCTTGTTATTGTTGCTTGTGATTACTTGAGATATTACTTGTTCTTTGTGTTCTTCCTCTATCCTTATCTCTCTCATAGGTTTTGGGTGCCCAATCTACGATTTGGTGAAGGAACAAGCAAAAGGGAGTTCATTAACTTCATCAACATCATCTTCGATAATGGGGTAAAACTCAGATCTGAAATCACAACTCACAAATCTCTGATTTCATAGTTTCAGTAGGGTACCGGTAGTACCGGTGGTTTGCATCGGTAGTACCGGTGATCTCCCACCGGTAGTACCGGTCCAAACCAACCGGTAGTACCAGTAGGTATTTAACTTCCGCTTTGAGTTTTTGAGTTTCAGGTTTTTAGATTCGCCTATTCACCCCCTCTAGGCCTATTAGATCCTTTCAACCCCTTGGTGGGGTTAGATTTCACATGTCACAACTCTAGATACTGGTTGGGCCTCTTCTAGGGGAGACCTGGCCCATATACCTCATGTGCTCTCCCAACATCTCTCCCGACAAACACTTCGATAGGAGGGGCTTCGCCAACACTTCAACGACTACAACGACTCACCCATGCCAACACTTCGATGCAAGGGGCCTCACCATCATCTTCAGTGTTTGCAATGACTAACCTTCGACACCAATAGCTAGAGGGCTTCTCAGACATCTTCGATGTCAACACCGATAACATATCTTCGTCGATATCTTCGGTGACTACAACAATTTGCCTCCACCAAAACTTCGACATGAGGGGCTTTGCTAACATCTTCGGTGTCTACATCAACATCGCCGTCATCAACACCTTCAGCATGAGGGTGTTCGCCAACATCTTTGGCATCCACAACGACTTGCCTATGCCAACACTTCGGCATGATGGGCTCTGCCAACATCTTCGGTGACTATGATGACTCGTCTCCGCCAATACTTTGGCAGGAGGTGCTTCACTATCATCTTTGTCCAATACAACAGCTCAAGAGACTTTGTCAACACCTTTCGCATCAACGTTTATGATTACTTGCCTTCATCGCCGGGTTCAAGGGGCTACATCAACTCCTTCACCATTGATGTCTACTTCACCTTCCTCGACCACATTAGCTCAAGAGGCTCATCGATAACTTTAGTCCTGACATCTACTTCCGCTACTATAGCTACTACGACTATGTCAACTACAACAAGCACAACTAAAGATTTAGTCACAAGCACCAGCCAAGAGGAGCTAAGGGAGCATACTGGAGGACCTAACACCCTAGAGGGTGAAGTCTTTTGCCCAATGCTCATGTGAGAAGATTTGGCGGCTTCACGATAACCTTCAGCTACAACTACATCGACTACAATGACTACACCCATTCATAAAGAGAAGGTGTGTCTCCATGCGAAGCCTCAGATGAGAAGGTATTGGAGGTGAAGATCTGTACACTGAGAAGGTCTCGGAGACAATGATCTATGTAACAAGAAGGTCCCAAAGGCAAAGATTTGTGTGCTGAGAAGGTCCCAGAGGCAAAGACCTACGCGTCGAGCATAACAATCCATGTCATTGGAATGGCCGAGCGGAAGCTGAAGCCCAAATATGAAGATACATGGGAGATTGACATCAAGGCACTTGGAGTTAGTAGCTTCCTAATTTAGCACTTGTATAGACTAGAATTGTGTGTGTGTTCTTTTCTCCTTGCCCTTTTTCCCAATAGGGTTTTTGGGATGGAATTTTTAGTCAGGAGCACATGCATAGGTTGCGAAGGGCAATCCTCACAACTAGGGTTCGAGTTCTATTTGCGCATCATCTAGTATGAGCATCTAACAGGTGAAAGGTCTTGATGGCTAGAGGGGGGTGAATAGCCTTTTTAAAACTTTCTACAAAGACAAGCTAAATAAGTTTATCAATATAACAACTAGCGAGATGCGAGCTTTGCTTAGCCTAAGGGGTGTTTGCAAGCCACCTAACCAATTCACAATTCTAGTATATTTACACTCAACCGCATAAGTCAAACCGCTCAACTTAACTACAACTAAAGCTAGCTAGCTACACAAGCTAAGAGTAACACTAACAAGCTAGCAAGGTAACTAAGAAATTAATACAAGAGAGAGTTAGGACGGTATCACCGAGAGGCGAAGTATTGAGCCAACCAATCAATATGATCAAGAGATGAATACCAAGATAACCGAACACCGGGATCAATCAATCACAATATGAAAGTGATGACACGAAGATTTATCCCGAGGTTCACGTGCTTACCGGCACGCTAGTCCCCGTTGTGTCCCTCTTCACCACGTGGTTCGGTGGCTAATCGGTCACACACCGAGCCTCTCAAAAGGCGCCACAAGAACCTACCAAATGGCAAAAGGTTGCAATGACACGAGCAATATACTAATGTTGCCTTTGGCGCTTCGCCGAGGTAGGCACAAACCCCTCACAATCACCGGAGGTGGCCAAGATACAATCACCAACTCTTGCCAACGCCTCCAAGCTGCTCCAAGCCGTCTAGGTGGCGGCAACCACCAAGAGAAACAAGAATCCCGCAGCAAATCAACCACCAAGTGCCAACTAGATGCTATCTCACAATGCAAATGCACTTGGATCACTCAATCTCACTTTGAATATGCAAAGAAGCAAGAGAGATGAGTGGGAGGGGAGTTGCTTAGCTCAAAGTGCTCACAAGTATGTCAAATGTTCGAGAGATGGAGCCTTGAGCCGGCCAACGAGTATTTATAGACGTACCCCTTCGAATATAGCCGTTAGAAACTTAAACAGCCAAAATCGTGATGACCGGACGCGCTGGTCCAACTGACCGGACGCGCTGGTCACACTGACCGGACGCGCTGGTCACACTGACCGGACGCGCTGGTCATACTGACCGGACGCGCTGGTCGCACAACGGCTAAGTCACACTGACCGGACGCGCTGGTCATACTGACCGGACGCGCTGGTCACACTGACCGGACGCGCTGGTCATACTGACCGGACGCGCTGGTCTAACTGACCGGACGCGCCGGTCGCCCAACGGCTAACTGCGAACCAACGACCGGACGCGCTCATCGCGCAGACCGGACGCGCTGCTGATGACCGGACGCGCTGGTCCCGAGAGTGACCGGACGCGCTGGTCGCCTGAGCAGCACACAATGAAACAACGACTGGACGCGCTGAAGAAACATGACCAGACGCGACAGTGCCCGCGTCCGGTTAGAGTCCAGTAAGCTCCCTGAATGACCGGACGTGTCCGATCATCAGTGACCGGACGCGCCTCGCGTCCGATCATCAGTGACCGGACGCGCCTCGCGTCTGATCATCGAACTGAAAAACACGCAGACACTGAACACTGACCGGACGCGTCTGGTCATGCAAGGACCGCGTCCGGTTCAGCGTCCGGTCACCTCTGTGACCTCCGTTCGCCTCCGTTTCTTTTCTGGACTTCCAGCGTAGTGGAAAATAGGCATTTCAACTTGTCAAAAACGCCTGAATCCCGCGCTCGCAAGCTCGGCGGGAGGGAGAGAGGATCCCAAACACTCTCTACCACTCAAATTCCACCGCCTTCGCAAATGATCTAACACCACCAAGTGATCTTCATCATGTGTGAGTGTGTTAGCATTTTCACAATCATTTTTCGAGGCGTTATTAGTTCTATCCAAATGCATATGATCATGAAATGCACATCTAGAGGCACTTAGGAGTTCAATAGCCGCGTCATTCCCCTCTTTATAGTATGGCTATCTATCCTATAATGTAACCACACCCATTAGGTGTCTTGGTTACTAAAATACAACCCTTAAGCATATACCTTTGCCTTGATCACATAGGGTTGCATCCAAATCCAGGTGTGGCCATCATGATCACCATGTCCATCTTGCCACCAACCTTGGAATGTACTAATCCTCATATGCTACATACAACTTAGGCATAGGATTAGTACTTAGGCATTGTCACTAATTACCAACACCAAACATAGGACTTTCAATCTCCCCCTTGTTGGTAATTGGTGACAAACCTTTCACAAAGATATTATGATAAAATTTTGATTGAACCCATGTCACATTGTCCAAGTATATTACCATGTGTAAGAATTATGGACATGTGATCATGAATTCAAATTGATAGCAATGGCTCCCCCTACATGTATGCTATATGTTTGGAATTTTGGAAGCATACATGTTAGATAGGAAAGATTAGGAGCATTGACTACCAATAGGTGCTAAGTGTTTAAGATTATAGACCTTTGAAACGTGATACCATCGGAGTAGCGATAAACACCATCTTAGCACCTTGTGTAGTTAGATTCCACTTGGAAAAACACAAACATAACTAGAAACCTCGTGAGATCAACATTATAAGCAAGGCTCTAGTACCACTTTAAAAAACATGAAGCAAGAAAAATCTAACTACTTCCTATTCATGCTAGTACCTCAATGCATCATTCAAATTATACTAGCAAATCACCACACAAGCAATGTATCGGAGAAAACAAAATGCATAACTATGCATCATACATATGAAGTGCACATAGAAATGCAACATTCATGTTTAAGAGCTTGCTCCCCCTACTTGTGTGCTCAAAAAAAAATTTTAGTTGATCCCCTTTAGAATTTATCTTTGTGAACAACCTTTTTCTCCCCCACAACAACAACCTTTTTCTCCCCCACAACATTTTCTTTCCCTTTGAGTTCTATCTTTGTGAACAACATTTTCTCCCCCTTTGGCACCAATAACCACAAGGGACCAATTTTAGATAGATTATCATATTAAATTATGGGGTGAGGATCAAGTTTATGATTCAACCTAGATTGCTTGCATAAAATGCTTCAGTTTGATCCAAGGGCAAGCTTCTTCACACCTCACTAGAAGGGTTATCATGCACCATGTTGAAGCAAATATTTAGACAAGTTTTCTAGATTAAATACTTAGGATCACAAGCTACTTAAACAAGTTATATGCAACCACTAGATCATACAAGTCATGGAAACAATAGTGGCACCATATAAACTTCAAGTTCATTTGATTTTCATGAATGAGCCTAGAACATGTAAAATATGACTAGATGCACTAAACAAGTCCTTAGCATAGAATGTATGACATGTCAACCAATTGTACCTTGGGGCTCGAAGGAGAGGCATGTCATATATGGGGTGCATCAACTCATATTAGAGAAGTCAAGTATGTTCAACTCATTCTTTAGCTTGTGAAATCTCTTCTCATCAAGTGGCTTGGTGAATAGATCGGCTAGTTGATCTTCGGTGCCCACACTCTCAATAGCAATGTCACCCTTTTGTTGATGATCTCTAATAAAGTGATGGCGAACATCAATATGCTTTGTTCTTTGGTGTTGAACCGGATTGTTGGTTAGCTTCACGACACTTTTATTGTCATATAGCAATGGCACATTCTTAAAGTTGATTCCAAAATCTTTCAATGTTGCCTTCATCCATAAGATTTGTGCACAACAACTACCCGCGGCGATGTATTCGGCTTCGGCGGTAGATAGTGCAATACTATTTTGTTTCTTGGATAACCATGAGACAAGTGATCTTCCCAACAATTGACAAGTCCCGGAAGTGCTCTTTCTCTCCACTTTGTCACCGGCATAGTCAGAATCTGAATATCCAACTAGCTCAAAGCTTGCACCTTTGGGATACCATAATCCAACATCTTGTGTATGCTTTAAGTACCTCAATATTCTCTTTGTTGCCTTCAAATGACTTTCTCTTGGTGAGGCTTAAAATCTTGCACACATGCATACACTAAACATTACATCGGGCCTTGATGCCATCACATAGAGTAGGCTACCAATCATTGATCTATATAGCTTTTGATCCACCATGTTGCCACTCTTGTCACTATCCAAACTTCCACTAGTGCTCATTGGAGTTGTAATGCCCTTTGCATCTTCCATGCCAAACTTCTTGAGCATATCTTTGATGTACTTAGTTTGGCTCACAAATGTACCTTCTTTCATTTGTTTGATTTGAAGTCCAAGAAAGAAACTAAGTTCACCAATCATTGACATTTTAAATTCCTTTGCCATCATTTTCCCAAACTCATCACAATAATCTTAATTGGTTGAACCGAATATGATATCATCAACATATATTTGCAACACAAACAAGTATTTCCCAATCTTCTTGGTGAATAGAGTAGTATCAACTTTGCCCATGACAAATCCTTTTGATATCAAGAAGTCCCTCAATCTTTCATACCATGCTCTAGGTGCTTGCTTCAATCCATACAAAGCTTTTCTCAACTTATATACATGATTGGGTTTCTTGTCATCTTCAAAACCGGGAGGTTGCTCCACATACACCTCTTCTTGAATGTACCCATTGAGAAATGCACTCTTCACATCCATTTGATATAACTTGATATTGTGAGCACAAGCATAGGCAAGTAAGATCCTAATTGCTTCCAATCTTGCAACCGGGGCATAAGTTTCACCAAAGTCAAGACCCTCTATTTGTGTGTAACCTTGAGCCACTAGTCTTGCTTTGTTCCTTACTACTATCCCATCTTGATCTTGCTTGTTGCGAAAGACCCATCTTGTTCCAATGACATTGTGATGCTTATGCCTCTCAACTAATTCCCATACTTCATTGCTCTTGAAATTGTTGAGCTCTTCATGCATTGCATTTACCCAATCCGGATCTCTCAATGCTTTATCAATGTCCTTGGGTTCTTTCATTGACACAAAAGAAGAGTGAGCACAAAATGATGTCAATCTTGATCTAGTTTGAACTCCCCTTTGTATGTCACCAATAATGGAATCCAATGGATGGTCTCTTGCAATGTTAGTTGGTTGAAGTACTTGGACTTGATTGCTTGGATGTTGATGTTGATCATGAGTTGGAGATGATGAACTAGCCACTTGTTGATCTTGTTGCACTTGAGATGATGTACTAGTTTGATTTTGCATTAGAGAACCACTAGCTTGTGTAATTAGACTTTGGAGCACTTGATCTTTGTTGTCATCCACATCAATCACTTGCTTTGGTCTAATGTCACCAATGTCCATCTCTTTCATAGCTTTACTCAATTGAGTTCCTCTCACATCATCCAAGTTTTCTTCTTCATCTTGAGAGCCATTTGTTTCATCAAACTCAACATCATGCACTTCTTCAAGTAAACCACTAGCCAAATTCCAAAATCTATAAGCTTTGCTAGTAGTTGAGTAACCAAGTAGGAATCCTTCATCATATTTCTTCTCAAACTTTCTTAATCTAGTGCCCTTCTTCAAGATGTAGCATTTGTAACCAAATACCCGAAAGTATGCAATGTTGGGCTTTCTTCCATTTAAGATCTCATATGGTGTCTTCTCTAGAAACTTATGACAATAGAGGCGGTTGCTATAGAAGCAAGCCGTGTTGATTGCTTCGGCCCAAAATGAATGACTCACATTATACTCATTCAACATTGATCTTGCCATATCAATTAAGGTTCTATTCTTCCTCTCAACTAAGCCATTTGATTGAGGTGTATACTTGGCCGAGAATTGATGTTTGATTCCAAGCTCATCACATAGATCATCAATTCTTGTGTTTCTAAACTCACTTCCATTGTCACTTCTTACTTTCTTGATTGTGGTTTCAAACTCATTTTGCACTCTCTTGATGAACTTCTTGAATATGTCAAATACATCACTCTTGTCCACAAGAAAGAATACCCATGTATATCTAGTGAAATCATCCATAATCACAAAACCATACTTGTTGCCACCAATACTTGTGTATGTAGTTGGCCCAAATAGATCCATGTGCAACAACTCAAATGCCTTGGAAGTACTCATGATGCTTTTCAATGGATGAGTGTTGCCTACTTGCTTTCCGGCTTGACATGCACTACGTAGCTTATTTTTCTCAAATGTGACATCCTTCAAGCCTCTAACTAAGTCATGCTTCACTAACTTGTTTAATTGCTTCATGCCAACATGACCAAGTCTTCTATGCCATAACCAACCCATACTTGTTTTGGTGAGCAAGCATGTTGAAAGTTGAGTGTCACTAGCATTGAAATCAACCAAGTATAGATTATCAAATCTAAAGCCTTTGAAGATCAAGTTAGAGCCATCAACACTAACTATCTCCACATCATCAACACCAAATATGCACTTGAAGCCTAGATCACACAATTGAGCAACCGACAACAAGTTGAAATTGAGCTTTTCAACTAGTAGCACATTGGAGATGCTATGATCATTTGAGATTGTAATCCTTCCAAGAGCCTTTACATTACCCTTGCTATTGTCACCAAATGTGATACTATCAATGCCACTATCATTTGATTTGAGAGAGTTGAACATTCTTGAATCACCGGTCACATGTTGAGAGCACCCACTATCAAGCACCCAATGCCTTCCTCCAGCCTTATAATTTACCTATAAAACAATTTAATGTCTTTTAGGTACCCATACTTGCTTGGGTCCTTGGAGGTTAGTAACTAAGCTCTTTGGTACCCAAATGGCTTTCTTCTTTGGACCCACAATTGGTGTACCAACAAACCTAGCATGCACACCTTTCTCACCCTTGGTAAGCACATAACAAGAATCAAAAGGAATGTAAGATACATTAGCATTTTTCTTGTTCTTGTTCATTTTATTGCAATTAATCTCTAGATGCCCAACTTGCTTGCATCTATTGCAATAACGACCATTGCCCTTCACAAAACGAGGCTTTAGAGTAGCAAAGGCCGCCTTGCCCTTCTTAGGAGTATAGCCCAATCCCTCTTTGTTAAGAGAGAACCTTTGGCTACCCAAGCATTTTAGCAAGCGGGCATCCCCACCATAGGCATTGCCTAATGCGCGGGTGAGATCATCCACCTCTCTCTTGAGAGTCTTGTTCTCAACCACAAGTGATGAATCACTAGTAGTAGAGGTAGAGTTGGTTGTGGTGGATGATGATGAGCTACATGAAGCATTAGTAGGACCAACAAATAAAGAATCATCAATAATATCACATGTTAGTCCAATATTACAAGTGACAATCACTTGCTCCTCCTTAGCTTCCTTCATGAGCTTCTCCAACTTGAGGTCCTTTTCCTTGATGAGCTCAAGTAGAGTGGAGTGGGCTTCCTTAAGCCTAGTGTGAGCAATTTCAAGATCCTCGTGGTCTTCCTTTAGACACTCACGAGAAGCCTCTACCTCATCAAAGGATTTCCTAAGAGCTTTGAGCTCTTGTTCAATTCCTTTGCACTCCTTACTCTTTTTGAGAGCAACAAGCTCCTCCATCAAGGCATCATTTTTATTGCTCTTGGCAATGAGCTCTTGTTCCAAGATTTTGTATTTCTTGGTTGCCCTCTTGTAGCCCTTGCTCATTTGATCTATTATGCCCAATAGATCATCCTTGGAGTAGTCCTCATCCTCCTCATCATCACTCCTACAATCATCACTAGCACAAGAATCATCATCACTATCATATTTTACCTTGGTAGGCTTGGCCATAAGGCATGTCGATGTAGTGTCGAAGATGGATGGCTTGTTGGAGAGAGCGATGTTTGCAATGGCTCGCCGAGTGATCCTCTCATCATCACTATAGCTTGTATCATCATCACTATCAGAGTTGTCACTATCCCAAGTGACTACATAACCACCACCCTTCTTCTTCTTGTTGAATGTGAAGCTCTTCTTTGCTTTCTTCTCCTTCTTGTCCTTCTTGTTCTTCTTCAACTTCAACTCTCCATCATGATATCTTTTGTCATGATAGGGACACTTTGCCACTATATGATCGGGGCTATTGCAATTGTAGCAAAGCACCTCTTTTGCCTTCATGAAGTCTCTTCTCTTTCTTGCACCATAGCCTCTCTTCTTCATGAACCGACCCATCTTTTGCACTAGAAGGGCCATGATCTCATCATCAAAAGAATCATCATCATCATCAATCTTGCTCTTTCCCTTGGAAGAAGAGGCCTTGAATGCGGTGGTCTTCTCATGCTTGACCTTGATCTCCTTCCTCTCATCTTCATCTTCATCATCATCATATTGAGCATCGATCATGACATCTCCAAGCACTTGGTTTGGAGTTACCTTGTCCAAACCCTCTCTTTGGATCATCTTCCTCAAGATAGCAAACTTCTTAGGTAAGTTCATCAAGAACTTATGTGAGAAGTCCTTGTCCTTGACATCTTCTCCTAGGCTCTTGAGATCATTAACAATAACTTGTAGCCTATAGAACATCTCCGGTATGGACTCATCATCCTTCATCTTGAAGCTTGCAAACTTATCCTTGAGCATATAGAGCTTGGCACTCTTTACCGTTGAAGTGCCCTCATATGTTTCCTCTAATCTTGTCCACACTTCACTTGCCATTTTAAGATCCTTGATTTGCTCAAAGACCTTTGCATCAATCCCATTGTAGAGAGTATTGAGAGCCATAGTGTTGCATTGGTTGTTGATGCGGTCATTGTTGGTGAGGTTGTCGGGATCAATGATAGCATAATCATGGTGTGTCACCTCCCAAATGTTCTCATGAAGAGAGCCAAGATATTGCTTCATCTTTCTTTTCCAATGATCAAAAGATGTGACACCATCAAAGAATGGAGGCTTGCCCCCGACATGGTTGAACATAACTTGAGCCATCTTACACCGAGGTTGTTAAGCCTTACAAACGGTGACCACGGCTCTGATACCACTTGAAAGGTCTTGATGGCTAGAGGGGGGTGAATAGCCTTTTTAAAACTTTCTACAAAGACAAGCTAAACAAGTTTATCAATATAACAACTAGCGAGATGCGAGTTTTGCTTAGCCTAAGGGGTGTTTGCAAGCCACCTAACCAATTCACAATTCTAGTATATTTGCACTCAACCGCACAAGTCAAACCGCTCAACTTAACTACAACTAAAGCTAGCTAGCTACACAAGCTAAGAGTAACACTAACAAGCTAGCAAGGTAACTAAGAAATTAATACAAGAGAGAGTTAGGAGGGTATCACCGAGAGGCGAAGTATTGAGCCAACCAATCAATATGATCAAGAGA
The DNA here is from genome assembly GCA_038087645.1 of Saccharum hybrid cultivar R570. Lineage (NCBI taxonomy): Eukaryota > Viridiplantae > Streptophyta > Magnoliopsida > Poales > Poaceae > Saccharum > Saccharum hybrid cultivar. Next base: position 1,509,417 of record JAQSUU010000235.1, on the reverse strand, counting down.
TGAATACCAAGATAACCGAACACCGGGATCAATCAATCACAATATGAAAGTGATGACACGAAGATTTATCCCGAGGTTCACGTGCTTGCCGGCACGCTAGTCCCCGTTGTGTCCCTCTTCACCACGTGGTTCGGTGGCTAATCGGTCACACACCGAGCCTCTCAAAAGGCGCCACAAGAACCTACCAAATGGCAAAAGGTTGCAATGACACGAGCAATATACTAATGTTGCCTTTGGCGCTTCGCCGAGGTAGGCACAACCCCCTCACAATCACCGGAGGTGGCCAAGATACAATCACCAACTCTTGCCAATGCCTCCAAGCTGCTCCAAGCCGTCTAGGTGGCGGCAACCACCAAGAGAAACAAGAATCCCGCAGCAAATCAACCACCAAGTGCCAACTAGATGCTATCTCACAATGCAAATGCACTTGGATCACTCAATCTCACTTCGAATATGCAAAGAAGCAAGAGAGATGAGTGGGAGGGGAGTTGCTTAGCTCAAAGTGCTCACAAGTATGTCAAATGTTCGAGAGATAGAGCCTTGAGCCGGCCAACGAGTATTTATAGACGTACCCCTTCGAATATAGCCGTTAGAAACTTAAACAACCAAAATCGTGATGACCGGACGCCCTGGTCCAACTGACCGGACGCGTTGGTCACACTGACCGGACGCGCTGGTCACACTGACCGGACGCGCTGGTCGCACAACGGCTAAGTCGCGAAGCACTGACCGGACGCGCTGGTCCAACTGACCGGACGCGCCGGTCGCCCAACGGCTAACTGTGAACCAACGACCGGACGCGCTCATCGCGCAGACCGGACGCGCTGGTCCCGAGAGTGACCGGACGCGCTGGTCGCCTGAGCAGCGCACAACGAAACAACGACCGGACGCGCTGAAGAAACATGACCGGACGCGACAGTGCCCGCGTCCGGTTAGAGTCCAGTAAGCTCCCTGAATGACCGGACGCGTCCGATCATCAGTGACCGGACGCGCCTCGCGTCCGATCATCAGTGACTGGACGCGCCTCGCGTCCGATCATCGAACTAAAAAACGCGCAGACACTGAACACTGACCGGACACGTCCGGTCATGCAAGGACCGCATCCGGTTCAGCGTCCGGTCACCTCTGTGACCTCCGTTCGCCTCCGTTTCTTTTCCGGACTTCCGGCGTAGTGGAAAATAGGCATTTCAACTTGTCAAAAACGCCTGAATCCCGCGCTCGCAAGCTCGGTGGGAGGGAGAGAGGATCCCAAACCCTCTCTACCACTCAAACTTCACCGCCTTCGCAAATGATCTAACACCACCAAGTGATCTTCATCATGTGTGAGTGTGTTAGCATTTTCACAATCATTTTTCGAGGCGTTATTAGTTCTATCCAAATGCATATGATCATGAAATGCACATCTAGAGGCACTTAGGAGTTCAATAGCCGCGTCATTCCCCTCTTTATAGTACGGCTATCTATCCTATAATGTAACCACACCCATTAGGTGTCTTGGTTACTAAAACACAACCCTTAAGCATATACCTTTGCCTTGATCACATAGGGTTGCATCCAAATCCAGGTTCGTGTTGAGCAAATGCCCAGAAAATGCTCCAATTGATCAAAAAAAGATAATTTAAGCTTTATCGTGATCCTACTTTGGTCAAAGTAGAAATGTAGGTTCTATACCAGTTTTGAGGTTGGACCTTAAATGAAAGTTGTAGTTCATGTTATGTAGAAGAAACTTTATTTTTGGACCAAGAGCTAGATCAACTTGTAAGCTTGTTAAACAGATGCTCGAAGTTTGGATCAGCTGCTGTTTTTCAAGGCCTAGGAAATATTCTAAGTCCTGGATTGACAGCAGTGAGTTGCTATGTTTATGACCTTTTATCTTCCAAATTCATGTGGAAGCTCAATTGGAGTCCTTAATACGAGTTGGAGTACACCTTGTGAAGGAAAGAATAGATCAAGTCTCACCAGATTTGGAGCTTGGTTGGACCTTCAAAATCAATTCACAAAACTGCTAGTTTTGTCATGTTCATGAAGTTAGACCGGCAACGACAAGACGGTTGGCACGTCGCGTTCTCGTGTTTTTGCTAAACAACTTGAGTTGAGCCAAAAATAAAAGTTTGAGTTTACATCTCGAAGAAGAGCATGCAAAAAGTTGGATTAAGTTTCATCAAGTTTTGACCCTTGCCTCTAATCGCTGTTAACTCACTGACACTGTCACTTTGGAGCATGATTACTCACTAACATACAACTCTAATGGCCATGCAACCTTAATAGAAGTTGTAGCGTATCGAGTGGGCTCCAACTTTGCTTCTTGGCCCATATCCAAATTCGGACCCGAGCAGGCCCAAAATGGTGCCCCAATATGACCTCAACGTCACCCACCACATGTTCGGTAATAGGCTTCAATGGTCGACGGGTGTCCATTCCTCTGCTTGCTGTTCGGAGGTAGAAGATGGTTCTGTCCCTATGACGAGTGGGCCCCACCTAAAAGAGCAATACCACATCAAATCTACATATTTTCTTTTATCTTGTAAAATCTATATCTCATATTTGGTAGCTCCAAAAATTGTGCAATTTGTTTTGTTGGAATCCTTGTGAAGTGCTCTGCAGGTTGGGGTAATCGGTTGTGCCATGCATGCATGTGTTTGTGCTGTAGAAATTCATTAGTGAAAAGTGGTTTTGGAAATGGATTAACTTGCTTTCATCAATATTTGGAGTTTTAGAAGTCCAAAATTAGTGATTCCAATTTTGTTGGTCTTTTAGTAATATGCACTGTCTAAGAAAAATATAAAACTTATAGGTTATTTCCGGGTTTCAGGATGTTTTACCTAGATCTTGTTAAATGGAAAATAAATACTTGATTTCCTTGTTATTTTTATATCTTGAGTTGTGATGCTCCAATTGATGTGAAATTTTTATGGTAGGATTGTCATATTATGGATGTACTGTGGTTTAAATTTCATGGTCATTGCTTACTGTATGCTCAAGTTATTGATTTAACTTGTTTATAGCTTGATAAATAGCTTATAAATAATACGTAAATGATAAAATAGAAAATGTTGTTCCATTACCTTAGTATGATATTTTTCTATCATATTGATTCATAATATGTCCTTGTATTCACATAAAATATTAAGTTTTAGGTTTAATTTGCTCTTACATGAATTATTGCAATAGCTATTTATCTTTTTCATAGAGGTTGATATACTTGTCTAAATGGCTTGAAATTTGGACAGTAGACTTTTGAGAGCATTTGTAGGCCACTGTATTTTTTGTAGAATTTATTGTGCACTTTTGATAGGTGTTCATAATTCCACCTAATTATCTAAATAAATTAAGAAAATGCATTAAAAGAAATTATTTAGGAATGGACACTATGTTTTCTGGTGTTCATTAGACATGTGTGACATGTTGGTAAAGTTGATTTTGTCTAATTATATGTTTGCAACAAATGTTAATAATTATTTCTTGTAAATGAGGTTTCTGGACAGATCTGGGAACTTAGCAATGTTCTTCATGATAATGTGCTTTGTTGTGAAACTTATTTATACAAAAGTCGTAGATAATTTATGTATCTAGCTGCTGTTAAAATTTGGTGACATTTGGCCATGTGGTTTAGGAGTTATAGCTGTTTAAATTAGAGTACAGAATTGCTTGCTCTCTGTCTTGTTAGATCAGTTGCTGTGTTTATGTAAATTCGACATGTTAAACTTTGGAATCATGCTGTGATGATTATAAATGAAATATAGATAATTTCATAAGCTTTCCATAATATCTTCTTGCAAGTCATTTGGAGTTGTAGGTCTCCAGTTATGATTAAATTACTCAGCTGTTGGTCTGATGTCCAGAAGGTAGCAATTTCTAGTTCTAGTACTTTTGATTAACTTTGTCATGCTTGGGTATTGAAGTGTGACTCATATCTTTGATGATACTTGGGTGGTACCCTGTGATCTTGTGAGACTTGTTTCTTGATTGATGTGCTTGCCCTCTTCTATGTTATGTCTTAATGAGGATTAAGTTAATTAGCTCTAGGGTTTATGTGAACTTTGGTATGCTTGCATGATTACTTTGTTTATTTCACTTCTATGCATTCATACATATGCATTATTGTACCTCATTTAGGTACGCTAGCTGAAGCACGTGAAGGACCTGGTGTGGAGCCAAACCCGAAGATGGAGTTGGTGGATCTATCTCGACGATAGAAGGACCGGACAAGTGATAGATTGGGAGATGCTCGCCAAGTGAATTCATCTGACATACTCTAACTTGAGTCGGATCCCAGGCAAGCCCCGGAGCATTCTAAGCCTCCTACTTTATAAAAGCAATTGAGTATATATATGTTATATATGTATTGTTGCATTAAGTTATAGGAGTTGATTGAAAACACTTGCTGCATATATATATATCCTTTCCTTGTCCCGTAAATATGCCTGGAATCCTATTTTGGTTCAGGATCAAAAATATTGCTTAGCCCTGCTTAGACCGGTAGCGATCGGTGATTTCCTGTCACCGGCAACTATAGGTGGTTACTAGAATACTTTATCTATGGAATGGATGATATCCTGGAAATAGCCAAGTGTTTATGGATAATTTGGAGACCGGGCGGAATAAGTATGGGGCAACCAGACAGGGTTCTGGGGTGCTTGTAGTTTCCGCCTGTGTCGATTAAGGACCGACCATTGTTGGGCCTCGAGTCATGTTGAACGCATGCCTCACATTTAGCTGGCCGAATAAGGTACCTTTCGACCGCGAAGCTGGGAGATTATTCAGGCCGAGTGGATTGCCCGCAACGCACTGTACCGAAGCAGTAGTGGCAGGATACGGGGGCGCGATGATAAGGCCAAAGAGCAGTCGGGCGGCCCCCGGGTACATGTGGTTCCTGGCAAACTCGTGACTTTACCTGAATAGTTGTCTCGGTGACCAATACCTCACTTTAGCGAGTGAGTGAGGTTTGTGTGAGGAATAAATTACCAGCTGGTTAATAATCGATTCGAATCGCCATCGTTCACTGGATAGTTAACACTTGACTCGAGTTACGGCATCGTAGTAATGATGATGGAACACGGATGGTTATGTGGATAATATTGGAAATGCTAAACCTGAGATGGTAACCTTTGATGTTAATGGTTAATCAAGTGATTGCTTTAGCATAGGTGCTTACCTAGATTGAATAGGTTATAATAAATATGATGCAAAAATACTTAAATTAGTTTATTCATGATAACTTATGCTTTTCGCAAATGAGTCAAGCTAGCCCACTGAAAGAAAGCCTTGCATACTCCTTGGTGTCACTTTATTTTTGGTTTATGACGGGTAAGTCTAGCTGAGTACCCTCTCGTACTCAGGGTTTTATCCCCACTTGTTGCAGGTTGTAATGTTTCATGGCGACTGCAAGAGTTGGTTGGCTCCTGCCGTAGAGGCGGAGTGTGATCACAGGCATGATCCTTCTGAGTTATCTTCTCTCTAATGCTTTTGTTGGAAGTCGACCGTGGTACTGGCATGTATTTGAAATAAGATTAATGTTAGTTTTAAATTACTTTGCTTCCGCTACTTTTGAACTTAAGTTGTAATAACTATGTTGAACTCCGATGTATATTCAATTACTTGTGAAATGGTTGTAACATATGACTTGTTATGTTGAATCACTACGATCTTGGCTTGTATGTTGGTTGGTTTGAAATCCCTCACGATTTCATTAGACTACCGGAGTTATATGGGCTCAAGTGCGAGAATTTGATCACTTCGGCGATTGTTTTTGTACTTGTGCTCTTATAATTTGGACGGTTCCGTTACAGCTGGCATCGGAGCAAGGTTCAACACTAAACATGTCATATGTGTATTGAAAACAAAGGTTTTTGTTTGCAAAACTCAGTTTTTGACAACTTATAGCTACTGCATATATAGGTTTGTTCAAATCTGAATTTTAAATCTAAGTATGCCAGTGGTCATTTCCTTTATGCCCAATTAAGGGCCCTTAGGTGGCTTAATTAAGTACTAACTTGGGGGTTTTAAATTTTTGCATCTACGCCCAAGCCAAGGTATGTATGAGTGATAACTTGACCGCATCGTTACCCTGTGGTCGAATGGTAGTGGTAACCTTCATATATGAAATAACCATATATGTCGCTAGAGTTACATTCTTGCAACGTCGCACCTACGCCAAGGTAAGTGTGAGCTGGGAGAGCATGACCGTTCAACCATCGGTCTAGGGGAGAGTTAGCTATGGTTACTAACATAATTACATGTTTAACCATGTAATTATGAAAGTACTTAATTGTGGGTACATTTGTTGGGTAGCTATGATACCGAAGTATATGCATCAGGGGATGTATGTATGGAGAGTATTTAGTTTACTGCTTTCATTGTGTGCTATATTGAGAATTGTTGGGCTGCAATGAAATTTTCTGCAGGTACGCTAACCACGAATGCGTAAGTTGAATATAGCTAACGACTAGCTCTATATCGAGAGAACGCTTGTTACTCCACTGACATAGAACGTGATTGCCACCTTAGGCTGGCAATCTTATGAGGACGAATAGAACAAAGCATACATCATCATGATTGTTGCTTTGTGCATATAACTATGCTCCTCCCACATTTGTCCTAATAAATAAGTAACTTGTGATTGATGTGCATGCACTAAGTTGATTACTTTAGCATGCTTTTGTTTTAGCTAAACTTGTAGTTAGTTCTTGTTGGATAAATTCTTGTTAGGTGTGAGCCTTCTGCTTAGTATTGGATGCTTAAGCTAACCTGACTAATAATCTCAAGTGTCCGCTTAAAACTGTGATGCTGTGTAGATGCTTGTTATCTAGGTAGTGTCATAGTTGACCTCTCTTTTGTCCTCGGTGAGCATGTGAGTGTTGAAGATGCTTTATCCTAGAACAACGCTCACGTTACGTAATCGCATGGTCGTCGTCTCTAATTAGATTCTCTCGTAGGAGCCAGAGCCTGTAGACGTGGTTGCTAGCCCTTGAATGTTTTTTGTATCCATGCCTTGCTTGAACCGTAGGCCCTAGCGTAGTCCCCTTATATGTTTGCTTAGGCCTTGGACGTCCGCTACCTTTTGGAGAATGCACTTGTTCCATTGACCAACCAAGTTAAGTCCTAACGAACGTCGATCTTGACCACAGTTGTTGCTTGCCAAGTTTTGGAGACCATACCCAATTCCATGATGGACCTCCCGATTGTCTCTCCTACAGATGATTCGAGCAACGCTAATCTCTCGTTGTCTGATCTAGAAATCTTTGCTTGCAAAATCAGGTGGCTATCTTATCAACCCAATCTCTGATCGGTGTATCATTTTGTTCTGGAAGTTTGCTAAGTCCATCTCAACTTCTAACGTCTCTCAACATTATTAATCTTGATCTCATGTTGTTGTCCAACGTGACCGGAACCTTTCGTCTGGTAATCACCTTGGTGGACGCAAGGCGTGCGTGGAAAGAAAAAAACTGAGAACCCTTGCTCAGTTGTCTTCGGCAATTAAGTTATGTTCTCTTGCGCTGTGTTTTAATCTTCAAATCGCCTCCTCGTTGACTCTAAACTTTGTAACTACCCTTGCTTGCTACTCCTCCCTTGTCTGGTGCTTGTTCTTACCACCCAATCGGTGTCACTTGATATTCCACTTTGTTTGTGCGTTTAATAATGGTGTTACGATTAGCATTCTATGGTGCCGCGACGAAACCGAGAGCCTCCTGTGGGCGCGCACACAAGGTTGTGCTGCTCGACACGCGCTGGTATCAGGGTTGTTAGTCATGATCCATTATGAAACGACAGCCGATGTGTTATTTCTCGTGACCGTTTTCCTTGGTTATCTCCATATATCTTATCTGGACATTCCTATCTCAGACCTTATGTAGTAGATATTCCCTTGAAGTTGCTAAGAGGATAACCTTTGAAGAACAGTCACGACATACACATTAACAGACTGCAAGAGGTGGTAGACGAGTGACTCTCCCGAAGTGTCCTTGTACGACGTCGGTCATCAATTGAGCAATGTATGCCATCCCTGTTGAATAGAATGGGCACCTAACACTAAATGATTGGCAAAGTTATCCATTGGAAAAGAACCAATCGTCACATGGTGCATATGACCTAACTATCAAAGTCTTGATCCTTGTGTGGATGATGGTCATACAGATGAAATCAACTCTCTGGTGTGACTCCTTATCTGTAGACTTCGATGCCGACCACATGTTTGTGCCTCGACTGTAATTATTGTGGTGGTCAAGAGTAAAGGTTGGAACTTTGAGAATTGAGAGACAACTGATTAGTTACCAGTAAGAAGGTTATTCTCCAGCCAAGTAATGATTCTTCGATAGCTGTGATGGTTATGTCTCAATGAACAATAGTAAGCGAAGAGGCCATGAAGTCGATCAGCAATGCAGGTGTTGCATCTTCTCCAAATGTGCTATCAAGTCAATTCCATCTTGGACAATCACATACATAGTGCAACATATTGTATTAGCCAAGTGAAGGACTAGAGAAAGGCTTCTGCTATGATGAGAAAGAGCAGAGAGTGCAAAACACACACACCCCAACATGTGAAGCGAAAGAAAAAGAAGAATACGAAGTCTGTCTAGAATTTTGTGGCACTACCCCGATTATCTTCAAGCCAAAGGCTAGTGACTCAAACGAAGTTGGATTGACCCCAAACATGGTAACCTCATCCCTTGCTTAGGACTCTTCAATGTCTTAAGTGGGTATGAGTATTGGTTGAGTAAAACATAGGATTTTAAGATGTCTTTTCAGCTTGTTTGGCTGCCATTTCAGAACAGAGCTATTTTGGTAGATGGATTGTTTGGATAGTCCAACAGTGTGCGTTTGGGCTAAATTTTGGGTGAAGTAGTTCGAAGACCCATGGATCTATATGCCCACCAATATTTGTGCATATTGGAGTCGTAGTTTATGTTATATGAACAGAAAACAAAAGGGTACAGAATCAGTGATTTCTCTGTTGACTGCGATCATCCTTTCCATTGGAAGGTTATGTTTGTAATGCATGCCCAGAACTTGCATTTGATAGGTATCTTGCTGTTAGACAACTCTCCGTACCCTTGGAAAGACTAATTGCACCCCGATGTGCCTTGTTTTTGCCCTCTTAGATTGGCAATGCGTGAGCAATCAAGGTGTTCTACAAGTCAAATTGTGCCATTGCGAGTTGAAAGCAATTGGGAAGGTGCCAAACCACAGATTTTTGGATTATGGTTTTGAGGTTTTGATTGGCATTAGAATGGAAGCCTCAATGTCAAATATAGATCAAGAAGGCTAGTTTTGCCATAGTGCAAGTCAACCCAACTTGTTACACAACTGCACCACGAAGGAAAATTGTGCTCAACCTGCCTAGTAGTGAACTAGTTCCCTAGTTTGGTGGATACTTGCAACTTTTGTTGTCTTTCAGACCTAGCTATCATCCTTTTGCGGTAATGGTTCTCTAGTGCTGACGTGCCTATGGTACTTTATATGTGTTTTTACCCAAGAGATTGTATCTGATTCAACCTGGATAACTGTTGCCTTTGGATAAGAGAATCTTCTTAGGTAACATTTGGCAGAAATCTAGAACCGACAGAGTCAGCTATCACTTTCACTGTTTCCTCAATAGGCTCAGATAATATAGTGTTAGCATCAGAGAAAGAGAACTGCACACGTGGAGCAATATGTAGTTTCCATCAGTTGGCATCTAAGTGAGTGAGTCATCTATGACTGGTATGGAAATTGTCTATTGGTTAGACGATTTCTGATAGCCTCAAAGAATGATTACCTCGTATATGGCTCCAACCCTTATCAGAAGTGTACATGCTATGCCACTAGAAAAGTAAATGCTATGAGTAATTAGCCCATGCTCGTAGTACTCTCTGTGCACCGTGAATGAAGTACCGTATTGTCTTGGATTCCTCCTAAAGTAACAATTCTTCATGGAAGTCAGTGAAGGAAATTCTTTAGACAAAAGTTTCTGCATAGAGCGAGTATCGGAAAGTGTCTTACCCGATTAGCCTCTCTGCTACTTGAAGCTATGTAGCCTGATGCGCTTGCAGATGTTGGAATTGGATAACATATTTCTTTTCCCTTGAAAAGTCCTTCGCACCGAATCTCGGGACGCGATTCTTTTAAGGGGGGAGGGCTGTAACACCCGAGGTGTTTGCCACCAGTTAAGCAGTGGGTTTGAGCTCAAACATGGTAGTTTAAGTGGTGATGAAGATGTCAAGGTCAAACCTATGGAAGCGAGCCCCAACCTAAACTTGGATGTTGCACCCTTGCTTTACATATAGTCCATTTTTAAGATGTATGCTTAGGTGGTGTTATTGCAATATCTTCATATGTCTCACCTTAGTACCTATTTATATTGGTCACTGGAAAAGTTTCATGACGTTTGGAATCAAAAAGTCACATGAAATGATAAGTTATATGCTTGTTGGAATGACTTTACTAAGTGCTGGAATTGCATTATTAAGCGGATGGAAATATAGATCATCACCAAAATCTTGCAACCTTGCCCAAATGACTCTAGATGGACTCTACAACAAAAGTCAAGAAAGGTTCGTGTTGAGCAAATGCCCAGAAAATGCTCCAATTGATAAAAAAAGATAATTTAAGCTTTATCGTGATCCTACTTTGGTCAAAGTAGAAATGTAGGTTCTATACCAGTTTTGAGGTTGGACCTTAAATGAAAGTTGTAGTTCATGTTATGTAGAAGAAACTTTGTTTTTGGACCAAGAGCTAGATCAACTTGTAAGCTTGTTAAACAGATGCTCGAAGTTTGGATCAGCTGCTATTTTTCAAGGCCCAGGAAATATTCTAAGTCCTGGATTGACAGCAGTGAGTTGCTATGTTTATGACCTTTTATCTTCCAAATTCATGTGGAAGCTCAATTGGAGTCCTTAATACGAGTTGGAGTACACCTTGTGAAGGAAAGAATAGATCAAGTCTCACCAGATTTGGAGCTTGGTTGGACCTTCAAAATCAATTCACAAAACTGCTAGTTTTGTCATGTTCATGAAGTTAGACCGGCAACGACAAGACGGTTGGCACGTCGCGTTCTCGTGTTTTTGCTAAACAACTTGAGTTGAGCCAAAAATAAAAGTTTGAGTTTACATCTCGGAGAAGAGCATGCAAAAAGTTGGATTAAGTTTGATCAAGTTTTGACCCTTGCCTCTAATCGCTGTTAACTCACTGACACTGTCACTTTGGAGCATGATTACTCACTAACATACAGCTCTAATGGCCATGCAACCTTAATAGAAGTTGTAGCGTATCGAGTGGGCTCCAACTTTGCTTCTTGGCCCATATCCAAATTCGGACCCGAGCAGGCCCAAAATGGTGCCCCAATATGACCTCAATGTCACCCACCACGTGTTCGGTAATAGGCTTCAATGGTCGACGGGTGTCCATGGACGTGGCCTCCATGCGCGAGCCGCGCCTCCACCATCGCCTGTTGCCGCTGCCGCGTGCCCCTACGCCCGCTGGAAGTGGAGAAGCACCAAAGCACTCGCCGAACTCTTTCTTCCCTCTCTGCTCGCACTCTCGTACACGCAAGGCCACAGCACCATGGCCGGCCGAGTAGAGCTCCGGCCGCCACCGCGATTCCTTGTCTCCGGCTTCCCTTCGCCCGAATGAACCACCTCACCATCTTCCTCACCTCGTGCTGCACCTCCCGCGCCCATTCATTGGCTGCCTCGGTCACCGGAGCACCGCCGCCGCCGGCACGGCCACCGACGGGCCGCCTACGCCGTGGCCGAGCAGCTGCCGACCGCCTCACGCCGCTCCTCAGCCACCCATGGGTGCGAAATGGCACAGCAGTGCTCGTGCCGCCCTTCAACGCCGCTCCTCCGCCACTAGAGAGCCGCCCCGCCGGACGGCCGAGCCGCTCTCTCCATTCCTCTGCTTGCTGTTCGGAGGTAGAAGATGGTTCTGTCCCTATGACGAGTGGGCCCCACCTAAAAGAGCAATACCACATCAAATCTATAGATTTTCTTTTATCTTGTAAAATCTATATCTCATATTTGGTAGCTCCAAAAATTGTACAATTTGTTTTGTTGGAATCCTTGTGAAGTGCTCTACAGGTTAGGGTAATCGGTTGTGCCATGCATGCATGTGTTTGTGCTGTAGAAATTCATTAGTGAAAAGTGGTTTTAGAAATGGATTAACTTGCTTTCATCAATATTTGGAGTTTTAGAAGTCCAAAATTAGTGATTCCAATTTTATTGGTCTTCTAGTAATATGCACTGTCTAAGAAAAATATAAAACTTATAGGTTGTTTCCGGGTTTCAGGATGTTTTACCTAGATCTTGTTAAATGGAAAATAAATGCTTGTTTTCTTGTTATTTTTATATCTTGAGTTGTGATGCTCCAATTAATGTGAAATTTTTATGGTAGGATTGTCATGCTATGGATGTACTGTGGTATAAATTTCATGGTCATTGCTTACTGTATGCTCAAGTTATTGATTTAACTTGTTTATAGCTTGATAAATAGCTTATAAATAATACGTAAATGATAAAATAGAAAATGTTGTTCCATTACCTTAGTATGATATTTTTCTATCATATTGATTCATAATATGTCCTTGTATTCACATAAAATATTGAGTTTTAGGTTTAATTTGCTCTTACATGAATTATTGCAATAGCTATTTATCTTTTTCATAGAGGTTGATATACTTGTCTAAATGGCTTGAAATTTGGACAGTAGACTTTTGAGAGCATTTGTAGGCCACTGTATTTTTTGTAGAATTTATTGTGCACTTTTGATAGGTGTTCATAATTCCACCTAATTATCTAAATAAATTAAGAAAATGCATTAAAAGAAATTATTTAGGAATGGACACTATGTTTTCTGGTGTTCATTAGACATGTGTGACATGTTGGTAAAGTTGATTTTGTCTAATTATATGTTTGCAACAAATGTTAATAATTATTTCTTGGAAATGAGGTTTCTGGACAGATCTGGGAACTTAGCAAAGTTCTTCATGATAATGTGCTTTGTTGTGAAACTTATTTATACAAAAGTCGTAGATAATTTATGTATCTAGCTGCTGTTAAAATTTGGTGACATTTGGCCATGTGGTTTAGGAGTTATAGCTGTTTAAATTAGAGTACAGAATTGCTTGCTCTCTGTCTTGTTAGATCAGTTGCTGTGTTTATGTAAATTCGACATGTTAAACTTTGGAATCATGCTGTGATGATTATAAATGAAATATAGATAATTTCATAAGCTTTCCATAATATCTTCTTGCAAGTCATTTGGAGTTGTAGATCTCTAGTTATGATTAAATTACTCAGCTGTTGATCTGATGTCCAGAAGGTAGCAATTTCTAGTTCTAGTACTTTTGATTAACTTTGTCATGCTTGGGTATTGAAGTGTGACTCATATCTTTGATGATACTTGGGTGGTACCCTGTGATCTTGTGAGACTTGTTTCTTGATTGATGTGCTTGCCCTCTTCTATGTTATGTCTTAATGAGGATTAAGTTAATTAGCTCTAGGGTTTATGTGAACTTTGGTATGCTTGCATGATTACTTTGTTTATTGCACTTCTATGCATTCATACATATGCATTATTGCACCTCATTTAGGTATGTTAGCTGAAGCACGTGAAGGACCTGGTGTGGAGCCAAACCCGAAGATGGAGTTGGTGGATCTATCTCGACGATAGAAGGACCGGACAAGTGATAGATTGGAAGATGCTCGCCAAGTGAATTCATCTGACATACTCTAACTTGAGTCGGATCCCAGGCAAGCCCCGGAGCATTCTAAGCCTCCTACTTTATAAAAGCAATTGAGTATATATATGTTATATATGTATTGTTGCATTAAGTTATAGGAGTTGATTGAAAACACTTGCTGCATATATATATCCTTTCCTTGTCCCGTAAATATGCCTAGAATCCTATTTTGGTTCAGGATCAAAAATATTGCTTAGCCCTGCTTAGACCGGTAGCGATCGGTGATTTCCTGTCACCGGCAACTATAGGTGGTTACTAGAATACTTTTGCTATGGAATGGATGATATCCTGGAAATAGCCAAGTGTTTATGGATAATTTGGAGACCGGGCGGAATAAGTATGGGGCAACCAGACAGGGTTCTGGGGTGCTTATAGTTTCCGCCTGTGTCGATTAAGGACCGACCGTTGTTGGGCCTCGAGTCATGTTGAACGCATGCCTCACATTTAGCTGGCCGAATAAGGTACCTTTCGACCGCGAAGCTGGGAGATTATTCAGGCCGAGTGGATTGCCCGCAACGCACTATACCGGAGCAGTAGTGGCAGGATACGGGGGCACGATGATAAGGTCAAAGAGCAGTCGGGTGGCCCCCGGGTACATGTGGTTCCTGGCAAACTCACGACTTTACCTGAATAGTTGACTCGGTGACCAATACCTCACTTTAGCGGGTGAGTGAGATTTGTGTGAGGAATAAATTACCAGCTGGTTAATAATCGATTCGAATCGCCATCGTTCACTGGATAGTGAACACTTGACTCGAGTTACGGCATCGTAGTAATGATGGAACACGGATGGTTATGTGGATAATGTTGGAAATGCTAAACCTGAGATGGTAACCTTTGATGTTAATGGTTAATCAAGTGATTGCTTTAGCATAGGTGCTTACCTAGATTGAATAGGTTATAATAAATATGATGCAAAAGGACTTAAATTAATTTATTCATGATAACTTATGCTTTTCGCAAATGAGTCAAGCTAGCCCACTGAAAGAAAGCCTTGCATACTCCTTGGTGTCACTTTATTTTTGGTTTATGACGGGTAAGTCTAGCTGAGTACCCTCTCGTACTCAGGGTTTTATCCCCACTTGTTGCAGGTTGTAATGTTTCATGGCGACTGCAAGAGTTGGTTGGCTCCTGCCGTAGAGGCGGAGTGTGATCACGGGCATGATCCTTCTGAGTTATCTTCTCTCTAATGCTTTTGTTGGAAGTCGACCGTGGTACTGGCATGTATTTGAAATAAGATTAATGTTAGTTTTAAATTACTTTGCTTCCGCTACTTTTGAACTTAAGTTGTAATAACTATGTTGAACTCCGATGTATATTCAATTACTTGTGAAATGGTTGTAACATATGACTTGTTATGTTGAATCACTACGATCTTGGCTTGTATGTTGGTTGGATTGAAATCCCTCGCGATTTCATTGGACTACCGGAGTTATATGGGCTCAAGTGCGAGAATTTGATCACTTCGGCGATTGTTTTTGTACTTGTGCTCTTATAATTTGGACAGTTCCGTTACATACGCCTACTGGAAGAGAGTATGTGCCACCTAGTTCCCCTCCTGATACATGTGCCACATGTCGCATACTGAAAAACAGTGAAGCAGCGCATGGATCTCTTCCTGCAATGCGACGGGGATCTGCGTCTGCGTGTCCTCGCCACGGAGTAGCTACTCTAGCACGAGGTCATCCACCTCGACCACCACCCGTTACAGGCCGAGCCCCAATGCCAAGCGGAGGCCATGGACCATCATGTGTGCCTCGACTATGCTAACCGTGGAGTGCTCCGTGGGTGCGGTGAACGCGAGCACGAGGCGGTCAGCGCTGTCGTGGATGGCGACGCCAACGCTAGCTCACCCTAAATCGTTGCTGTTAGAGGCAAGCCTAGGCCTAGGGCCACTAGGGCCATTGGCCTAGTCGTGGCCCAACTAGCCCAATCACACCTATGTAATGTTTTACCAACAAAAACAACCCAACAAGCGTTCCATTGGGGTCTCCCCGAAGCCAGCTTATGTGCTGCTCGTGAGGAGTCGTGCTACCGCCCCTCCTGCCTTATCACTCGCGTAGTCACAGGGTCACGTCGCGCCACCGCTGGTCGTAGCTACCACATCGGTGTGTGAGTAGGAGTTGCGCCACCACCCCTCCTATCTCATTACTCGCGTAGTCACAGGGTCTATAGGGACCCTCCTTGTTAATTTTACCTAAATCGAGTGTCATCCCCTTGACCAACCCAATTTAAGCAAATCAACCTCATTGATCCCCAGGAGATGACATCCCCATCTCCAATACCAGGATCTCGGTTGTGTATAGTATCATACCACAATAGCCTCCACAACTCAAGATTACATCTCAACAATAGAGTACATAAATCGAAAACATATATTACAAGTCTTGTTGAATTAACAATTTAATTATACAACATGAATTTTTAATGGCAACACATGCTAACCTATGTGTAGTGAGAACATCACGATTACCTTACCATGAGACATCCACGCTATGAATTGCACTTTACTAGTAACAGGTGTCCGCCTTGCCCATGGGCATCGCTACCATAGCTCGGACAGCTCCTGCCATTCACTTGCTTTGCCAGCATCGACAGGGTGACATGGCCGCCAATGTCCTATACCTACAAAACAACTTATCGGCAACATCATGAGTACATTGCATACTCACAGGACTTAATTCCAACATATATATTTGGTGGATGCAAAGGGATTAATAGGCATTTGTACATTTGGATAAAAAGCATGGCATTTATTAAAAAGATGACATGCTCATGATTCATATTTCAATTATTAACAAGTGTAATTACATAAACAAGTAACAATGAGGTATGGTTAAGTGATCATTATCATGGTTCATCTCATCAAGTGTCCATCATTTATGCTACACTGAGTTTAGAAGTAAGAACAACCAAATAGTTTCATCCCGAAGACTTCAGGCTTTCGAAAAGATCTTGAATGGGATGAACCTCCATACCCGTGCCCGAGTAAGGGTTGCTTCACATCTCCAACCTTTTACTAGTGTAGCCAAGAAGGCCCACGAACGGTGTGAGGGGCCCGAGGTAATGGCTTCCCATCTACCCCGTAGCCTGAGGTATCGGGGTAATGACTTCTCTCTACCCTGCATCACCCTTTGCACCAAATCCACAGGAAAACCAGTCACCACTATCTAATTGGCTTGTCGACTCCATTCCTGGCATGTGGTCTATACGGGTAATTACTCAAACTCACTATCCCATGAACAATCCCTAGCTACTCCATGAGCTACGTCACTTGAGATCCAATGCTCATAGTGACCTTACCCCTTGCTTGAGTAGAGATTTCCAAAATTGATTATCACTTTAATTATCTCAAATTGAGGTTGGTCCTTAGTCACATTGAGCAAATTAAGTCAAGTTGGCACCCTTGCAAATTTTAAGTAATTAGTTACCCCGGTGTAGCTCCTACACGCGCGAGAGAGTTTCCTTCTCACACTCAACTTCTAACGAAACTAGCCAACTAAGCAATTAAACGATCTAAACCCATTTGTTAGGTAAAGGCTATGATTACTTATGTGAGTAGTTCTAGATTAATGAAGCAATATTGAGTTGTTTTTTTACCGAAGTTAGCAGGGGAAACCCCCAACCTATTTTTTATAATTTTTTATTCTAGACCTGTTTAATTCGCTCCCACGGGGAGTTGAACCTAGGCCTACTGAATGCTACTGAAGTGCTCTAAACACTAGGCTAGAGGCCCTTTCACAGCAATATTGAGTTGTTAATCATATTCAAATGAAATGCAGAACTCATAATGAAATAAGTAATACATATCCAAAATAAGGTTCATAGTAATGGGGTGCCTGCCTGGTAGACGAGCAATGTCCCAATAACTTGGACCATTGCTCGATGTTGCTCCGATATTGTGCACGTGGATGTATGCACATGTATGAGATGTTATGCTCATGTATGCAAGATACTATGTAAAAGAGAGAACATAGAAGAGATAGCATAAGATGAGAGAGGTTCAGTGTGTGGCTCAACTCCTATGTGAGTGCAAGGTGCAAGAGAGTAAACATGATGCTCACGATTGATATGACATGCTCATACATGGGTATAGTTAAGTACTAAAGACATAGTACTAGCTGTGGGCAATATGTGTGTGTAGTATAGTATATAGGTGCTGTCAAATGGCATTGACGGATGCTCCGTCAACCACATCGGACGGTCAGTGGTGATGGCCTGACAACAGATTTGTGAAAGTTTCTAAGTATTGGAATTCACGGACAATCCATCCTTCCCATCCGATGATCCGTGAACTCAAGTCTATAGGTGCTTCTAAGTGTTTAGCCAATTTCACAGAATGTTCCGTCAATCTCGGTGGATGCTCCGTGGTGAACTGGCTGCTCTCGGGTTGGGAAATATTCAGCAAAAATATTCTAGCGGACGCTCTGTGGCATTGGCAGAGGGTCCGTCAACTTAAGTCTGTAGCTTCTAACCTTTCTGAGTATGTGAATGATTTCACGAAACATTCTGTGGTGATTGATGGAATGTCTGTAAAATCATTGAGTCAAAAGCCTAAGTGTTTGACTGTGCTTTTGTTTCAATGGAACATTCCGTCAGGTTGACAGATCCGTCAAAGCGTGTGCAATGCAGAAATATGCATCTTGAAATTGTGATCTTCATCTAGGGACTTTGCATGTCTAATCTATTGCTAGCTAGGGTAAGTTCCTAGGATACTATGGAACATTTCTAGCTAGTTGGATTTAGCTACATTGCATGTAAACATCACAAAGTGCATTGGGGGCAGTTTTTAGGTGATGAACACTAATTCTTGGTCTTTTGGGTGCTAAGGGTGGTGGCAGCCTTTGCATGTAAATGGGATTGTGTTAATGTGTTCCTAAGATGCTTAGGAGTCCATCTAATTAAGGGCATGTGCTCAGTGTGCAACAAGTAAAAGATTTATAGTGTTGGATTATTATGTGAGGCATAGAAAGATATGTCATATGCACAAATGAAATGAGATGATGCTCA
Organism: Saccharum hybrid cultivar R570; assembly: GCA_038087645.1. Lineage (NCBI taxonomy): Eukaryota > Viridiplantae > Streptophyta > Magnoliopsida > Poales > Poaceae > Saccharum > Saccharum hybrid cultivar. Next base: position 1,490,693 of record JAQSUU010000235.1, on the reverse strand, counting down.
TAAATATTTTCAAGGTAGCACATGCACAAAGGAAGCTACTGAAACTGATTTCCTGATTTTTGAAGACCTGGTGAAGGAGTTATATTCGTAACAAGAAAAAATGCATTATTTTTAGTCCAAATTTAAAATATATTTCTGGTCTCAAAATCATGTTTAGATGGTAGATAATATTCTAACACAACAAAACTTGTTTCACAGTTTTTTTGGATTTAAAATGAATTTTCTATGAATTTTATAAGTTCATGGGCTGCTGTTGTGTATTGACGGAACATTCTGACGTGATTGGCGCATGCTCCGTGGGATTCACAGAGTGTCTATGGTCCGTCAAATTCCACGAACAGCACAAGTGCAAAAATGTCAGAATCGATTCCGGAGGCATCCGAACTCCGAATCGAGTGCGATTTGTTTCTATAGCTTTCTAGTGATGTAGGAACCTATTCCAAGTGTTGGATGTGGCACTCATCAAGTGTTGGGAGCTCGCCCTCATCCATTGTTGTGGTGGCCATGGATGGGAGGTGAGGCTCATGGGGGATGGTGTTTGAGATGGGGATGGAGAGGGAGATGGCTTGGGGCATTCTCACCATGTTGTGGAGGGTCTCCAATTGTAGCAGGTCGGCCGGGCTTGGTCAACATGGGAGATCGACTCCGGGAGTCCTCCATGGCTAGCTTGAGGTTGAAGAAGGTGCTTGGGGAGGTCTTCTTGCTCAATCCTGGCAAGGCTAAGGGCAAGGTGGTGGTGCAGCAACACGTTGGCGGCGTCCTCCAGCAGGGGTTGGTCGTCCTCCTCCTCCCCTCCTCTTCCTTCCTCTCCTTGCTCTCTTCTCTTCTTGCTCTCATCTCCTTGTTCCTTCTCTGTTCTTTTCCTGGTGGTGAGAATGAGGGATATGGAGAGAGCTGGTGGTGTTGGTGTGTGTGGGTGTGGTGCTGACGAAGAGACAACTCACGGTTTTGCATGTTACAGTGTCCACGTGTTTTAGCAGACTGTCCATCAATGCTGATTCGATCGTCCGTCAAAGAACGTGTAGATGCAAAATTGTGCAAGTGTGAAGCTGTGCACTGATGGACCATCTGGTAGGGCATCGAACTATCCATGAAAATACTGTAGTGCCCAAAAAGTTTAGAACTAATATGCAAGGTATTTGAAGTTTGAATTTTTAGATGCAAATTATGCTTGTGATGTTTGTGAAAAAAATTGGCACGATCGGGCCGTGACAAACTCTCCCCCTCTAAAAGAGAATCTCCACCCAAGATTCACAAAAGGACATGGAGGGATCAAGAACATTAAGGAATTGGGAGTAGGATACATTGGTTAAGAAGGTGAAAATTGGTTGTCAAGGTGGCTTTGGGTGTGGAAAGTGATTGAACAAGGATAAGCCTATCAAATAGGGTATGCCTTTAAGCAAAATTGGAAATCTTTGTTGCATAGGAGGATATAACAAGCCTTACTAATCCATGGAAGGAAGATGCATGGACTAGATATCAAGGCAGTTTTAGATCAAAGTTTAGCAAGGTAAGGTTCACCAAGAGTTGTACAACGCAACGAAGAAAATATGTATGGAAAGGGGTGTCATTCTCAATAAGATGGTTCATCGTCGATGGGGTGTTACAATAGTCATGACAGTTCCCTTGATACTCGGGGGCATCCATAAGCTACTCATGTGGTTGCAATCCGCATGGAGCCTCAGTTCCCTTGCATCCTGAGATGGTCATACCATTGCAAAGCACGCCATTTATAAATGCCTTATTGAGAAGAACAATGCAAGTGTGTCTAAAAGAAGGCAAGGATGTGACCAAGACATACAAGGATGAGGATAGGTTGGTCGTGAAGGAATTTTGGGAAGAGCTGCACAAGTTAGGACAACACATTAGCGTGGGTCCATGATGGATCATGATCACATATTTCTCGACACCTGCACATACCTAACAGCACCACCATGTGGCTGCAGCACACAGGGGGCTCCAGGTTCCGTCGTGGCACCAAGGTCAGCGATCACAATACCATAACAGAGCACAACAAGTGATATTCCAACTAGCACAAACTGAATTTGGGAACAACAAGGATACAGATCAAAAGTTATATGTAGCAAGGCAAGGTTCAAGTAGCTCATAATCAAGGAATGTAGCAAAGATGAGAATTTGAGAACAAGTAAACATAGGACAAACATTTACATAGAGGGGCTAGCAAAAGCAAGCTGAAAGAATAGAGGTTCAAACAATAACATATAGGGCCTCATTGGGTAGGTTAGAGTGATAGGGGTAGGAAGATCAACATGTTTTTTTGAATTATGCACACCAAGCCATGACAAGCATGACCAAGGCTATATAAACTATACACACAGAAAGCTTTTTTTGCATCATGCCTACATGACCATTTTATTAGATAGTTGTTTGATCAACATGGACAATCAGTTTGCAAAATGGCTCAGTTGTATTAAGTTAATACTACTAAAGTCATGAGCTAACACTTATCAAACACATAAACAAAATCTAGTTAACTAAGTCAAACTCTAAGCTTAGGCACTTTCTGGGCTGCAGCACAACCGCCACTTGATTCAACCATAACTAGAGTTCTAAGCATCCAACAAAGGTGTTCCTATACTTTCTGGAAATCTTATGAACTTGTCTACAACTTTGTTATTATCACCCAAAGCTGATTCAACAATTATCAAGGTCAAACATTACAATGTTTCAGATCTACACAGACATGGACAAAATTTTGATAGGAACTTCATAAATATGCATTTGGAGTTCTAGTTCACTAAATAATGTGTTATTTAACATTTTGAAAAGCCTGAGAAAAGTACTACAACTTTTTAGTTGTCACCAAGAGATGATTCAAAGGTTAATTAAGTCAAAAAGCACAACCTTTTAAATCGGCACAGAAAACAAGCACAACCTGGCAGTAAATTGACATAATGATAGTACAAACTTAATAGCAAATCAGCTATTACAGCAGCTATTTATATATGTAACCCAACTCTACAAGCTCATAAAGCAAGGCCTGCAGTAGAGTTCGACATTCTTTAGACAATTCTTTCTCTGCAGTGGCACTTCTACTAATAATAATTTAGAACCAATTGAATGGATTAACAGAATTTGAATCGTATGCATAAGAGTTTGCAAAATTCACAAGCAGTACAACCTAGAGCCCATAGACCGAAATCAAGCAAAACACACATATTATAGTTCTGCAGCCAACCTAGGAGTCTTTTGTTAGATTGATCTCTCCTCTAATGAGCCCAATGGCTCATTAGGCCCTTGATCCGCGCCCTGATCGGGGACGCCTAGCCCAACAATGGCTGGTGGGCCCCCGTCACGCAGCGCTATATAAAGGAGGTGGGGAGCCAGGGCTCGAGTAACGAGGTTCGTCTGAGCCGCCATTCCCCACCTACAACCCTAACCGATCTCGAGGGTCGCGCTATGAGCGACGGGAAGCACCACCGCCGTCAACGATCATCACTGCACCGACCTTCCCTTCCCTGAACGTCGCTGCCCGTGCGCAGCCACCATCAACGTTCGTGATGGCGACCGGCTCGAGCTCCAACACCACTGCCTTACCGTCGGATGGTCTGTACTGTCACGGAACCGCCCAAATTATAAGAACAAAAGTACAAAAACAATCGCCGGAGCAATTAAATTCCCGTACTTAAGCTCTTATAACTCCGGTAGTCCAATAAAATCACGAGGGATTTCAAACCAACCAACATACAAGCCAAGATCGTAGTGGTCCAACATAACAGGTCATATGTTACATCCATTTCATAAGTAATACAACATATATCGGAGTTCGGTAGAGTTATTACAACTCAAGTTCAAAAGTAGCGGAAGCAAAGTAGTTTGAAAACTAATATCACCTTAATTCAAATACATGCCAGTACCAAGGTCAATTTTTCATAAAAGCATGAGATAAGATAGCTCAGAAGGATCATGCTCATGATCACACTCCGCCACTACAGCCGGAGTCTTCCAATTCTTGCAGTAGCTATGTTATATCACAACCTGCAACAAGTGGGAATAAACCCTGAGTACGAGAAGGTACTCAGCTAGACTTACCCGTCATAAACCAGAAATAATGACACCAAGGAGTATGCAAGGCTTTCTTTCAGTGGGCTAGCTTGACTCATTTGCGAAAAGCATAAGTTATCATGAATAAACTAATTTAAGTATTTTTGCATCATCTTTATCATAACCTATTCAATCTAGGTAAGCACCTATGCTAAAGCAATCACTTGATTAACCATTAACATCAAAGGTTACCATTTCAGGTTTTAGCATTTCCAACATCATCCACATAACCATCCATGTTCTATAATCATTACTACGATGCAGTAGCTCGAGTCAAGTGCTCACTAACTGGGAGCGATGGCGATTCGAATCAAATTCCTATCCAGCTGGAGATTTATTCCTCACACAAACCTCACTCACCCGCTAAAGTGAGGTGTTGGTCACCGAGTCAACCATTCAGGTAAAGTCGCGAGCTTGCCAGGAACCACTTGTACCCGGGGGCCGTCCGACTGCTCTTTGGCCTTATCATCGCACCCCCGTTTCCTGCCACTACTGCTTCGGTACAGTGCGTTGCGGGCAATCCACTCGGCCCGAATAATCTCTCAGCTTCGCGGTCGAAAGGTACTTTATCCGGCCAGCTAAATGTGAGGCATGCGTTCAACATGACCCGAGGGACAACAACGAACGGTCCTTAATCGACACAAGCGGAAACTACAAGCACCCCAGAACCCTGTCTGGTTGCCCCATACTTATTCCGCCCGGTCTCCAATTACTCATCAACACTTGGTTATTTTCAGGATATCATCCATTCCATAGCTAAAGTTTCCCAGTAACCACCTATAATTGCCGGTGACAGGAAATCACCGATCTCTACCGGTCTAAGCAGGGCTAAGCAATATTTTCGATCCTGAACTAAAATAGGATTTCAGGCATATTTATGGGACAAGGAAAGGATATATATGCAGCAAGTGTTTTCAATCAGCTCCTATAACTTAATGCAACAATACATATATAGCATATATATATATATATATATATATATATATATATATATATATATATATATATATATATATATATATATATATATATATATATATATATATATATATATATATACTCAATTGCTTTTATAAAGTAGGAGGCTTAGAATGCTCCGGGGCTTGCCTGGGATCCGACACAAGTCAGTAGTTATCAGATGACACTCGCTGAGTACTTCCATCTTCGGGATAGTTCCACCAAACACCGTCTTCGGGTTTGGCTTCAACATCTCATCCTTCACGTGGTGCATCTAGCGAACCTAAATGAGATGCAAGATGCATGCGTATGAATATGATGAATGGTAACACAAGATGCATCACATAATCACTCAAGTAAACACACGATTAAGACATAGACACCAAAAGCTAATTAACTAACATCACACAACCAATTAAAGAGGGCAAGCACACCAAGCATAACGCAAGTTTGACAAGATCACCAGTATCTTAAGTTGACCGTCATCAAGGGTATAAGCCACACTTAGCAACACATGGAGTAAACAACCATGACTAGCATCTGACAATTTCTAAACTGCAAACAACATCTACATGTTTGGATCATAACTGGAGTTATACAAATCTAATAGCAATGCAACAAGACATTCTGGAAAGCTTATGAAATTGTCTATAATTCATCTTTAATCATCTTAGCATGATTCTCAAGTTAACCAAGTCAAACATGCATAATTACAGAATCTGATCCAGAGATTCCAGAGAACAACTATTTCTGGAACCTAACTTGAAACAGTCATTACTCACAAACTATAATGTCAAATGCCACCAAAATTTAACACAAGCTAGATTAATGAGTTATCTACAACTTTGTTATAAGCATGTTTCTCAGCAAACATCATTTTCATGGTGTAATTACCAAAGTCCCAGAAACTATCCAGGAAAGCATCAATTGCAAGAATAAATATTAACTTACATTCCAAACATACATTTGGCCACAACCAATGTAACCATCATAAAGTGCATGTTAAATGATTACCAAAAAGCATAGTGCTTATCATTAAATAATTTCTTTTAAAGCATTTCTTAATTTATTTAAATAGCAAGGTGAAATAATAAACATATACCAAAAGTCCATAATAAAATCTATAAAAATTAAAGTAGCTCTTATATACACCCAATAGTCTACTGTACAAATTTCAAGTCATTTGGACATGTATATCAACCTCTATGAAAAAGACAAATTGTTATTGCAAGAATTCATGTGAGAGCAAGATACACTAATAAATCACTCATATGGCAACCAAAATTCATGAAATAATTACCACACATTAAACATCCTATGAGTAGCATGCCACAAAAATTTCACTTTATTTGGAGCCCTAGATCTACAGTTATGAAAATGACAAATACAACTAGCATTAAAAATCTAGCTGCACAAATCCATTTTTACAGAGAAAACTTTAAACTAAAACATGCTATATTATAGATCTAATGCATAGAGAATTTCACAAGGATTCCAAAAAGTACTCATTTGTTATTTTACGAATTTTCTATGATTTACTATGTATTTTCAAAGTTCCTGCAAAATCATCACAAAACAGTCCTCGAGGCACTATTCATTTGAGTCTATGACAGTGCAGATAGGCCCCTGGCTTTAGTCGAATTCTCGGACGAGGTCCCTGGTCGCGAGCAAGAACAGAGAAGGGCGATGAAGCTCTCGGTTCCGGCCGTTGGGGAGCTCGTCGGCGGCGACGAGGTGGCAGCGGAGCACCAGGACGTGCGTGCGCACTCGTGGACGACCTCAGCCCGCCCGGTGCTGGCCCGTGGCCTCCTGGCCATGTGCGCCCGCGACGCACGGAGGCACAGCTCGGGCGACGACCTTCTACTGCAGGGATGAGGCCGAACGAAGGGGCGCGGGACGGAGAGGAGGAAGAGGCGGAGGCGTTGGTGCACGCAGCCGCGGCTGTGGTGGCTTGGAGCAGCGGGAACGGTAGCGGTGGCCGGAGCTCCGCGGTGGCCATGGTGTTCGCGCTCTCCGGCACCGAGCAGAGCGAGGGAGAGAGGAAGAGGGAGTGGGGAGGCGAGTGAGGAGCGTCAGGGGGCAGCTCGACGTCCATTAAGGAGCAGCAGGGGTGCGAGGACGCGCGTCGGCAAGGGTCGAGGGAGCTCTCGCATGGCTGCCACGCGCTCCCCCGCTGCGGCATAACGTCGAGCACGTGGCGGGCGATGGTGAGACCAGCGTGGGAGGTAATTTTGGGCTGCTTCCGGGCCGAATTGGACCATGAGCCAAAAACGAAGTTTGAAGCCCACGTGATACCCTCCAACTTTCATTAAGAAGTCAAGGTCATTAGAGCAACGGATTAGCGGTTAAACAGCTTCGAAGACAGCAATGTCAACGCCCTAGCAGCGATCACGGAAACTCAAACTTGATGGTCAAAACTAAGTTAAACTGGTGTCATCCTTTTGCATACTCTTCTCCACATTATCTACTCCAACTTTTGTATTTGGCTCCACTGGAGTTGCTTAGCAAAAACATGAGAACGCGACGTGCCAATCATCTTGTCCTTGCCGGTCCAAGTCCATGAGTATGATGAAACTAGCAGTTTTGGGAATTAATTTTGAAGGTCTAAATGAGCTCCAAATCCATTCAAACTTCTCTGAGCTCTTCTCCACCCTAAACACTCCAACTTTTATAAAGAGTCCAACTTCAGTTGTTTAACAAAATTTTGAGAACGCAATGTGCCCACCTGTCAATGTCAGTCCACAATTCCATGACTTAGAATATTTTTCAAGGCTGAAAAACAGCAGCTAATCCAATCTTTGAGCCTCTATTGACTAGGTTAGAGACCAAACTAGCTCTTGACCATTAAACAAAGTTTCTTCTACATAAAGTGAACTACAACTCTCATTTAAGGTTCAACCTCAAAACTGATATAGAAACTGCTGTTATACTTTGACCAAAGTAGGATCACGATAAAGCTTAGATTATCCTTTTTGATCAATTGGAGCATTTTTGGGGCATTTGCTCAACACGAACCTTTTACGACTTTTGTTGTAGAGTCCATCTAGAGTCATTTGGGCAAGGTTGCAAGGTTTGGTTGATGACCTATATTTTCATCCACTTAATAATGCAATTCCAGCACTTAGTAAAGTCATTCCAACAAGCATATAACTTATCATTTCATGTGACTTTTTGATTCCAAACGTCATGAAACTTTTCCAGGGATCAATATAGATAGGTACTAAGGTGAGACACATGAAGATATTGCAATAACACCACCCAAGCATATATCTTAAAAATAGACTATATGTAAAGCAAGGGTGCAACATCCAAGTTTAGGTTGGGACTTGCTTCCATAGGTTTGACTTTGACATCTTCATTACCACTTAATCTACCATGTTTGAGCTCAAACCTACTGCTTAACTGGTGGCAAACACCTCGGGTGTTACAGCCCTCCCCCTTAAAAGAATCGCGTCCCGAGATTCGGTGCGAAGAACTTTCTAAGGGAAGAGAAGCATGTTATCCAATTCCAACATCTGCAAGCGCATCAGGCTACGTAGCTTCAAGCATCAGAGAGGCTAATTTGGAAGACAACTTTTGGATACTTGCTCTAAGTAGAAACTTTTGGTCTAGATAATTTCCTTCACTGACTTCCATGAAGCATTGTTACTTTGGGAGGAATCTAAGACAATACGGTACTTTGTTCACGGTGCACGGAGAGTACTGCGAGCATGGACTAATTTACTCACTCAGACGCCAACTGATGGAAAACTACATATTGTTCCACGTGTGCAGTTCTCTTTCTCTGATGCCAACACTGTATTATCTGAGTCTGTTGAGGGAACAGTGAGTGTGATAGCTGACTCTGTCGGTTCTGGATTTCTGCCAACTGTTACCTAAGAAGATTCTCTCATACAAAGGCAACAGTTATCTGGGTTGAATTAGATGCAATCTCTTGGGTAAAAACACATATAAAGTACCGGAGGCACGTCAGCACTAGAGAACCATTACCGCAAAAGGATGTTAGTTAGGTCTCAAAGACAACAAAAGTTGCAAGTATCCACCAAAATAGCTCTGTTCTAAAATGGCAGCAAACCAAGCTGACAAGACATCTCTCAAATCCTATGTTTTACTTAACCAATACTCATATCAACTTAAGACATTGAAGGGTCCTAAGCAAGGAATCAGGTTACCAAGTTTGGGTCATAGTCACAAAGTTTCTGGTTCGATGGGGTCGAGGTACGGAGTCGCGGTACGTGGTACGCTATTCGCGAGAGATTTTTACACTTCGGATCGAAAATGAACCCGTGAACCCGGGTCGGAGCCGACGAACCCGGGTCGAGGGTCGAAGGTGGTGAACCCGTTTTATGTGACTATGGTTTGGGTCAATCCAACTTCGTTTGAGTCACTAACCATTAGTTTGAAGATAACCGGTGTAGTGTCACAAAATTCTAGACATATTTTGTGTTCTTCCTTTTCTTTTGCTTCGCAGGTTGAGGTGTGTGTTTTGCACTCTCTGATCTTTCTCATAGTAGCAGAAGCCTTTTGTCTCGCTGAGGATGGAGGTGATAGTCTGCCTGATAGGTTTCTCAGGGAACAATTTACGCCGTTGATCTAGACAGTAACTTGATGATGCACAAGCATTGGAGTTGTGGGCTATTTTCACAGAGCACAAAGCATTATTCCACACGGAGGGCATCCCTACGTAGATAAGGAGTCACACCAGAGAGAGTTGATTTCGTCTGTATGACTGTCATCTACACAAGGATCAAGACTTTTGATAACTAGGTCAAATGCACCATGTGATGATTGGTTCTTTCCCAATGGATAACTTGTCCAATCATTTAGTGTTAGGTGCCCATTCGATTCAACAGGGAGGGCATACGTTGCTCCCTCGATGACCGACGTCGTACAAGGGCACATAGGGAGAGTCACTTGTCTACCACCTCTTGCAGTCTGTTAACGCTTATGCCGGTGACTGTTCTTCAAAGGTCATCTTCTTAGCAACTTCAAGGGATATCTACTACATCAGGCCTAAGATATGAATCTTCAGATAAGATATAGGGAGATAACCAAGGAAAACGGTCACGAGAAATAACACATCGGATGTCGTTTCATAATAGATCATGAATAGCAACCCTGATACCAGCGCGTGCCGAGCAGCACAACCTTGTGTGCGCGCCCACAGGAGGCTCTCGGTTTCGTCGCGGCACCATAAAATGCTAATCGTAACACCATTATTAAACGCACAAACAAAGTGAAATTTCAAGTGACACCGATTAGGTGGTAAGAACAAGCACCAGACAAGGGAGGAGTAGCAAGCAAGGGTAGTTACAAGGTTTAGAGTCAACAAGGAGGCGATTCAAAGATTAAAACACAGCGCAAGGGAACATAGCTTAATTGCCAAAGACAACTGAGCAAGGGTTCTCGGTCATGTTGGACAACAACATGAGATCAAGATTTATAACGTTGAGAGACGTTAGAAGTTGAGATGGACTTTAGCAGACTTCTAGAACAAAATGATACACCGATCAGAGATTGAATTGATAAGATAGCCACCTGATTTCGTAAGCAAAGATTTCTAGATTAGACAACGAGAGATTAGCGTTGCTCGGATCATCTGTAGGAGAGACAATCGGGAGGTCCAACATGGAATTGGGTATGGTCTCCAAAACTTGGCAAGCAACAACTGTGGTTAAGATCGACGTTCGTTAGGACTTAACTTGGTTGGTCAATCAAACAAGGGCATTTCTCCAAAAGGTAGCGGACATCCAAGGCCTAAGCAAACATATAAGGGGACTACGCTAGGGCCTATGGTTCAAGCAAGGCATGGATACAAAAACATTCAAGGGCTAGCAACCACGTCTACAGGCTCTGGCTCCTACGAAAGAATCTAATTAGAGACGACAACCATGCGATTACGTAACATGAGCGTTGTTCTAGGATAAAGCATCTTCAACTCTCATATGCTCACCGAGGACAAAAGAGAGGTCAACTATGACACTACCTAGACAACAAGCATCTACACAACATCACAGTTTTAAGCGGACACTTGAGATTATTAGTCAAGTTAGCTTAAGCATCCAATACTAAGCAGAAGGCTCACACCTAAGAATTTATCCAACAAGAACTAACTACAAGTTTAGCCAAAACAAAAGCATGCTAAAGTAATTAACTTAGTGCATGCACATCAATCACAAGTTACTTATTTATTAGGACAAAGGTGGGAGGAGCATAGTTATATGCACAAAGCAACAATCATGATGATGCATGCTTCATCCTATTCGTCCTCACAAGATTGTCAGCCTAAGGTGGCAATCACGTTCTATGTTGGTGGCATAACACGTATTCTCTCGATATAGAGCTAGTCGTCAGTTACATTCAACTTACGCATTCGTGGTTAGCGTACCTGCAGAAAATTTCATTGCAGCCCAATAATTCCCAATATAGCACACAATGAAAGCAGTAAACTAAATACTCTCCATACATACATCCCCTGATGCATATACTTCGGTATCATAACTACCCAACAAATGTACCCACAATTAAGTACTTTCATAAATACATGGTTAAACATGTAATTATGCCAGTAACCATAGCTAACTCTCCCCTAGACCGATGGTTGAACGGTCATGCTCTTCCAACTCACACTTACCTTGGCGTAGGTGCGACGTTGCAAGAATGTAACTCTAGCGACATATATGGCTATTTCATATATGAAGGTTACCGCTACCATTCGACCACAGGGTAACGGTGCGGTCAAGTTATCACTCATACATACCTTGGCTTGGGCGTAGATGCAAAAATTTAAAACCCCCAAGTTAGTACTTAATTAAGCCACCTAAGGGTCCTTAATTGGGCATAAAGGAAATGACCACTGGCATACTTAGATTAAAAATTCAGATTTGAACAAACCTATATATGTAGTGGCTATAAGTTGTCAAAAACTGATTTTTGCAAACAAAACCTTTGTTTTTCAATACACATATGACATGTTTAGTGTTGAACCTTGCTCTGATACCAGCTGTCACGGAACCGCCCAAATTATAAGAACAAAAGTACAAAAACAATCGCCGGAGCAATTAAATTCCCGTACTTAAGCTCCTATAACTCCGGTAGTCCAATAAAATCACGAGGGATTTCAAACCAACCAACATACAAGCCAAAATCGTAGTGGTCCAACATAACAGGTCATATGTTACATCCATTTCATAAGTAATACAACATATATCGGAGTTCGGTAGAGTTATTACAACTCAAGTTCAAAAGTAACGGAAGCAAAGTAGTTTGAAAACTAATATCACCTTAATTCAAATACATGCCAGTACCAAGGTCAATTTTTCATAAAAGCATGAGAGATAAGATAGCTCAGAAGGATCATACCCATGATCACACTCCGCCACTACAGCCGGAGTCTTTCAATTCTTGCAGTAGCTATGTTATATCACAACCTGCAACAAGTGGGAATAAACCCTGAGTACGAGAAGGTACTCAGCTAGACTTACCCGTCATAAACCAGAAATAATGACACCAAGGAGTATGCAAGGCTTTCTTTCAGTGGGCTAGCTTGACTCATTTGCGAAAAGCATAAGTTATCATGAATAAACTAATTTAAGTATTTTTGCATCATCTTTATCATAACCTATTCAATCTAGGTAAGCACCTATGCTAAAGCAATCACTTGATTAACCATTAACATCAAAGGTTACCATTTCAGGTTTTAGCATTTCCAACATCATCCACATAATCATCCATGTTCCATAATCATTACTACGATGCAGTAGCTCGAGTCAAGTGCTCACTAACCGGGAGCGACGGCGATTCGAATCGAATTCCTATCTAGCTGGAGATTTATTCCTCACACAAACCTCACTCACCCGCTAAAGTGAGGTGTTGGTCACCGAGTCAACCATTCAGGTAAAGTCGCGAGCTTGCCAGGAACCACTTGTACCCGAAGGCCGTCCGACTGCTCTTTGGCCTTATCATCGCGTCCCCGTTTCCTGGCACTACTGCTTCGGTACAGTGCGTTGCGGGCAATCCACTCGGCCCGAATAATCTCCCAGCTTCGCGGTCGAAAGGTACTTTATCCGGCCAGCTAAATATGAGGCATGCGTTCAATATGACCCGAGGGACAACAACGGACGATCCTTAATCGACACAAGCGGAAACTACAAGCACCCCAGAACCCTGTCTGGTTGCCCCATACTTATTCCGCCCGGTCTCCAATTACTCATCAACACTTGGTTATTTCCAGGATATCATCCATTCCATAGCTAAAGTTTCCCAGTAACCACCTATAATTGTCGGTGACAGGAAATCACCGATCTCTACCGGTCTAAGCAGGGCTAAGCAATATTTTCGATCCTGAACTAAAATAGGATTTCAGGCATATTTATGGGACAAGGAAAGGATATATATGCAGCAAGTGTTTTCAATCAACTCCTATAACTTAATGCAACAATACATATATAACATATATATATATACTCAATTGCTTTTATAAAGTAGGAGGCTTAGAATGCTCCGGGGCTTGCCTGGGATCCGACACAAGTCAGTAGTTATCAGATGACACTCGCCTAGTACTTCCATCTTCGGGATAGTTCCACCAAACACCGTCTTCGGGTTTGGCTTCAACATCTCATCCTTCACGTGGTGCATCTAGCGAACCTAAATGAGATGCAAGATGCATGCGTATGAATATGATGAATGGTAACACAAGATGCATCACATAATCACTCAAGTAAACACACGATTAAGACATAGACACCAAAAGCTAATTAACTAACATCACACAACCAATTAAAGAGGGCAAGCACACCAAGCATAACGCAAGTTTGACAAGATCACCATTATCTTAAGTTGACCGTCATCAAGGGTATAAGCCACACTTAGCAACACATGGAGTAAACAACCATGACTAGCATCTGACAATTTCTAAACTGCAAACAACATCTACATATTTGGATCATACCTGGAGTTATACAAATCCAATAGCAATGCAACAAGACATTCTGGAAAGCTTATGAAATTGTCTATAATTCATCTTTAATCATCTTAGCATGATTCTCAAGTTAACCAAGTCAAACATGCATAATTACAGAATCTGGTCTAGAGATTCCAGAGAACAACTATTTCTGGAACCCAACTTGAAACAGTCATTACTCACAAACTATAATGTCAAATGCCACCAAAATTTAACACAAGCTAGATTAATGAGTTATCTACAACTTTGTTATAAGCATGTTTCTCAGCAAACATCATTTTCATGGTGCAATTACCAAAGTCCCAGAAACTGTCCAGGAAAGCATCAATTGCAAGAATAAATATTAACTTATATTCCAAACATACATTTGGCCACAACCAATGTAACCATCATAAAGTGCATGTTAAATTATTACCAAAAAGCATAGTGCTTATCATTAAATAATTTCTTTTAAAGCATTTCTTAATTTATTTAAATAGCAAGGTGAAATAATAAACATATACCAAAAGTCCATAATAAAATCTATAAAAATTAAAGTAGCTCTTATATACACCTAATAGTCTACTGTACAAATTTCAAGCCATTTGGACATGTATATCAACCTCTATGAAAAAGACAAATTATTATTGCAAGAATTCATGTGAGAGCAAGATACACTAATAAATCACTCATATGGCAACCAAAATTCATGAAATAATTACCACACATTAAACATCCTATGAGTAGCATGCCACAAAAATTTCACTTTATTTGGAGCCCTAGATCTACAGTTATGAAAATGATAAATACAACTAGCATTAAAAACCTAGCTGCACAAATCCATTTTTACAGAGAAAACTTTAAACTAAAACATGCTATATTATAGATCTAATGCATAGAGAATTTCACAAGGATTCCAAAAAGTACTCATTTGTTATTTTACGAATTTTCTATGATTTACTATGTATTTTCAAAGTTCCTGTAAAATCATCACAAAACAGTCCTCGAGGCACTATTCATTTGAGTCTATGACAGTGCAGATAGGCCCCTGGCTTTAGTCGAATTCTCGGACGAGGTCCCTGGTCGCGAGCAAGAACAGAGAAGGGCGATGAAGCTCTCGGTTCCGGCCGTTGGGGAGCTCGTCGACGGCGACGATGTGGCAGCGGAGCACCAGGACGTGCGTGCGCACTCGTGGACGGCCTCAGCCCGCCCGGTGCTGGCCCGTGGCCTCCTGGCCATGTGCGCCCGCGACGCACAGAGGCACAGCTCGGGCGGCGACCTTCTACTGCAGGGATGCGGCCGAACGAAGGGGCGCGGGACGGAGAGGAGGAAGAGGCGGAGGCGTTGGTGCACGCAGCCGCGGCTGTGGTGGCTTGGAGCAGTGGGAACGATAGCGGTGGCCGGAGCTCCGCGGTGGCCATGGTGTTTGTGCTCTCCGGCACCGAGCAGAGCGAGGGAGAGAGGAAGAGGGAGTGGGAAGGCGAGTGAGGAGCGTCAGGGGGCAGCTCGACGTCCATTAAGGAGCAGCAGGGGTGCGAGGACGCGCGTCGGCAAGGGTCGGGCGAGCTCTCGCATGGCTGCCACGCGCTCCCCCGCTGCGGCATAACGTCGAGCACGTGGCGGGCGATGGTGAGACCAGCGTGGGAGGTAATTTTGGGCTGCTTCCGGGCCGAATTGGACCATGAGCCAAAAACGAAGTTTGAAGCCCATGTGATACCCTCCAACTTTCATTAAAAAGTCAAGGTCATTAGAGCAACGGATTAGCGGTTAAACAGCTTCGAAGACAGCAATGTCAACGCCTTAGCAGCGATCACAGAAACTCAAACTTGATGGTCAAAACTAAGTCAAACTGGTGTCATCCTTTTGCATACTCTTCTCCACATTATCTACTCCAACTTTTGTATTTGGCTCCACTGGAGTTGCTTAGCAAAAACATGAGAACACGACGTGCCAATCATCTTGTCCTTGCCGGTCCAAGTCCATGAGTATGATGAAACTAGCAGTTTTGGGAATTAATTTTGAAGGTCTAAATGAGCTCCAAATCCATTCAAACTTCTCTGAGCTCTTCTCCACCCTAAACAGTCCAACTTTTATAAAGAGTCCAACTTCAGTTGTTTAACAAAATTTTGAGAACGCAATGTGCCCACCTGTCAATGTTAGTCCACAATTCCATGACTTAGAATATTTTCCAAGGCTGAAAAACAGCAGCTAATCCAATCTTTGAGCCTCTATTTGACTAGGTTAGAGACCAAACTAGCTCTTGACCATTAAACAAAGTTTCTTCTACATAAAGTGAACTACAACTCTCATTTAAGGTTCAACCTCAAAACTGATATAGAAACTGCTGTTATACTTTGACCAAAGTAGGATCACGATAAAGCTTAGATTATCCTTTTTGATCAATTGGAGCATTTTTGGGGCATTTGCTCAATACGAACCTTTTACGACTTTTGTTGTAGAGTCCATCTAGAGTCATTTGGGCAAGGTTGCAAGGTTTGGTTGATGACCTATATTTTCATCCACTTAATAATGCAATTCCAGCACTTAGTAAAGTCATTCCAACAAGCATATAACTTATCATTTCATGTGACTTTTTGATTCCAAACGTCATGAAACTTTTCCAGGGATCAATATAGATAGGTACTAAGGTGAGACACATGAAGATATTGCAATAACACCACCCAAGCATATATCTTAAAAATAGACTATATGTAAAGCAAGGGTGCAACATCCAAGTTTAGGTTGGGGCTTGCTTCCATATGTTTGACTTTGATATCTTCATTACCACTTAATCTACCATGTTTGAGCTCAAACCTACTGCTTAACTGGTGGCAAACACCTCGGGTGTTACATGTACACACCACCTCTCCTATCTCCTACTCCCTCTCTTCTCCCTGCTGTCTACTAGTAGATCTTGTTCTAGGATCTCTCCATTCTCTTGTAGATTGTAATAGAACATTGTTGTTTATACTGAAATGCAAAGGAACCCCTCTGATCTACACGATTGTTATCCTATAATAGCTAACATCTTTAACACCATCAAGCTTGCTGCTGCTTTAGTACAAATCAATAGCAAAACACCATAATCCATTGTAGATCCAAATCAGAACAAGGAAGAGAGGAACACTTACCCGCCTGCCTGTGTTCTTGTCGCTGCAGGCACCAGCACTGGAGCAACTGGCTCCCTAGCCTCACAGGTCACAGGTTGCAGGTCGCAAGGAAAACAAAACTGTAGAGATAGATTAAAGGAATAGTTATATATTATTCATATACAACGAGCTGGTGAATTAAACTTAAAAGCTAATGAGCCCCATATATTCTCTCATCAAATTGGTTATGTTATTATTCAAGTGAAATGACATACTGCATGGTCAAACTCATGCAGCTACTAAAGCCACTAGTATATTGCTCGTGCTAACGCTATGGTGTGATCTTAGAAATATGATTCAACTAACCAATCTATATATTGGTTGACCAATTCAATCCTGTGTGACCGTCTCATGCTCGGTGATATTGTCAGACTTCTACTCCAATTCTAGCCTCTTTTTTAATGTGGTTAATTTTTGCTTTCTTGAAGATAAAATTCAGAAGCCAAATAAATTAATATATCACTTGCAAAAATAAATTACCAAACCTTGAGATGTCCACATACACTGCAGTAAGTTTGTTGCCTCTTCTCATATGACCATAAAAAAAGTTGGGTTTAATTTCAGTTAGAAAGAAAAAAGAATATACATGTGTGAATCTGACGCTTGATGTAAAATGTTGTTTTTGATGGGTGACCTCGGTACACATATCTATTATCACACTCCACATGTACAGCAATTAGTTAAAGTTAAAAATCTACTACCAATAAGTGAATTTCCAGGTTTCTGAATTTCCACGGGACTACGATTTCGAAAAAGAATTTCCACGGGAACTTACGTTGCTGATGACGACCTTGAACAAATCATGAGCTCCTTCTCGTGTGCATTTATCCTCGTCCTTCTTCTGCATACCGATGCCCACATCCATGGCAAAAAAAAGAAATATCAGAAGGCAATCGGAGGGAGAAGGGGGAACAGCGAAGGAACACACCTAGTCTCCGTTGTTGGAGCCGATAGTCAACTCATCCGTCATCAGATGATTCATGTGCTAGGTAGTTAGGTGCACTACATTACTTGACATGTATTTCGAAAGCACAAATGCAGAGTTAAAAAAACCTAGAGAAATATAAAGGGCAATTTACAACGTATTCCAAGGGTCAATAACATATCCATGCATTGAACTATGGGAGAAGGCAAAGGTAACAATCTGCAAGATAAAACGTATCAGGATAAATTGCTTTTCACTTGAATAAAGATTTGGATAGAGCTGGTCCCATACTTCTACCACCTATGTAAATTCTCAACTATTGTGCACATCATGCAACATATATCAGTAGCTTAATGCATATACAGAAGGAACATCACGGAACCGATTTCATAGGATGTATACCCTCATCCTTATCAACAACAAACCAACATGCCTACAAATTAAGAAGCACCTAGCATACACTGGCTTAGCATAAACTGAAGAGGTATCTTTCAATTGACAACACCCTGGAGAGTAATAAATTGAAGAGGTATCAGTAATCCCATTACTTCTTTACTAATCTGAAGTCTAGACAGAACAGAAACTATGGAAGATAAAATCAATGCATCAATCAAATGCTACATGGAAAAAAATCAGGAATCTTCTCAACTCCATATGGAATCCGCTTGCTATGCCACCATGCTGAAGCCAACAGCAGCCACCCCTCCACTTCCCCCATCACGCTGCTGTTCCTAGAGCTGCTCCAGCACGACACAGATCAGTGAAGCAGCTGCCCACCAGGCCACCACATGACACAGATCTAGAAGAGGGGATGAGGATCTTCGCACAAGAACTGACCTGGACGTATTCTACGTTTTTACCGCGCCTGCAGCTAGATCCACCGGTGTTGTGGCCGGGTCCGGCACCTCCAAGGCAGTGCGAGCCACATCTGTGGAGGGCCGGCGTTCAAGCACCGGCGCCTGCTTTTCCTTGACGTAGGTGGCGGCATTCCCTTGGCTTGCCACCAAGGTCTTCGCGGGTGTTGGAGGCGCCCCTAGGGCTCGCGA
The DNA here is from genome assembly GCA_038087645.1 of Saccharum hybrid cultivar R570. Lineage (NCBI taxonomy): Eukaryota > Viridiplantae > Streptophyta > Magnoliopsida > Poales > Poaceae > Saccharum > Saccharum hybrid cultivar. The sequence continues at coordinate 1,471,610 of JAQSUU010000235.1, read as the reverse complement.
AGGCGGCAGCTCGACGCTGCCGAGGAGCCGTCGGGGGGCCGTGCCGGGGGCGCTGGGTGAGGGGAAGAGGGCCAGCGGCGACGGGAGCCGCCGGTGGCATCCGGCGTTGGGACTGGCAGGGGGCGCCGGGTAGGCGCCAGGCGGCCGGCTGGCAGGGGAGGCGGGCGAAACCGCCAGGGGCGCCGGGGATGCCGGGGGAAGTGGAGGGGGCGCGCTGTAGAGCCGAGCAGCGCGGCACGGCGCATTGTGTGTGGACGTACGGGATGGGAGTGCGGCGGTGGGGGAGGAAAGAAAGAGAAGTGGGTAGGGTTTTTCCAAATCCAAACACACATACGCGGGCTGGTATGATAGACGGGCCCCATTCAATATACTGACGGACTGACGGACCCAAAAGTTAATATTCAGCGACCGGCCGTCCAACAGTAAACTTAAATAGAAATAGCGGCCAACCGTCGGACGACAAAACAAGATATAGCGTCCGACCGTAAGCCACTAAGTTATACCGACCGACCGTCCAACGCCATATCGATTTTTTTACCGACCCTTGGTTGGACGCTAGCTTGGGCTGTGGTATAGTGCGGATCTTAGCATGGTTGAATCTGTTCATGACAATATTGTGCTGAACAAGTGTATCAAGTACATCATTGCATTAATCAAACCAATAGATTAGTAGCAAGTGGCTATCTACAATTTAGGAGCTGAAATATTGTATCCACTATGCATCTTTGTCAGGTAACTTATGTTTGTTTATGTTACAACTGACAACTGAAACCTTCTCAATTGTGTTTAAAGTTCCACCTATAACCCTGATATTAGTTAAGGTGCATTGGTGTCAACTTTGACACTGAAACATGAGCATACTTTGCCTGCAGTTAAGGTGCACAGCACACTGACAGTAGACGGGGGACCCAATGAGCTGCTGCATGATTCTTGTGATTTTTGTAATGCTTCATTGCTGTGATTAAATCTCAATGAATAAGGTATGTTGGAAGACACCATATTTGTTGTTGTTCAGTATCAACACATCCTCTTAAGAAATTTTTTCTGTTTAACAAATTTTTGACTATCTTCTAAGTGAGCTTATGTATTTGGGTTCACACTCAGAAAAGGAACCAATCAAAGAGAGGTCATGAAAGAATTTTGGAAGTACTCAACTCAGCTGGACATGATGGCCTGTTTTTTTTACTTCAAAATTCAAAGCTATAACTCTTGTGTTGCATGTGCATTGCATTATAAAAATATCCGACTATGTATGGGGCTTAAAGTTCATTCTCTTGTATGAATGGTTGATATCAGCTTGAAAATATTGGTGCCGGCATGTCTCCCCTGTAAAATCCTTCTCTCATGTCAATTCAAATAAGAGCAGTTGCACTATCGTAGTGCTACTTTGCAAGATCCAATCATATTTTCTGTTTCCAAACGACCACACCATTCTAAATATGTGTTTCTTTAGAGATATGCCTATTTAGTTTGGTCAGATTAATCCACGTTTGGGGCAAAGGTTGTTATTTTTGTTCTTCCATTCAAAGATTCATAAGTACAAATGTTGGATTCAGAAGTTTTATATATCTTAAAATTCAGAAAATGTTGATTTCAAAATTCAGAAGATATAAGAACTTACTCTTGCATGCATGTATGTAAAATATCCATGTTTTTGGTAACTCCTGGGTGTAAAAAGGAGCGGGGAGCAACTGTATTTGGTTAACTTGACTATAGCCAGCAAACACACACTAATCCTCCATTTGTTGGTTTAATCAATTCTTTGCGTACTTGAATTCACAAATCACAAAGGGAAAAAACGTAGTTCTGGGTGTACCTCTTTGTAGTGATTTCCACTTTAAGTTTTTGAGTCTAATTGTCCTCAATTCCGCAGGAGCATGCAGAGTTTCTACATCCAGCATTGAAATCGTTCGGCACCTGTTACCCAAGTTTCCGTTGATCCAGGTGAGTCCCGCTGCCATTACCCTTTGGTTCGAGCCTCTTAAGCCCTTGTGTTTTGTTGAAAATGAATGATAATAGTGAATAGTCAACCTCATTTATGTCTCAACCTAAAATTGCTTACTCTATAGAGAACAATTGAGCAAATTGTTCATCACTGATAGCAAACTTACAGTCATCTAATGACTGAGCACACCACAATACACTTCGGCAAATTGTTCTTTTGCCTTCTGTTCTAATGACTAAACCATCCATCTCAGTGCTTGCGTCTTCCATTCCTGTATGTGTTGCAACCAACTAGTATTCTAATAGCCGAAGTCACACCTCCTGTGTTTGCTGGCATGTTCTCTCTAATGCAATGGATTGAATGTTTATTCTCAGCACATAATTAGTGAATGAATGGTATCTATTTTCAGTGGGTGAATTGATTAGAAAAGTTTCCATCTCACATTTATTTTTGTATAATCAGAGACGCCCTAGAGCCTAGCAGAGGTTGTGCACACCTAAGAGGGGGGATATAAACATTCTGGAGCAGTGATCAAATACCAAAAGCAACCATAACACCGATGCTGGAAGAAATTTCGAAATAGTTCTGAAGTTGGAGTTGGACATGGTTAATTTAACCAAATTTGTACATATTTAGTTAGTTATTAATTGAAAGTTCAAAATTACCTTTGTATCATAGTGAACTTTAGATGCTTCACTGCACTTTGTATTAGATAACTCAACTTTAAGATGTTTCATTGCAGTCTTAGTTCAGAGAATGGCACTGCCATTTCTTCTCATTGTTATGAGCAAATTGATTTTTTCATTGTCACATGAGAAAAAGTTGTGAGCATGTGAAACATATAGTTAGTTATTCAAATTTATACCCACATTAGCTTTGCATGATGCTTTAGCAAAAGAACAATTTTAGTTGAATGGAGGTTTTTTCTTTCTTTTTTTTTTGGTTCAGTGTATTTTTGGTGATGGCAATTGAATATCACCCATACATATACAAGTGTTCTCCCATTGCAACGCACGGGCACTCACCTAGTGTATATCCTTTACTGCAGGAATTTGTCCATGGTACAATGGGTTATTATTTTTGCATTTGAACTGGACATGCATACAAAATCCACTTATTACACTAGAAACAAATACAAACGGTGATACATATAATACTCACATTAAATAAATGTAATCCCTAGCCTCAAGTGCAATTTCAACATCTTGGCTTCTAGTTGCAGTAATGAGTTAGCTACATTCTGCAATAAACTGTGATACATATGCTCACTCTTCAAAAAATTAATCACTGTTTTGCCCTCATAGCCCCAAGAACAATTTTGACAGCTTGCCTTCAGGTTGCAGTAATTCCGCACGGTGAACAAATGAAATAAAACTAAGCTCTCGACAAGCAAATGACCTTATGATAGGAAATTCAGGGATTTTACATTACTTATGAAAGAATTAATCCTGTCTGCATCTTTTTGGATACCATCAGGAGCACATATGCCGCTGCTAACATCAACACCATTTGGTTTCAGAGCAGAAAAGGCTTCACAAACATTATCTGCATGAAGCCCTCCAGCTAATAGCCATCCATTCTTGCTTTTGACAGATGGCATTTGGAACTTCTGCCAATTGAATCCCTTCCCACTGTAAATGAAAATCAGTGACATTTGTCATATATATTTCGAATAAGAAGGGAAATATGTCCATTGGCTAGCATACAATCTAAGAGAACTTCTCTACCAATTGTAGATTAAGGAATGACAAGATACTGCTTCTGCAATGAAGTAATGCAATATAAATATGAACGCTGAATTTAGTGAGTATTCGAATCACGAACACTTAAATGATCAGTTGCCTCAACTTTTATCTCTTTTGGGTGTTAATTACAAGCATATGATTTCCTTGCTGTAGAACAAGCAGAACAAATTTTAGCCATATCAGGAGAGCAAGAACTAACCTTCCGCCTTTTGCACTGTCCACTAAGTACCAATCAAGTTCATATTCCATATCAGGAGTGTTGATTAGTTTTCCATTGTCATCAGCATTTAGTACATAAATGATACGATTATTCTTTGAAAGAGTATGAACCAATGCACGAGATTCATCACCATGAAGCTGCATATTTGAAATTCTGGAAAGTGTAAATAATAATCATAACCAGAATAGCAAAGCAGCGGACACAAAATAGGATACAACATTTCTAAATCGAACCTGGACAAAGTTAATGTTGCATGAATGAGACACTCGTAGAATTGTCTCTTCATTATCATCCACAAAGACACCAACTGATTCAGCACCATAAGATTGTGCAACTCTTGATATATCTTTTGCCTCCAATAACGAGACAGAGCGTTTAGAGTTGGGCCAGAGTATCATGCCTATAAGCTCAGCTCCAGCCTTTACAGCCATTTCTGCATCTCTAGCTGATGTGATGCCACACATTTTGACTACAGGGCAGATCTTTCTGGTATCTCCACAACTAGGCGATGAAGATACAACAGTATTTGAATGATGGTTACTTTGGTTTGTTCCCAAGCGTGACATTTTTACTCTAGAAATTCTTGGAAGTCCTGTGTGAGAAAAGACAGGGTAAGGTGGTAGAGTACATAATTGAAGCAATATTTGTACAAAACCACATGATTACTGATGTACTTTATAGTAAAAACTAACATATGTCACAATAAACCAAAGAAGGGTATCATTGATTTGTTAGTTACTAAAATATGTAGTTTTCAGAAAAGAAAATGATAAAGCTAACTAGAAGAAAATAATCAAGGCTAGTCCAGATGTACTTAGTGACTGATTAGCTTGTGCACCAACATGCAGCCAGTTCATCTTAAATACAGTGGATACATACAATGTTACAACAGCTACTCTAGGCTTGCAGTCTGTTCCAAATGTCTCTTGTTTTCTCTGGGGTAACTTGTTGGAAATTTTCTTTTCCAGAACCAGTTTTGTATACTGAAGAATTACATGAACATTTCATTTCTAGCAACCGAGAATGTAGAGAATAAAAACATTTGTGATCAAATAACAGAACATGACTACAAATGCTCACCATTGTTTCGTACTAAAGGAAATTGCTGATAGCGTCTTGTTGAGATTGGCAACATCATTACTGAGAAGGCATAAATGAGAAAACAAAAGGGATTAGCACATCACAAATTGGCCATTTGGTAGAAATGGAAAGCATCAAAAGTTCAGAACTCAAAAGTGAATAAATAAATTGAAGTTCCAGACCAGGGGCGGACCAAGTAGAGGACATAGGACTCAATATTTTTGGCAAAAGAATCGAAGTCAGTGGCCATAGACACACTTCGATCAGATCCGAATACAAATAGCCACATAACTTAAGTTAGGGTTCGTGCTCGGTCTCGCACAGCAGGAAGGGAGAAAGGGTGCGGATACCTGGTGGGTGCTCGTCGACAGCGCAGGATCCAACGAAGACCTAGGGACCTGGATTAGGGCGGCGCCGGCGCCGGCGCCGGCGGTCACCCAGTTGCCACACGACTACACGAGAGCGCACGCACGCGTAAATGCAAGGATGAAAGTACGGGCTGTTTGATGAAAGGCCAGAAGGAACCAGAAAATTGGAGATATGCTGTTGTTAAAGTGGACTTCGGCTCTGTTTGGATTTGGGGACTAAATTTTATGGAGTCTTAAATATAGGATGTGTTTAGTTTTCTATTTTATCTAAAAAAAAATTTAGATTTTGGTCTATTATTTTGTAGAATGAAATTAAACACCATGTAAAATTTTTGGCAAAAAAATATTCATTCTCTATTTTGGATTTTGGCCTCAAGAGGTAAAAAAAAACCCAAAAGCTAAAAAGTCATCACCCACCCTATGAAAAATTTGACATTTTGGATGGAACTAAACACACCCATGAAAATTTTGGCATTTTACATTTCATCATTCCAAAGTAGTTGACATTTTGCATTTTATGAGAACTAAACACAACCATAGATTATTTACGAAACTAAAAATATAGGGTGAGGATAATTTGCGAGACGATTTTTAAGCCTAATTAGTCCATGATTAGCACCAATTGCTACAGTAACAAAATGTACTAATGACAGATTAATTAGGCTTAATAAATTCGTCTCGTGGATTATCTACTGAATATATAATTTGTTTTTTTAATTAGTATTCGAAAACCTCATGGTCAACCGCGGTCAAGATCCGAAATGACATGAACTAAACTTTATTTCGCTGAACCAAACACACCCTTTGTCTAAAAATTCTAGTACTTGTTTACTTCACCCCTCCCAGGTATTCTACTCCTTGAAATATTCAAATATGTCTGAATAACCGCTGCGACATCTTAAAAAAATATCAACACTAACATCTCAGGCCTTGTTCGCTTGTCTTATAAGTCGTACTTTTTCAGCGAACGAACAATATTTTTCTCTCACAACACATCAGTGAACGGTATTTTTAGTCGTAGCTTTTCAGCCAAGTGAGCAGGACGTTACTCTCGTACACCCTTTCTAAAATTTCTTTTGACTATGCATTGTCTTTGTTTCACGTTGACAATGGCGAAACTATAACTACAATTTTGGCTAGTCACGGCTTTGAAAGTTTATAGATGAGACATCTAAAATTGGTTCTAGATCTACCATGGTAATTTAGGAGATAAAAAATAGATTTTTAATGCTCTATAAGAACCGTGCCAAATGGTGACGAGATCACAAACCTGTTTGCATTTTATTGGGCCGTAAAACCCAGCACGGCCCACCCTCACACTGCCACACACACCAGAGTCCGAAGCCGCCTCTGCCGGTGCGGCGGCGCAGTCTCCCCACAAGCCACCGGCCGCCGGCCGCGGAGATGGAGCTGCTGTGTCCCAGTGCCAAGAGGAGGAGATCGGAGGACCTCGCAGCCGGTGAGCCCCCGCCACGGGCGACGGAAGCCACGGAGGCGGCCAATCTCGGACCTACAGCCCACAGCAAGGAACCGCCGCCGCCGCCTGATGCTGGCGGCGGCGGTGACATCGACCGCATCAGCGGTCTCCCCGACGCCGTCCTCGGTGAGATAGTTTCGCTTCTCTCCACCAAGGAAGCCGGTCGCACTCAAATCCTCGCCTCCCGGTGGCGCCATGTTTGGCTCGCCTCCCCTCTCGTCATCGATGGCAGAGACCTCTGGACCAAGCCCAAGATATTTACCGCCGCCAACAAGGCCCTCGCCAGCGCGATCTCCAAAATCCTCTCTGCCCACCCGGGCCCCGGCCGCCGCTTCTGCGTGCCGCCGCACTATCTCCACGACCGCCCCGCCACCGTGGACGCCTGGCTCAGCTCCCCGGCGCTTCACAACCTCCAGGAGCTTGATTTCTGGGAAGGGAAACATATGGTACATCGGTATGGTCGCCCGTATCCGTTGGCACCGCCACCTGCCTCTACTTTCCAGTTCTCGGCTACCCTCCGAGTTGTTACCTTGAGCAAATGCGAGCTCCCGGATAGCTCAGTGGAAGGGACTCGCTTTCCCAACCTTAAGCAGCTCGGCCTTGAAAATGTCAGCTTCTCCGAGGGTTCACTGCATACGATGATTTCCAGCTGCCCTGTCCTGGAGTGTTTGCTGCTTAACGGCATCTTTGGGGTTGGCTCTCTCCGGATTAGTTCCAATACCCTTAGAAGCATCGGTGTCGGCACTGATTTTGATTGTTATAGGGACAATCTCCAGTTATTAGAGGAAGTCATAATTGATGCCCCTTGTCTTGACTCTTGAAAGATCTCTCTATCTTGGTTCATTCAAGCCAACCAATTTCATTATAATCTCTGCACCTAAACTGGAGACCTTAGGCTGTCTTAATAATGATTGGTTTGAACGTACCAGGCTCGTGTTTGGCACCATAATTATTTAGGTAGTCATGGCACTCTATTTTCGTCCCATGAAAAGTCTGCTGAGTTTTGTTTTCTGTTACAGAGATTTTCATATCATCAGCATTTGCACATGGTTTGCTGTTTTGTTCAATGCTTGATTCAGGGATTAAAAGTTGTAAGCTTGACAACTACATTGAGCAGTGTCAAGACTCTAGCTGTCACATCACATAATATTAATCTCGAACGGTTATTGAGTTGATGAAATGCGTTCCATGTCTGGAGAACTTGTACATAAAGGTAGTTCTTCAGCTACAGTTTGTGGATCACAATGCTCTTATATTCTTTTTCTTGACTTGGTGTTAATCCTTGTACCAATGTGGTTTGAGTTTTCCCATTTTAATCTGTTTTGCTCTTCAGTCTAAAATTTCAGGAGAAATGAATTGGTGGCGTCGTAAACACAGGGATTTCATTAGAAGCTCTGATATCCATCTCAAGAAAATAGTGTTGATGTATGGAGGCATTGGATTACAAATTAACTTTGCCTCATTCTTTGTACTGAATGCGAGAGAGTTAGAGTTAATGAGGCTCGAAGTTGAAGACAAAAATTACAATGAGGCTTTTTTTGCAGAACAATATGGGATGCTTCAGATGGAGAAAAGGGCCTCGAGAGGTGCACGGTTACATTTTACAAACAAAACATGTACCCATCGTATACATGTTAATCATGTCCGTGATTTGTCTGTAGCAAACCCCTTCGAATGTACGGAGTAGATGGTAGAATTGGTCTAGGTCTTTCGCCTTGGTCTTGCCACTCTCATTTGGTATTTGTTGGAACAACTATTTCTCATGATTGTAGTGTTTTGAATATCTATTACCTGGAACATGGGATATCTGAACAAAATATAGCCCATTCTTAGTTATGGTATATGCGATAAACCGACTATAGTAGAAATAGTAATATTAGCCGTGTGCTATTGTGCAAGATTGCTGCAGTAGACATTTTTTATTTTGAGTTCTAAATATCAGCAACCTCAGTAGATTTATGAAATCTTCAGTTGGTACTACATATTAGTCCTGTAACTTCCAACTCAAGGAAGCAGTGTTGTACGTAGTTAATCATCTCATGTGTCTTAGTTACAAAATCCCCCATTACAAAATCCCCAATCAGGGAAACCCCCCGGACCCTTAGCATTGCTATCAAGAGCAACAAATTCAGGTTCAAACATTTTACAACATCAGGCACCTAGGGTGTGTTCACTTCGCGAAAAGTAGCTGAAAAGTTACTGTAGCATCTTTCGTTGTTATTTGGCAAAATTTATCCAATTATGGACTAACTAGGCTCAAAAGATTCGTCCCGACATTTACAGACAAACTATGCAATTAGTTATCTTTTTTACCTACGTTTAATGCTCCATGCATGCGTCGAAAGATTTGATGTGATGTGTGTAAGAGGAAATATTTTGGGTTGGGAGAGGGAAGTGAACGAGGCCCTAGTATCTGAGACAGCACAAGCATGGCTCAAACTACCACCACCACCTCCAAGGCTCCAATGTCCACGGTCCACTCAGGTCTCAGGAACTATATTATATTAATGAACTGTACTTCACAAAAATGTGTCCAGTAATGAATTCTACCATCACGGTTTACCAAAAAGCGGACCTGCTGCTCAGCTGTAAACTCCAGACTTGGTAGTTCTAGGTCTTCTAGGGCATCAAGCAGATCTTCCATCAGTCACCAGTCATTGAGATCCTCTGGGTTTGACTCCTGAGGCTACCTTCCCCAGTTTGATGCTCCTTTTGTTTTCACATATTACCTTACGACCTTATCATTGTGATGTGGCAATATTTTTAAAAAGAGAGAAAAAAAAACAAGTGTCATGCTGACGGAACTGTCTTAGTTCGGTTTCAACTTTTGATGAGCCATAAGATTAAATGTTTATGAACCGATAGAATAGAACTTTTATCCATATTTCATTACATTTACATTCTAAGTTCTTGAAAATAACTTTATAAAACTCTCCACTAAGAATGATCATATAAACACAACGGCCTGAGTCCTAAGCTTCATATACACATTAAACCAAAAGGCCATTAAATCCACGACCCAAAATAATTCCTGGTGGAATATTTACGACACTTTTGAGGGTAGTCTACGACCAGAACATATACGTGAAACTGTACGCCTACACAAAGCCCACGAATGACGAACCGCATCAGACCATTGAATACAAACTCCCGCCGCCCAAGCTGAAAACAAGTCGCCTGTCATCCTCCAGGTCTGAATTTCTGGGTGGCTTGTTCTAGTTCTGTTTCTTATCTTTTGGTGGAGCTCTCGGAATCTTGCTCAGAACTTTGGCGTCCAGGACCTTGTACTGCTTGCAGAGCTCACTGTGTGCCTTTGCAGCGAACTCGTCCACCTGGTCCTGATACTTGTGGTACAATATCGGCACCGTATGGAGGATCAAGATCGCTGTTTGGAGAATTGATGTTTAGCTAACTAGAGTGGGAGCTCAAAGAATCACTAAAACAGAGTTTTTGGAGCGTAAAAACCCATACCAATGTACATGAATCTCAGGAGATCGCAGAGCTCTCCGATCTCTGAAAGAATCCAAAGGGCAATGATCACCTGAAACATTGGAACAATGATTTGGTCAGTGTAACCTTGCAAACTGTCACTGAAAGGGGGGGGGGGGGAACAAATGGGTCTCTGAGATTTATACGCCTAGGAACTTCATCAGGTTATGGCCCAGAGCAATCTCCCGAAGCAAGGCAAGTGCCTTGTTGATGTCAGCACGCAATGCTAGCGCAATGTAAGATCTTCAGATATCTGCACTTCAGGAACATCAGGAGGACTCCTGAAAGTGAAACACTTGATATTTAAGAAATTTGGTCAGCGTGAAGTGCATATAAATCTATGTATCTCTTCCTTACTTTTTGATAAAGACAGTGGCATTGGACCATAGGAACAAGATGGTCAGTGCAACAATCAGCACATGAGAAACCAGGGTCAGGAGATGGTATTCCACAATTTCGAACAAAACCCATAGGATAGTTGCACCACCAACTACAGCAGCAGAGGTCTTCTTGTCTTTCCACAACAGTACATCAGCAGCTTCACAGAGGAATACAGATGAGAAGAGGAATGGCATCAGGATAGATTATGCAACCATAAACATGAGTAACATTTTCATTAACATAATTCTGTTGTGGTTATTTTCCTAATGAAAATCATTTATAACATGGCATATCAGATTTTTATTTCTCCTTTTCTCCCCCTTTTTTTCACCACAGAACATGGTATCGCTGAGGCTGTAAAAATGGTCTCTGACTCTCTGCCCCTTCCCTCCACATCTCTATCATATCTTCCATTTCTAATGCAAACTAACGGGAAAATAAAAATTAACCCCTTGAACTGTTCTATCTTCATCCAAAACTTTTGTACTGCTGTTCAATACCTTAACCATGGTCGAGGGCATGGGCTGCAGCTTTTAATTCTTCTAATCATTTAATTGAAGTAACACTGAAATTACAAAAAAGAAAAGTCTACAAGGGACCTTACAGCATCTCCAAGAGAACACTTACATTGATCTCATTTTTGTATACAGGGTGCACCCTAAACTGAAACCCCTATTAAAACTTGTTCTCCCACAGCAGTTCCCCTAATTATCACCATCCTATTTTTCAAAGACGTCACATCAGCTATTTGGTCCCATGATTTCTTCATTGAACAGAACTATTTCTTTTTTTTCTAGATTGTAGCACCGCCATCAGCGTCTCTTATCCGCCGCCAGCAGCGTCTAGCGGTCTAGGTGGACTCAATTTGTGTCTATTTCGTTTCCAACAAGCAGTGTCCACGTTTCTCTCTTTAGTCTTTTCAGATATGTTTCTGGTACCATCCTCTCTCTTTACAAATAATAATTCCAAGGTTTAGGTCTTCAGGACACATGGAGATGCATCACCTTAGCGGCTGTTCGGCCAACACATGTGTTTATGACGGACATACTGGAATCAACAGCTGGCGCTGCAGGAAGTCAGCGCCAACAGGGGAACCTGTTGCCGTCGCAGGGATTCAGGGGAAGATACTGATCATGTAAGATACTTATAGAATTTAGTTTAAAATTATTTGAGTATAAATCTTCCCCAACCTAAACAGGCCCAGATAAATAACATTAATTTAGAAAATGTGATCTGTGTTTATGATTTTTTTATCAGATCCTAGCTGCGGATGAGGAAAATGTGTCTGTGATCCAAAATTTCTTTGTCTTAATAGCATGACATTCTAATCGTTCAGTGCATTCCTGAAAAGCTAGGAAATCTTGAAAATTTTATAGCATCCCATCCCCATGTTTATGAACAGAATCCACAACCTTTCTTTTAAACAAGCAAAAGCCAGATTCTTATTGGCTTTAGGATGACAACTAAATATATGTATACTGTAGAAGCCCCAAACCGCCAATGATACTTTTCGTGATTATCTGCACTCAGTTGCCGAAAGCTGCCTACATATTTACTGCTTTGTAGGGGTGTAGCAAAATTTCCTACCAAGTACTACCGACATAATACTAAACTCGTATATCAACCTGCGCCTTTCAACAAGAACAGAGGCATGACAGTCTGGAAGACAGAGATTACTGTACTGGTCCTGGTCGGCGCTCACAGCCTAACTACTCAAATAAACTGACAAAAAATAAAAACAACTGTGTTAAGAACTATCCGTAGTTCTGTACCCATATCAAGAAACCCTCGCGAACTGCGAATAGCCCTAGAGGAAGAATTCCGCTCCTAGCATGGCAGCGATAACTGGAGTAGCTAATAGTAACTAATTACTGCGCTCAAGAAATCGATATAGGTGGGGAAAAAAAATCCGCCTACACGAATCGTGTGGTGCTTACTTATGGAACGCAGAATTCCTGTCCGACGAAGCAATCAGCTGCTAAAAACAAAAAAAGGAACACAAAAAGATGAGAAAAGGCTCATACTTTTACCCCCGCCAAGAGCCTTGTGGACAGACTTATCCTCCCCAAGGAACCAGAACCCCCAGGACCTCGCCGCGGCCGCCGGTGGCGACGCCGTATCCTCGGAGGCGGGCGTCTCCTCCGCGGGTGCAGCCATGGCCGAGCGAGGAATCAAGCTTGTGGAGCGGCAGCGTCGATGAGCAGGAGGCTGGAGGCAGGAGAAGTTCTCCACTCTCTTGGTGTGCTGCCTTTTTCTTTGGGGCTGGGCCTTTCTTTCTTGCTACGCCTCCTGCGGTCGTGCTTTGGACTGGTGTGTCAGTGCGTGTGTGCGCTTCCTTTCCCCGAGCCTTCTGAAATTTGACGGGCACATTCATTTCAAGAATCGGATTTGGGCCCGGTTTAGATGCCAAATATTTCACCAAATTTCACTATGTAAAAAGAAGATTCCCCATCACATCAAAATACCGGCACATGCATGGAGTATTAAATGTAGATGAAATTAAAAACTAATTGCACAGTTTTGTTGTTCTTTACGAGACGAACGTTTTGAGCCTAATTAGTCAATGTTTGCACAATTTTTACCAAATAAAAACAAAATGCTACAGTATGCTACAGTGCAACACAGTAATTCAGCCGTCCCCAATTTGGCCCAACTAAACAAGGCCTTGGAGCCTTTCATGTGTATGTATATCCTCTAGCTGTCCTGATAAACGTATCCATGGCATGTTTCGTTGCATATACAGGGCGTGTTTAGTTCGCGAAAATTTTTGGCTTTAGCTACTGTAGCATTTTCGTTTACGTTTGTAAATTAGTGTTTAATCATGGACTAATTAGGCTCAAAAGATTCGTCTCGTGGTTTTCTACCAAAATATGTAATTAGTTTTTTTTATCTACATTTAATGCTCCATACATATGTCTAAACATTCGATGTGACGAGGAGTCTTGAAAATTTTTAAAAACTAAATATGGCCTAAATAAATTAGTTTGTGGCAGGCCAGTGACAGTGAGAGCCGTCATCGATCTCTATGGATCTGGTGAGGGTCGGCAGGAGCCTGCTGCAGGCAGCCCCAGCGCGCACGAAGATAAACGTGGGCCATGCATGGCACTGGTGCCTTTCTGGCGGTCCGCGCAGCGTGTCACGGTGTGCTGTTGTCTCACCACGAACCGCTGTTGCGGTACAAGTACAAACTCTACTCGTCCAAACCAACGAAATAAATTAGCTGCTTTTCATGTATCCACACACACATCCTTCGATGGTGCATGATTCAGCGCTTTGTTTTTTGACAACAAACAGTTTTATTTCAGTAGCACGAAGCTGACAACAACCTTACAGAGTAAAGGTTACAGACATGAGTGCATCTAGAAACGGGCATTGAGTTACATGAGCTCTATTAGAGCAGGTACAATCCAAGATCAGAGAAGCTAACTGAGATTGAGATAGAGCTTGTCTAGCTAAATTGTCGGTTGTACAGTTCTGGGATCTTTGAATCTTGAAAACTCTTCTATCTCTTTACCTTGTGTGGTTAGTGAACACTTGAGTAAAGTGTATGATCCTTCAATCTGGTGGGTTTGCTTGGTCTCAGCATTAAGAAAATGCACAAGCAGGTTATCTGAGAGAGAATTGATTTGTTGCAGATGTAGCCGATGAGTGACAATTGCAGCAAGGGCAATTGCAGTGGGTTCGGCCATCAGCACTGATGTAGCCCTTGTCATCTTTGCCTTGATGTAGATGGTTTGTGCCGGATTAACCTGAGTATTAATAATAAAGAGACCAATACCTGCAACTCTGGGCAGAAATGATGGAAGATCAGGTGTTATTGATGCACCAGTGTAGCACCGAACACCTTGCAGTAGTCCTGGTAGATGGACCGTGAGCCTGTTGACCAAGGTCACGCTGTTCCTGTACGTCAGATTAATCGGCGTAATACTATGTCCTGCAATGATGGAGGCGTTGATACATGGGGTTTCAGCGTCAGTATACATGGCCAAACGGGCGCCCAGGCACGGCACGGCACTGGCACGGCACGTCGAGGCATGGCACGATGGGGCACGGCTGCGCTGCCGTGCCGTGCCGCGTAGTGCCGCCGTGCTGCCATCCCGGTCCAGGCACGGCACTATAGGCTATTAGTCGTGCCGTGTCATGCCACTAGGCACGTCAGCCCGCTCTCCAGCCCGTGCCGCCCTTGGCCGTCGCGCTGTACGTCAAGGCCGCTCTCCAGTCTCCAGCTCGTCAGCACAGAGGCTATCGCACCGACGTAGGAGGTGGAGTGGCCGGGGAAAAAGATGCGCCACCACCGCCGCCGGTAGCGCACTGCTCAGCCACCGTTACCGCAGGGCACATGCTGCTACACCACCGCTGGCCACGCGTCACACTCAGATGCGCCGCCGCCGGCCGCGCGTGCCACGCGCAGATGCGCCGCTGCCGGCCGACGTGCCCACAGCTGTTGCAGATGCGCCGGCACGCCGGCGGCCTGAGGCCCTCAAGGCATGGGGGAGGGAGCCGGCCTGACGCCCTCGGGGCATGGGGGAAGGGAGCCGCCAAGCCTGCCCGAGGCCCTTAGGGCGTCGGCGCATCTGAGGAAATGAGAGGAGGAGAGAGAGATTGAGAGAAGGAAATTAGGGTTTGGTGTGTGAGAGATGCTTACATACCGGTATCAACGGCTCTGGTTCATCAGGTCGTATCTAACGGTGGAGAATAAACGGGCCAGATCGTGTCAGCCCAATAATCGTGCCGTGCCTGGGCCGGCACTACGGGCTAACATGGCGGCCCAGGCACGGCACTACGAGCGGGCCATACTTGGCACGGGCACGATGGTAGCCGGGCCGGGCCGTGCCTAGGCCGTGCTTCTTAGTGCTGTGCCTGTTCCGGCCCATTGTGCCCGTGCCAAATGGAAATCTTAAGCGTCAGTGATGGGCATTGCTTCCTGTGCTCCAAAGACCTGTTCCTCCTATGCAGATCGCCGAGTTTGTTGTGCACGTTGATGGCGTGTGATGCAGACACTAAAGATACTCCCTCAGTCAAAAAAAAGAAAAAGAAAACTGTCACTATAGAACAAGTCACTCAGCGATACTATAGCAATGGCTTTTATGGCTGCTGCACAGCAGCTATGCAACCAAGCACGTCCGCTACCCTATTCATTTCGCTGAAATTTTGCTAATGCTGATACTTGTGCTGAAATACTGTAAGAGGAAAATACTGTTGGTTTCTCTACACTGTCTTTTAAGATTGGAACATGGGAAGCATACTACTTCAGTGGAGATGGAATTCATTCAATTCTTTTCTCCTAATATATAGGCTTATTTTACATTAGACAAGTCAGAGATGATCGGCTTTCTATGGGTACAAAAGCTATTTTCAACTTATCTTTAGGAGGCTACTTCTCTATCTAAATCCTTTTATTTATATAATCCGCTATAGTGGAGGCTTAAATATGTTTCTTTATCAAACGGAGGCACTAGGGCCCGGACTTCCGGTGCCAGCAGCGCGTCCGGATGCAGCTCCCAATCCCAGCCAACCAAACTGTGGTCCAGCTCCTAGTCCCACGCCTACCAACGGGAGCATCCCATCTAAGCATCCCTGCGTAACATGAAAAACGAACCGAAGCGCTACATGCCCCTTCCCCAGTCTGTACTGTAGAAGGCGAGAAGACACCAAGGCGAGGCAGCAAAAGACGAGGAGGGAGATGCAACACTCGATCTACTTTTGAAACATCCAATTACAATACTTGTAATATACGTCTGAAGACAGATGAAACGTTTGAAACATATATCTGAAACACTTAAAAAAACATATGAAACACTTGAAAAACTATTGCAACACATACGCAACACCCAGATAAAACACTTACAAAATATGTGTAAAATATATGCAACATCCAGATAAACATTCATCAACTCTTTCTTCCTGTCATAGCAGCAAACATTGGCAGCATCCATCTTTTCAGCAGCAAACCTTGGCAGTACTACCAGGTGTCCATCTTTTCTTCCTAAATGACTTCCAATGATGATGCACTTGCACAACCGGCTCCATAACCTCTCACATAGATGATTCGATAGTAAGGAGGCCCCTAAATTCTTTCAGGCTGAACTTGTTTTCCCAACAAGATCCATATGCGGAAGCCATGGAAATACTAAAACCCACCACCAAGTAACCCAGTCGCATGCTACATTTAGACTCCCTCGAAACTTAAACGCTTTTGAAAACATTTTGAAACATATTTTGCACACAAATAAAACCATGCAACTGGCATGTGTATATGAACACCATTTCTAGAATATGTGTGAATAATATTAGTTTGACTTTATAAAACAATATTTCCTCTAGCCATGCATATTGTTCTTACTTAACTAGATGTTTGAGTAATTTTAGAAAATTTTGTAAAAAAACATTACTCTATGGTTACTCATTGACATCCCAAAATACAATTTTTTGGGGTGTGTTATTAGTTACGATGAAAGAAGTACTATAACCTGCAAGGAACAGTAAAAATATGATATTATAGTTTAGGGTGGTTTATAAGAACATATTAAATTTTGGCTAAAATATATGTTAGAAAGCATAAATCATTTAGGTGAAGATAAAGGAAAAAAGAGTGACACTGGAGCTTTGATTTCTCCTGGGCAAAATCGAAACATCCAATCACCAATGCCAGCTCAATCCCATCATAAAACCATAAAACAAAACATTCAAACCATTAACCTCCGTGATCACCCACTCACTACTTACCACAGGTCTCCACTACTTCACTAGCACGTACCGTTGTCCTACCTCTCTTCTTCCAACCAACCAGCACTTAGCCTCCGATGATCCGATCCACTGGCGGTGATGCCATGGGCAGCAACGCCGCCGTGGTCAGAACCCCGTTTCTGCGCCTACGCTGCGTGCTCATCTCATGCGGCATTTTCAGCATCCTCGTCGCCGCTGCCTTGCTCGCCGTGACGCTGACCGTCTACCGCGTCCGCGAGCCCGTGATGACGATGAACGCCATCTCTCTCAAGGACCCCGGCGCCGCCGCCGCCGCGGCGTCGTCTTCGGCCTCGTCGACGACGCCAACGCCACTCCTGACCCTGACAGTGGTGGCGGACGTGTCGGTGAAGAACCCGAACGCGGCGTCGCTGCGGTACGCCGCGACGGAGACGTCGGTGTACTACCGCGCACGCCAGGTCGGGGAGGCCCTGGGCCCTCCCGGCACGGCCCCGGCGCGGCGGACCGTGCGGCTGAACGTGACGGTGGACGTCGCCGTGGGCGCGCTCCTGGGGGACCCGGCGTTCCTGGAGGACGTCGTGGCGGCGGGCGCTGTCGCGGTGGCCACTGCCACGCGGGTGCGCGGCCGCGTCGCCGTGCTGGGCGGATTGGTGCACCGGCGCGTGGTGCTGGAGATGAACTGCACCGCCACGGTCGCCGTCGCCGACATGTCTATCAGCGATCAGAGGTGCCTGCAGCACGTCTGGTTGCGGTAGATAATAAGCTCAGTGCGCTGCTGGATCGACGAACGAAGAACAGGTAGTTTAGCCCAGCCAAATGTATGCATCGTCGTAAGATTACTAATGTCAATAATGTGTACCATATTAATGTCAGCTTGTACTAATGTTCATACATCCGTCGGCATTGCCTGTGCTCTTTGAAAGAGGGAAATTCAACACGTACTGATGCAGTAGTTTTACTGACTGACTGACCCATCATGGATCAGGGTCAGCGCTGTTGTTGTTCTCGACGCGCTATTTTCAGCGCATTTGGAAAGTTCTACGAAATGACGAGTAGATAACTTATTTTGAAGAAATCTGGAATTTATTTATTTTGGTTATTTCAATGCTAAAAAAGGTACCATGTGGAACATGAAAATATTTGAATATATATGGCGTGCTTAAATTTTTTTTAGGAGGGACAAGATCTGGAATGAGCATTCATGGTTTGTTCAAAAAAAAATCAGCAAGGTAACTGGAAGCCATGCATGAACATGATTGGGAGTGACAAGGATTGAGAAACAAGTGTGAATTGCGTCACTTAAAAACTAAGGCTCATAACCACTTATAAGAATCTACATAAGTCTCTAATTGTACATCTGGTTTTCCTTGTGAACATCATCTTAGTGTGTTCAGATCTTGAAGGAATTTCACCTTTTTTATTCATCCAGTTCCATGGGGTCCGTTAAGAAAATCCCACCAATAATTGGAAGCCTTGTACTTCTACTGTACTGCACGAGTGGAGATGATTATGTGTTGTTTGCTGATGATCTGGAAACTGGAAAGGTAAAGCTTTGCATGAGGTTGTTTTCTCAAGAGTGGCTGGCATCTCATCCCAAACCACATTCAAATGAGGCATTTTATCAAACATACCATGCACATCACTAGCAAACAGAGACAGCTTGCACTCGCTCTCTTTACTCACTCCATCCCTATCCACATCGGCACATATCTTTTGCTCACAGCTTCACTCTTAGACTCAATTTGCTCCTAGCTACATATGGTGGTAACACCTTCCATGTTCTTAGCTTCATCCCACGTGCTAATCCTGTGAGACATCCCATAGTGCACCTCATGAGCATCCCCCACATATAGCATCGGTACATCAAATATGATTTCCATGCAGTGTTTTTGGTCAACGAGCCCTTTAGCTACCTGCTATAGTAGAACATGTGAATTAAAGGTATGCAGTGATTCATCATCCCAGGTCACTTCTGCAATAGGTGTTTCGTGAAGCAACTCCTGCTCAGAGAGCAAATCTTTAGCGAACAATTCAGCAGTTGGCTTCTCCTCACCTGCTCACCATGAGCTACATGTTGCAGCAAATCATGGAAATCAAGGCCATGTCTGAATTCCTCTGGGTGGTGTACAACATGGTCACCAAATATATATGGTCTAATCAACACTTTGACACCTCTGCAAAATCTTCTTACCAAACAACACCTGCAAGAGGCCACTCATCGAGCAGCATATGTGCAACAACTGCCAATTCCATTGGAGTAGTGAACTCTACCATCTTAGCATGTGTTGCATGACTGCATCTTTGTCCCTTTGACGAAGATCATCGAACACTTGGTGGGCACTGCCTTGAGGTGGCATTTCGTCAAATACCAAGGAAGAAGAATGTTTGGCAGGTTCTAGATATAAGACTACACTACCATCACCTCCATGACAAGTAGAGCAGACACACCAAGAATAGCCACCATGCTACAACGTCGACCCCAATCCCGAGGTGTGGTGGCTATTTTGGGTGTGTCTGCTCTACGCAAGCAAATAGCAAATCCAAGATATTGATCACATGATTCCAACGCTCATCCTCGGGCTGGTCTTTGGTCAAGCATCGCGTTGAGCAACACTGAAGGTTTAGGTGGAGCCATGGTTGATTGACCGGAAATTGATCTAAGGTGAAAAGGAGTAGTGTACTGAGGACACCTAGATCATCTAACCCACTTTGTTTCTCAGATCGAGATCAACATAATAGCACAATCAACACAGTCCAATCTAACCTACAGAGCTGCTAGCTATGTCTCCTTCAACGATGGTCAAAACCTCTAGGATGTCATCAAACACCTAACCCAACTAGAAAAGAAGATTTGCTCCATATAGCAATGTTTTAAATAGTGGGCTATGACATTTAATGTGACCTTCTCCAAAAGCTATAAAAAGCTATAGTGGAAGCTATTCATTTTGTGATTTTATAGAAACCATGAAAAATTTTAAGGAATTGTGCACATAAACATTTAACTAGATAAAAAAATTATGAACACAAATACTCAAATACATGTAGTATCGAGGAGAATATGTTTCCAATGCAAGTCCATCATGTTAGAACTGGTGGTTCTGAACAAGAGAGAGAGAGAAGGGAAAGAGATCTCAGCAGTGGAAAGGGGAAACACTAGGGTTTTGAACAAGTGGAAATGAAAGGGGGTGAGGTCCCTTGCCCTCATGCCTTGAGAACTTGTATAGGCAATGGCTATTTACAATTGGCCCCTTGGTGAGGTTAGATTTCACATGTCACAACTCTAGATACTAGTTGGACCTCTTCTAGGGGAGACCTGGCCCATATATCTCATGTGCACTCCTAACATCTCTCCCAGCAAACACTTCGATAGGGGGGGCTTTGCTAACACTTCAGCGACTGCAACGACTCACCCATGCCAACACTTCGATGCAAGGGGCCTCACCATCATGTTCGGTGTCTGCAATGACTAACCTTCAACACCAATAGCTAGAGGGGCTTCTCATACATCTTCGACATCAAACACCGACAACATATCTTCGTTGATATCTTCGGTGACTACAACAATTTTCCTCTACCAAAACTTTGACATGAGGGGCTTTGCTAACATCTTTGGTGTCTACATCAACATCGCCGTCATCAACACCTTCAGCATGAGGGTGTTCTCCAACATCTTTGGCATCCACAACGACTTGCCTATGCCAACACTTCGGCATGATGGGCTCTGCCAACATCTTTCGGTGACTATGATGACTCGCCTCCGCTAATACTTTGGCAGGAGGTGCTTCACTATCATCTTTGTCCAATACAACGGCTCGAGAGCCTTTGTCAACACCTTTTGCATCAACACTTATGATTACTTGCCTTCATCATCGGGTTCAAGGGGCTACATCAACTCCTTCGCCATTGATGTCTACTTCACCTTCCTCGACCACATCAGCTCAAGAGGTCATCAATAACTTTAGTTCTGACATCTACTTCTGCTACTATAGCTACTATGACTATGTCAACTACAACAAGCACAACTAAAGATTTAGTCACAAGTGCCAGCCAAGAGGAGCTAAGGGAGCATACTGGAGGACCTAACACTCTAGAGGGTGAAGTCTTTTGCCCAACGCTCATGGGAGAAGATTTGGCGGCTTCACAACAACCTTCAGCTACAACTACATCGACTACATTGACTACACCCATTCATAAAGAGAAGGTGTGTCTCGATGTGAAGCCTCAGACGAGAAGGTATTGGAGGTGAAGATCTACACGCTGAGAAGGTCCCAGAGACAATGATCTATGTAACAAGAAGGTCCCAAAAGGCAAAGATTTGTGTGTTGAGAAGGTCCCAGAGGCAAAGACCTACGCATCGAGCAGAGCTAACAATACATGTCATTGGAATGGCCGAGCAAAAGCTGAAGCCCAAATATGAAGATACCAGGGAGATTGACATCAAGGCACTTGGAGTTAGTAGCTTCCTAAGTTAGCACTTTATAGGCTAGAGTTGTGTGTGTGTGTTCTTTTCTCCTTGCCCTTTTTCCCAATAAGGTTTTTGGGATGGAATTTTTAGTCAGGAGCACATGCATAGGTTGCGAAGGGCGATCCTCACAACTAGGGTTTGAGTTCTATTTGCGCATCATCTAGTATGAGCATCTAACATGCCATGTTGTACCATCCATAACCTAATAGTTGAGGGGCTACTGTTGGGGCAGCCCATGAGGTATATGGTCCAAATCTTCCCCTAGAACGGGCTCAACTAGCAATTAAAGTAGTGTCATGTAAAATCCAACCCCACCAAGGGGCCATTTCTAAGTAGCCATTGCATATATAAGTGCCCAAGGTCATAAGGGCAAGGGACCTCACCTCCCACGCATTTCCACTTGTTCAAAACTCTAGTGTGTCCCTCTCCACCATTGAGCTCTCTCCTCCCTCCCTCTCTCTCTTTGTCCAATAGGGAACTATCAGTTCTAACAAATTATTTAACATTCATCATATTGATCAACATATTGTTGAGATCAACACTCAATATTCAACATTTATTTAATGGTTTATTGCATCGTTTATTAAGTAAAGAACCTAAAGGGAGGCACATAGATTATAGTCCTATAGACTAAAGAAGATATATACCTCAGTCAGAATTAGCGGTGCTAAAAATATATCATGGTTAAACTAAATAGTGGCGTTTAGCGGAGCAAAAATGTCATTAGTGGCAATAGTGTAGTGTTAGAGCCTTAGAAAAGCTATAGTGGGCTATTTAAAACCATGTTCTATAGGATTAGGGACAATAAGCGGATACCACCGTGGCAAGCTAACTAGCTCAATGGTGGCACCATTGGAACATATAGTACCTTCAGAGTAGTGCGCGGTTGCCATCTCCATTGCGGCCGCGATCCCTATAGCCATGTACCTCCGAGCTGCCGACACCCAATCCGTAGTTGTCTCTACTTGCTATATGCAAGAAATCATGGATACTAAGACAAAATCAAGATCAATGAAGGTACTTAGCTTGACCCTCTTCCATGGAGTAGCTTGCTATCATCTGGTCTGCCAGTGACAAGGCAAACGACCTTCCTATCATTGGACTTGCGCACGCTCGGGAAACACTCCACGCCGATCTTCTTCGGCCTTATCAAAGGCAATAGATGGCAGGATCCCTACCCACACTGTTGATGAAACCTGGTCGACAGTCTACCAAGCGGTATGCCCAAGGTAGTGATTTGTCGGTAGATAGGTGCGTAAGCTACGAACTAGATGGTGACGCAAGACAAAACAAGGTTTTATCCAGGTTCGGCCGCCATGAGGGCGTAATACCTATGTCCTGCGTCTGATTTGTATTGCTGTGTATAATGAGATGTGTTTTGAGGGAGTCCCCTGCCCGCCTTATATAGTTCGGGGGGCAGAGTTACAAATCTAGAAACTAATCCTGCTCGGTTACAATTGCCATAGCTGGCCAGATAAGAATTCCTATTCTAACCGACCAGGATCTTGCTTGATCTCGAAGTTTGCTTTCCTTCCTTGCGTGGGACGCCGAGTAGATTGACTGGGCCACACGTCATCTTCTGGTGGGCCGGGCCCTCTGGTCTGGACCAGCCCAAGTCTAGACGTAAGGGTATAGGGGTTAATACCCCCACATCTAGTCCCCGAGTACTATAAATTATGACGCAACACGCCGTCTTGACCTTCTCCGAACAGTGAGGCTTGAGTTCTTGACGTCTCCGACCAGTCAAAACACCATCCGAGCAGCTGTTGCAGGCATTTGACCAGCTTATAATACAGCCGACCACTGTTGTTATCAGAGAAAGTAGGCTGTCCGAAGAATGTATGGTGCTCAGAGAAAAAAGAAAAAGATTTCCTTCCAGGTGAAGTGTGCCCACTTGTATTTCTAAAAAGAAATGTAAGCAGGGTAAACAAAGCGTAGGGGTCAAACAATAAACACATTCACCACTAGGATGAAGTGTACCCACTTAGTCCCCGAGCCTGGTAGTAGATGACGTAGGCACGTGGTGCCAGGGTCTAAAATGAAAATCCATGGAAACTTGATACTGAGATGCATCGACAGGTGCATCGTACCAATGTAGTCCCCGAGCTTGCTGGAAGGCGAAGCATGAGCCTTGTAGCAATGTTTGAAAAGTAATGATCTCCCAACTATATGTGAGTCCAATTTCACATGTAGCTGAGGAAATCAGGTGTCGAGCTATGGTCGGAGAGTGGTCGAAATAGTCCCCGAGCACAACACGAGGTATGGTTGATGAGTCCCCAAGCAGAATGAGACATGGTTGACGAGTCCCCAAGCAATGTGAGACATGGTCGACGAGTCCTCGAGCCTGGTCGAGGAATATAACATGCTTGGTGGTCTATGACAATCTGTGGCCAGACCAGTCCCTGAGCATCTCTTACCGTCTTCTTGTCTAACTCAGAATATTTAATTTATATTTTTCTTTCCTCCTTGCTCTAACATGATATCACAAAAAGTTGACTGATGTGACATTATCATCATGCTCATATGCCTTGTCAATGTCACAATGAATCATCCACCAGACGTAGCATGCTAGTGTGGGCCCTCCCGTAGAGGAAACGAGGGGCGCATTTACTGGTGCAGTAACTAGGAAAAAAGCAAAAACCAAAGGGATCGTGCCACGTTTCTTGTGCATGTATCCCGAGAATCTCAGGGAGGTGGAATGACATAGTCAATAAGATAAATAGCCGCAGTGCGGCTATACCCCATTTACACCCAACAGTCGCATCTGCAAACCAACCACCTTCTTCCTCCAGCCCGCGTGCCCTATTCCGATTCCACCATGGCCATTAGCACACCTCGTTGCCGTTAGGAGCGACGCGCTCTCTGTACACCAGCAGAGCCAAAGCAAAGAGGCGAGAAAGGTAGAAGATGGCCAAGACAGAGGCGATGAAAAGGGCCAAAGTGATGAGGAAGGAGTGGTGGAAGTCGAAGTCCACCGAATTGACCATCAACGACCTCGTCGGCCTGGGCGTGCTTCACAACCGGGAGCTTGCTAGATGGTGGCTAGTGGGCAGCGACAGCTACCCCAATCCCTAGCCTGGTGAGATAGTTGTCTTTGAAGATTTCTTCAAGTGGGGTTTTGGGGTTCCTGTCCATCCGTTCCTCCAAGGTCTATGTCTGTATTACGAGATTGGGATTTGCAATCTGCATCCCAACTCGATCTTCCTTTTTTCTATCTTTATCCACCTTTGTGAGGCATATGGGGGAATCCAACCCCATTTCGACCTCTTTCGATATCTATTTTGCTTGAGGAAGAAGGGGTCCCAAGGTGGCTCCAAAATTGCCAGTGGAGTGTACCTAACCCTCCGGGATGGGATGAAGCAAGAGTACCTTAACTGCCCCTGGAACACCTCTCTCGAAGATTGGTACAAGAAGTGGTTTTACATTCGTGAAGAGCCCGACAACGCTACGTTTTGTGACGTCGGGTATATTCTAGACAAGAGAGTGGCCTGGAACGAGTGACCAGAGCTAGCCGGGCAGGTGGAGGAGTTGATGGTGCTGCTCCCGTGGAATCGCTTGGACGGACCGGTGGTGGCTGGGAACTTCATTAGCCGGTGTGTGCAGCCTTGCCAGAGGAGGGTGCACGCCGGGTACAAGTACCAAGGCTTGGCCGACTAGACGAGGATGCGTTCGGAGGATCTAGACCATGACAAAGTCATACGCCGGATTAGGGAGTTGTTCAATCTAGCAGACCAAATCTACTCTCCCCCGAGCAGGATCCAGCATGCGTATAAACTCATCCGACTAGCCCCGAAGGTAAACAACCAAACTCCTTAGCTCCGAGAAGTGTTGCCGACCACTGTAGGGTAAAAATGCCTATTTTTTCTTATCTTGTGTGTATACAGGTGCACGGCGTGGAGAGGCACAACCTATACATGTCATTGGCGCCTAGAGTTGAGCAACCATAGAGTGTGGAGCCACCACCACTGAACGCGTGGTGGTGCTATGTGGACGTTGAGGATGACCACGAATCTAGGGCCCGAGCAGTATCTGGGAAGAGTCCAATCATTGCCGACCAATCGAAGAAGAGGACTGGAAGCTCCCGGGCAAACGAGAGCCCAAAAGACTCGACCAGGAAACACCATTGCGTGGTGCGAGACTAGTTGGAGGACGAAGAGGACGAGGACGCGAGTGCCTACATGCTCAATCCTCGAAAGAAGAGGAGCGAGCAGATAATGCAGGGGGGATCGACCCCACCGATAAAGGGGCCGCAAGAGGGCCAGACGCCGCCAATGGGGCCGACACCCAGCGTGAGGATAGCTGAAGAGCAAGCCAGGCTGCCACCACAGGATGGAGGCTAGGGTTCCTCTGCCTAGCACACAAGCTAGGGACAATCGCGACGTCGCACCTTCACCACCATACATCGAAGCTCAGATCTGTAAGTTCCTGAAAACTCAGTAAATAATGCGTCAATAGTATTAGCGAGCGTAATAATTAGTAAAGGTAACTATTTTGTTGTGACATGCTAGCTCAGCGTCAACGGAGAGACCTGAGCAACTGGCCATAGCTGGGGCAACCGTGTCGACCACCACCGCAACATCCCCCGTGCATCCGGTGAGTCAAACCACCAGGGCAGCGGAGCCGACGACGATGACGGAGAATGTGAACGAGCCGGCGATGGACAAGAATGCAGGCAACATGGCGACCACGGAAGCCACCGAGCAGGAGACGCCCAGGCAGGTGGCGCCTGAGTAGAGTCTTGCAGGTACACTATCCAAAGGACAAGTCCCCGAGGCCAATCAGAGCATGCCTGAGCAGACCACGGCCACCACGAGCTCGACGCAAGGTGGTCTGCCTGACGCCGCAGCTAGGGGAAAATCAGCGGCGACGTCGTCGACCACCGGGCTGAACCAGGAGCAAAAGCAAGATGGTGCCGAGTAGGCGGTGGAGTCTAATGATGACATTGTCAAGGAAATCTAGGGGCTCCCACAAGACGGGCGTCAACATGTATACATCTGCCGTGAACGTGGAGACCATTACGTCTGCCACGAGGAGATCTCCATCGATGAGGAGAAGGAGAGAGTGGAGCGGGCGGCAAGACCAGCCTTAGTATGTGGACACGCATAAATGATATTACATGTGATTTGCTAGGCCTTGTGAAGACTGCAAAGTACCAAAAACGGTGCTTTGACCAGATTCAAGGCATCTCTGAAGACAATAAGGAGTTGACGGCTGAAGTAGATCATCTACGCAAGCGGCTCGAGACCGCTGAAAAGGACCAGACGGAGCTTGAGTCACAAAGGCTCAATGCTGTCCTTCAGCTTGGTCAGAAAGAGCGGGAAAGGGCAGGTAACTTATCTTAGCCGTGCACCCCCAAACACTAAAAAATACTGTTGATACGTACTTATGTGTCTCCCAGAGCTTGTTGTAGACCTGGCGGAGGAAGTCACCAGGCTCCAAATGGATAACACGCGCATGGCCGAGGAGTGCGCCTGATTAGCAGTGGAGAACACCCAGTTGGCAGAGGACCACGCGCGGTTTCGAGACCACTCGGTGAAGATGACCGAGGAGGTGAAGACTAAGAGCCATGAGATAACCAGTGAGTGGCCATTTTCCTGATCGTGGCATAATGACTGAATAGATGTCCTTTGGCTGTTTTCTGACTAGAATGCCCTTTTGCAGCATTAAAGACAAAATGCCAAGAAGCACATTGTAGAGCTACAAAAGGATCGCGACCTCTAGAAGGATCGCTGCGCACAGATGGTGCGGGGGATCGGGCCAGTGCTTGACTTGCTTGATCCAGGACTATCGCCGACTGATCCATAGGTACAGCAGCTAGGAGTGATAGACAAGTGTCAGCTCACCTGGGGTTGGCTTCAACAGTTTGTGAAGGAGGGCAGAGAGTTTGCGGGCACCCAAGTGCTAAGCATGGTGCACGCGCATTATCCCCTGATCGACTTCATGCACTTCATGAAGGGCTACCCTAAGGAAGTCACGCGTGCAGGAAGTGGGAGAGCTACGAGGCTAGTTATCTAAGCTGGCGGTGACGATAATCAGTTATATAAACCTATGCAGAACACCAATTCCACCGTCGCAAGGGATGCCAACGACGTCTACTCCGAGGTCTTCAAGCCGACCACCTGGGACTGCGGTCTCAACCAGCCAATCCCAAGTCGGACAGTCTTCGAGCAAGGAGCAGCCGGAGCCTACGGTCATGACCAGCCAGACTCCTGCGGCTCAGGCTCAATCAGTAGAGGCAGCGCCACACCCGTAGATGAGCAGTAAACATGAGCCAAGCCTAGCTCGAGCATCGACCTTCGAGTAGCTGATTACCTGTAGTTGTAGAGCAGACAATAGTTTAGTTTATTGTAAACTTGTACCTCATCAGACAAGCTTGTAATAAAGTACTATTGCAACAATGTAAGCTTGTGTTGTTTTTTGTCTAAAAAATGTGTTAAGCTTGTATATTGCATTTGATAACTAAGTTAGAACGTATAAGTGTTCTAGTTTAGTTGTAACAGTTGGAAGACACATCATCTTGTAGAATCTGTACGGCCCTAGCCAGGTCTGTGGTCAAAGTGTGAGGCACGGAGCCTGTTCACACGTAAGAGCACACAAGTCAGACCATGGAGCACCCGCTGACCACCCGGAGCGTAGGGAGCTGGTCCCGTGCACGCGTGGGGAGAAATCGGAGATGGGGCTAGCTCCGAGGACTTAAGAAAGAATGGTGGTCTGCCAACTGGTCTTTTATAAAAATATTGATAGAAAGGAGACTCTAGATAAACACGTTAGAGTGACCTAAAGAAAAAAATATATGCTTTATTGAAATAATCAAAGTACAAGAAAGGTACATATCTTTATTTATGTGCTCTTTGGGTAGAAACGCCTAAGCTTATCAATATGCCAGGAGTTGGGTACTTCAGTACCATCGAGGTGAGCCAGCCTATATAAAGTAGGTCGGGTGACTTCGATGACCTCAAATGGTCCTTCCCAAGGAGATGAGAGCTTGTGCATGTCTTCTCGGTTCGTTTTCCACTTCAAGACCAGGTCCTCGACCACGAAGATACATTCTTTGACATTCCTATTGTATTATTTGCATAGTACAGCTAGATACTTGGCTGTACGTACACAGGAGTCAAGCCATCGTTCTTCAGAGCAGTTGACCTTGAGTTCATGTGCTTGATCAGACCTATCTTCATCAAAGTTCTCAACACATGGTGATCTGAAAGCGATATCTGCAGGGAGTACTGCTTTTGTGCCATAGACCATGAAGTATGGGGAGGCACCAGTGTTGCGACTGGGTTGGGTTCGTAGTCCCCAGACCACAGCCGGCAATTCTTTAACCCATCTTCTAGGAGCTTTGTCATTTTCCCTATACAACCTCTTCTTCAACGCATCGAGGATCATGCCATTGGCCCTTTCGACCTACCCATTAGCTCTAGGATGCGCCACTGACACGTATTTCACAACTATGCTCTTTTCATCACAGAAGTCTCAGAATGCATTGCCAGTAAACTGAGTCCCCAGGTCTGTAATTATGCTATTGGGGAGGCAAAAATGGTGTATAATCTGATCAAGGAACTCAACCGCCTTCTCAAATGATGCCTTGGTTAAAGGCATGTACTCTATCCATTTGGAAAACTTGTCAATCAACACGAAGACACATTTGAAGTTGCTAGGGGCCGGCTTGAAGGGACCAATCATATCCAGTCCCCAGCATGCAAAGGGCCAGGAGGCTGGTATGGTCTAGATCTCATGTGCTGGTACGTGTATACGTTTGGCGAAAAACTGACATCCGTCGTAGCGGCAGACCAGCTTCTCTACATCGGCCATGGCAGACGGCTAATAGAAACTTGCTCGGAAAGCTTTGCTGACTAGGGTCCGAGAGGCGGCGTGATTGCCGTAAGTACCACTGTGAATTTCATGGAGCAGTTGAATACCTGCTTCTCGAGTGATACACTTCATCAGAACTTCCTCCTTTGCATTTTTGCGCATCAGGACACCGTCGACCAGTAGGTACTGCTTACTACGGCACATAAGCCACTCGTTCTCTGTTCGATCAGCATAACCGGTCCCATCCTACAAAAACTTGATAAAAGGTACTCTCTAATCATCAGTATTGGTGGTCGGAGGTACTGCCAGTGTTGTCGAAAAGGATTCCGTAATGCTCGGAGGGGGAACCATAGCCACCAGAAGCTGGTCTAGAGGCTGCTCGACCACCAAATCTACTTCTTCCTTAATCGATGATTTAACAAGGTCTTGAACGAACACGCCATGTGGGACTTGAGCTCGGGATGACCCTAACTTAGACAACTCATCGGCTGCTTGATTTTTGTCCTAGAAACATGTGTGTACTCGATGCCATAGAATTTGCCTTCCAACTTTCTAATTTCTTTGCAATAAGCATCCATCTTCTCGCTAGTCGTGTCCTAGTCTTTGTTAAGCAGTTAATGACTAGGGCTGAATCACCATAGACGTGAAGACGTTTTACACCAAGCTCAACCGCAATCTGCATGCCGTGGAGGCAGGCCTCGTATTCTGCAGCGTTGTTAGATGCAGGGAAATAAATCCTGAAGATGTAGCAGAGCTGTTCTTTGGTTGGTGAGATAAAGAGCATGCCTGCGCCTACACCATCGATGTTCAGAGAGCCATCAAAATACATCTTCCAGTATTCGATTGGCCCCTGATCGAGAGGTGTGCTAAGGTCTATCCATTCGATGATAAAAGTCCACCAGAGCCTGAGACTTGATGGACGTGCGACCTTAGAACTCGATTGAATAAGGGCATAATTCCATTTCCTACTTGACAATGCGTCCATTAGTGTCCTTATTTCGAATGATGTCTCCCAATGAGAAATTAGTCTTGACCATCACCCGATATCCGTCGAAGTAATATTTCAACTTTCGGGATGTAATCAGGATGGCATAGATCAGCTTTTGAACTTGCGGGTACCTGGCTTTAGACTCATTGAGCACCTCGCTGATGAAATAAACAGGGCGCTAGACTTTGTACACGTGATCGGGTTCCTCACGCTCGACCACGATGACTGTGGAGACCACGCGATCGGTGGCCGCAATGTAGAGAAGAAGAACGTCGTCTTTCAAGGGGCTGTAAGGACTAAGGGAGAGGTTAAGAATTCTTTGAGCTGCGTGAAGGCAGCGTTAGCTTCTTTTGACCAAACGAACTTCTCCGAAGCCTTGAGTAACTTGAAGAAAGGTAGGCCCTTTTCGCCTAGTCATGAGGTGAAATGGCTTAAGGCGGCCATACATCCAGTGAGCTTCTAGATATCCTTGACGTTTTTGGGTGGATGCATATCCAAAATGGCCTTTACCTTTATCGGGTTGGGGCGTATGCCATTGTGGTTGATGACGTTGCCCAATAATATACCAGATGGGACTCCGAAGATACACTTCTTTGTATTAAGCTTCCATTGGTACTTGTTGAGAGCCGTAAAGGTACGCTGGAGATTGTCGACCAGGGTGTGAGCCTCCCTAGTTTTCATGACCACATCATCGACATAGGCTTCAACCAGGCCATCCTTGATCTCATCAGCAAGGCATTGCTAGATAGCACGCTGGTATGTGGCCCCTGTGTTCTTAAGCCCGAACGACATAGTCGTGTAGCAATAGGCGCCGAACGGTGTGATGAAGGATGTCTTGATCTAATCATCCTTGTTGAGAGCGATCTAGTGATAACCAAAGTAGCAATCGAGAAAAAATAGCAGCTCACAGCCGGCTGTGGAATCAACAACTTTGTCTATGCGAGGTAAGCCTAAGGGGTCTTTAGGGCAGTGTTTGTTGAGATCAGTATAATCAACGCACATTCTCCATTCATTATTCTTTTTACGTACAAGGACCGGGTTGGCTAACCAGTCCGGATGATACGCTTCTTTTATAAATCTAGCTGCTTGAAGCTAGGTAACTTATGCCCTAATAGCCTCCTTTTTGTCATGAGCGAACCATCGTAGCTTTTGCTTGATAGGTCTTGCAGTTTTCGAGACGTTCAAGGAGTGCTCGATCAGGTGCCGAGGAACACTGGGCAGGTTAGCGGGTTTCCACGCAAACACGCTTATGTTGTCCCTTAGAAACCTGATGAGTGCGTCTTTCTATTTAGGATCCAGGTTGGCCCCGACAAGGGCCATCTTGCTGGGATCATTGTCGACCAGCTAGATCTCCTTGTGCTCATTGGACTTGATGTGCTTCCGCGGTGCTTGGCGCTCTGGGATCTCTAGTTGACCGGCGGGAATCTTAGAAGCATCGACCAGGGTTTGCTCCATGCGAATTGAGAGGTCAGTGGCCTCTGCCACCTTAAAGCTTTCCTCTTCGTAGGTATAGGTAGTATAAACATTGCCTTTGAGAGTAAGGACACCCTGCTCGATAGGCATTTTGAGCACAAAGTAAGAGTAGTGCGGCATGGCCATGAACTTGGTGAGCGCTGGTTGACCAAGGATGGCGTGGTAAGTACCCTCAAAGTCCATGACCATGAAGTTAACGTAGTCGGTGCGGAAGTGGTTTGGATTAATGAATTGCATAGGGAGCGTGATCTGCCCGAGAGGTATGGAGCTCTGTCCGAGAAGGATGCCCCAGAACTGTGCATCGTAAGGCTTGAGATCAGCCTAAGTTAGTTTAAGGGCAGGCAAGCTACTGTGAAACAGGATGTCGATGGAGCTGCCACCATCCACGAGTACCCTCTCAAACCGGACGCTGTTGATGTAGGGGTCGAGGACGAGGGGAAAACGACCAGGTTCCGGAATTGCCACCCATCGGTCTACTCGACTGAAGGAGATTTCATGGCGGGACCAGGCTGGGAGCCTAGGATCGGACATGAGGTCATCGGTGTTGACGACGCTCAAGCAGGCCCGCCTCAGCAACTTGCTCTCGTGCTTGGACTCTAAAGACACCTTTCCGCCAAAGATGGACTGGACGGTTTTGGTGGGATTGACATATTGGTGATGAGGATTTCTATCCTGTTCATCATCATCGTCACGCCGCGGTCCATCGTTAATGACCTTTGGAGCATCATCATTAGCAAGTTGCTTGGTGTAGATGTTCTTGAGGAAACAATAGTTCTCCATGGTGTGATTGGACTTGGGATGGATCTGGCAGGGACCCTTCAAAGCTTTGTTGTAATCCTCTTGATAGTCACGGCGACCAGCAGGTTTCTTGACCACGTTGACCTCATGGTCGTCTTCGCTGGGGCACTTGCCTTTGTAATCACCGCGATTATCGGGCCACCAATCACGATTATCTCAGCAGTCATGATTGTTGTTGTTGCGTCGGTCGCGACGTTCACGGTTGTTGTTCTGACCACAGTCATCAGGTTTCTCGTCCTAGCGCAGTGGGTGCTCAGGGCATGATGGCCCACCACGTCTTCCTTAATGATCTTCTCAATGTCATCGACATCCGCGTAGTTCTTGGCAGTAGCGAGGAGCTCGGAGACCGTAGACGGCCATTTCCAGAGTAGCTTGCTTCTGAGGGCGTTGTGGTGGCAAAGGCCTTTGATGAAAGCCGAGACTGCTTTGTCATGAGTGATTCTTGGGATCTTGAGATGCATATCCGAGAAGCGTCGGATGTAGTCGCGCAGCGGCTCGCCTGCTCGGTCATGTATGCGCTCGAGGTTGTACTTGTTGCCCGGCTGGTCACATGTGGTGATGAAATTGTCGATGAAGGCTTGCTGAAGGTCCGACCAGTTGTTGAACTGGTTCTCCAAAAGGCTGAGAAGCCATTGATGACCTGCCTGATCAAGAACAACTGGAAGATAGTTAGCCATTACATGCTCATCACCTGCGGTGGACCAGATGGTGATCTCGTAGAGCGTGACCCAGCTTTCGGGGTTCTCCTTGGCGTCATATTTCCTAAGCTTCTCGAGCTTGAAATTCCTTGGCCAGATGACTTGTCGGAGATGGGGGGTAAACTATTTGAGGCCTAGGGGGCTGTCTTTGGTGTCATACTGGATGCGGTGCACGTTCTCATGGGCCTAGCGATCATTAGCATGACTAGTGATGTGACTGCGGACGTCGCGAGGAGGAAGATGGTGACAGAGATCGCGAGGAAGGTTCTGGTCGACCTCCTAATCTCGATTGCCGTGATGATTGCGGTTGTTGTCATGATGACCTCGACCACCTCCTTGTCTGCCCTCGTCACCACCGCCACCATCGCCACCACCGCCGCCGCCACTGCCACCACCACGTGGGGGATTGGGTGGGGGCAGATCATCGTGATGTTGGCGACTTGGATGCTCTAAAGTGCGGGAATGACGGCTCCGACTAGATGCGACGGATGTACTTGTAGCAACTCAGGCTCGCTAGGCGAGCTCGACGGTTTGGCCCATGGCAGCGGTCAGATATGCTTTGATGTCTTTGCAAACCACGTGGTTCTCTGGCGTGTCTGGTAATCGATCCAGGTTGGCCATGGCGACGACCATGTTGATACTTAGGGTCCTGAAAACTTGCCTATCGCCTACTCTATCGAAGGCATCAGCCAGATCTCGAGGTCAGGGTCCCCTGCGACGTGCTTCTTCTTCTTCAGCCTCATGCTGACGACGTTCGGCGCGATCGGCGTTACGCTATTCGTGAAGTTGTCATTGCTTGTCAGTTTCTCCCATGACTGTGGCTTGTCATTGCCGACATTGAGCACCATACCGCCACGTCTTGGTAGGAACCTTGGGATCGGAGAGAAACCCAGAGGGTGCGGTAGTGGATCCAGATCATATTCATCGTCTTCGAGGTGTTGAGCCTCAGTGTGGACAGAGCGTGTAGATCCAGTGCTGGAGTCACCATCCTCAGGTAATGTATGAACTGAACCTTCATGATACTCCCGGATATCGACCATGTTGACGGCGTTGCCTGGTGGTGGTCGAGGTATATCTAGGAAGTATAAATCTGAAACACGGTCTCGCTCCGTGGGACCCATGAACAGATGAGGTGTACGATACATGTACTCGGAAGCAGCATTCTTCAGGCCATATGGGAGGGCCTGGCAATCCTCCATTGGGACTTAGTACTCAGAGAGCCTGAGGCCAAGTGTAGGAACCGGGTGAAGGCATACTGTACGCCCTTTAGGAGTAGCAGTGAACACTAGATCTATATCAAGCCATGTTGGACAGCAAGCCCAAACTGGTTAGGTAGATCTATTCTGGTGAAGAAGTACCTGCTCGGTAGATTGATTTTGAATCGAATCTACTAAAGTCGGGGTTTGCGAGAGCTTATGGCCGACTTGGTCGATAGCTTCAATCAGATCGGTGTTGTCAATCACCCTTCCTTTGTAGCGAGGAACTGGTCGACGAGTTGTCAGCATGGTCGGAGCCGTTGCTGGGGTGGTCGAAGCTGCAGTCAGCGTGGTTAGAGCCGTAGCCAATGAAGAAGTGGTCGACGTAGATCGGATCTACGCCTCCTCCGTGGTAGTGGCGGTGAACCTATTAATGCCAGTGGTCCAGGTGATCTGGCCGATGGTGAATGATAGACCGTCCGCCACGGTCGCAGAGTCGGGGATGATGATCATCTTGCTCGCCTAGGAAGCTGTACGCACACCCCTTACCTGGCGCGCCACTGTCGACGAAACCTAGTCGGCAGTCTACCAAGGGGTATGCCCAAGGTAGTGATTTGTCGATAGACAGGTACGCAAGCTAGGAACTAGATGGTGACACAAGACACAACAAGGTTTTATCTAGGTTCGACTGCCGTGAGGGCGTAATACCTATGTCCTGCGTCTGATTTGTATTGCTGTGTATAATAAGATGTGTTTTGAGAGAGTCCCCTGCCCGCCTTATATAGTCTGGGGGGCAGGGTTACAAATCTAGAAACTAATCCTACCCGGTTACAATTGCCATAGTTGGCCAGATAAGGATTCATATTCTAACCGACTAGAATCTTGCTTGATCTCCAAGTTTGCTTTCCTTCCTTGCGTGGGACGATGAGCAGATCGACTGGGCCACGCATCATCTTCTGGTGGGCTGGGCCCTCTGGTTTGGACCAGCCCAAGTCTAGACATAAGGGCATAGGGGTTAATACCCCCACACACACCCCAAGGCAGTGGTACACCTACTGGAAGAGAGTATGTGCCACCTAGTTCCCCTCCTGATACAAGTGCCACATGTCACATACTAAAAAACAATGAAGCAGCGCATGGATCTCTTCCTGCAATGCGACTGGGATCCGCGTCTATGTGTCCTCGCCACGGAGCAGCTGCACTAGCATGAGGTCACCCACCTCGACCCCCACTCATTACAGGCCGAGCCCCAACACCAGGTGGAGGCCATGGACCATCATGTGTGCCTCGACTATGCTAACCGTGGAGTGTGTTGGCATCTCTTACGCCGCACTCGCTAGGTTGTCATCCCTAACACAACATAAGAAATGCAGTTGTACTTATAATCAAGGCACTTATAAAATATAAAAAGTTATTCACAAGTGCACAGATAAAATACTCCCGTTGTAGCATTTCACCCCAAAAAATTCTAGGTATCGTTATTTATAATTCTACCACTGGGAGCTTCTAAATAGGGTTTAAAAGAGAAAACTGATATGGCTATAAGAATTACAAATACATACTATAGATATGAATCAATAAACCACTTCTATCTAAATAGGGGTAAGGCAAATGATACTGATAACAATGATAATGATAATGAGATAAGATAGGGAATCCATAATTAGAGAGAACTCGTAGGATCAAGTGGATATAGACTAAAGCGACATGGTTAGAGATTTAATTCCCAGGGTTACGTCCTATCTACCAAGTCTTAGGGTTTTCTAATCTACTCCTTATCATCTATAGCATAATCAATCTTCCATCTAAACATAAGGAACATTACTTCAGGGAATTCAAGAATAGAGCAATCCTTCCCTAAGTAACCAGGTTCTACTTGTCCTAGATTCGAGGAGTGGACTACAGAGGACTCAACGAAGCTATAAAAGTCACCTTTGTGATCTACCACATGGCCCAGAAAATAAGGTGCATTCGCAGGTAAATATAATCTAGACACCACGTCTACATTACTTCTACCACCTAATCCAATCCGAAGTTGAACTAGGCACTCTACGAACTTATGCCTAAACTTATTATCAATCAAGACTATATCAAAGATAGAACTAGAATAAACTAAGAATGAAATAGACAAGAACATACTGATATTGAAGTAGAACAAAGTCATAATTACAAGATACAATGATAGAATTACCAAATCTCCTGACGTCGATCTAGAATCCTGAGCCACACTCAACTCTACTTGTATCTAGCTAGATCTAACCCTCAACTTGAAGTAGAGCTCTAATCTTCTAATTGGAAACCCTAGTTTTTCTCTCTGGCCTTCTGAATGAGATATCAACTGATGATAATTGTGATTGATTCCTCAGAGAGGGGTCTGCCCCTGCTTATATAGTCCGGAGGGATGAACCGCAGCCTTCGGATCAAACCGACTTGAAACAATAGTCGAGATGCATCATAGAGGTTGGTTGGAGGCCGTCACACGAAGTAGAGCTCTCTTCCTTATGGGCCCAGGCTGGCTGGCCTGACATGTGGGGCCAGACGGCCCCACCTGTCATCCATCGAGATTCCATTTTGTTCCCGTGTCCTCTGGTGTCCTCTAGAACCTTCCTGTCAATTCTTGCAAAATTCTGACTTGATTTGGTTCGGTTCCTTGGCTCCTACTCCTCCCCGGCTTATTCTATTTTAATCCATAAAAATTCACAAATCACCAAAACTGTGGAAATTGTCATGTTAGTCCATAAAACTCTTGCTTAGTGATGGTTCTGGAGTATTCTAGAGAATTCATAGGCGTATTCATCGGGGACTTTCTCGTCAGGACTCCAAATATAGCAAATAATATGTCCGTTTCGATCGTCTCGATGAGATTTTCATAATGGTGTGTTCTATTTTGTCACTTGAGATACTTTTATGTGGTGAAATATCAATAATTCTGCAAAAGAGGTGAGAGCAACACAACTTGTGGAACTTGTCAGAATAAACCCTACAACTATGCACTAATAACCCTTTTACCATTACATTGTGCATTAATTGAAGGTATAATTTTTACGTTAAGGACCGTCAACAAGCTCCCCCATGCTTAACCTTTGCTAGTCCCTTAGCAAACTATCATAACAGATCAGGAGTTACTGCAATACTTTCACACCTTGAAAATACACATGTATTTCAAACAAGAATTCCACTGTGCATTCCACTGTTGCTGATCAGCGAGTCTCTAGTTAATATTGACTTATTCTTTAGAGATGGTGTCCATTCGAAGGTTTAGGTGAGCCAATTGCCCTTCTATACCTGAGACAGAGTGTCTAGGTGGTTCTTGATGTCTTCGTGATGGTTCATGACGATCTACAGATCGTCTGGGCTGAGAGTCGCATGATCGGGACCTTCTGTGTCCCTCATCAGAATCTGCTTGAGAAGATCCTGATGAGTGATATGATGGTGAGGGTGCCCATGGATGATGTTGTCTTGATGTGCCTGATTGATCGGTGTATGCAGTGTATCTTGGGCCTTCTAGTGTTGGATCTGCCCCGTAGTAGTGCATGGGCGGCGCGTTCGCAAGTCGGGCAGATGTACTCCTCCTGTGTCTCGTAGGAGTTGAGGATGGTACACCGGCGTCAACTTGTATGCCCTGTCCTTGATATTTCAGAATTTATCCTTCTCCGTTCGGCCATGTAGCCGGACATCCCTCTCCGCCATGAGCTCGTTGATGGTGCCATCGACAGAAGGACGAGTTGGGGAGGCTCTTGATGACAAAGTAGGTGTGTCCGTGTCCATGTCGGAACTAGCCCTCTTGGATTGGCTCCTAGTTAGACACCCGAAACCAAGGAACGACATCCTGTCACACAAGAAGCAACCAAACATACAAAAGGAACTGCAAATATAGGTTAGAGTAATCAGTTAGGAGTCAGCTGTCCAGAAGTTAGTCGTCCGAGAGTTAGCCTACTAGAGAGTTTCTAAAAACAGTTTTTATAGCACTTCTTCTCTAAACTTGTTTTAGGCCTAGTCTCAGAACTCTAATTTCTAGCAGTTCTTCCCTTCTCTCTACAAAACTCTCTTCCTTTCCAATGGTTTAGCTAGCAGAGCAGCTCGAAGCTGCAACTCTCTGGGAAAAGAAGGCAGGAAGGTTGAGGGGTGAGAGGCGAAGGCAGCGGGAGATGGAAATTTATAGGGGAGGGGGAGCCAGGCTGGCCGACCAAGGATGTTGGGCCGGCTAGCCCCACTTGTGGACCTTATTCCTATTCTATTCTGCTGCATTCTCAAGCTGAATTCTCATCCCTTTGTATGCGAATTTGATACGATGCAGCAGGAATGGTGGCAAGACAAAGAATATGAGGTAAATTCCATGGTAGATCCCATGGAATCTATGGGCCTAAGGTGAGAAAATTTTTTACCATGCAGAGAATAAAATTACTTTCATGAAACAAACCTGCATGGAAAATTGGGGACAACATTTTTGAGCCACTACGATAAAAATTCTTTCGGGTTTTCAATCCATAAAAATTATTTACATGGGGCATATATTTTTGTTTTTATATATTTTTATTTTGTTTTCATATAAATGCAGAAGATCAAAAAGTAAATATACTAAAGAAATTACTTATGCAAGAAAGTAAATATGGATAACTACCGAGTTACCTTTCGACGAGGGTTCGGAATTTTAGAGTCCACCGAACCGGACTTTCCCAAATTCTATTACTCTTCGAAGGTGTCATCCTGCCCAGAGGATGATGTCCTTGATGACTAGTCGTCTCCTTCTTCACTTATCATATTTGCTTTCAGGTTCAACTCAGGCCTTGGTCTAAATGGGAAGCGTTCCTCTCGTCCATTAATGTTGAACTTAACTTCTCCAATTCCAACGTCAATGTGGGCATTTGCTGTGCTCCAAAAGGGTCTCCCAAGGATGAGTGATACCTTTGAGTCTGGATGCATTTCCAACACCACAAAGTCGACTGGTATGAAGAATCCTCTGATATTGACCGGAATGTCCTCAACAATTCCTATTGGATAGCGGAGAGATTGGTCGGCTAGCTGTTGGCACATTGATGTTGGGACGATCTTTGCATGCTAGAGCTTGTCAAAAACTGACTTGGGCATCACACTGACACTTGCTCCAAGGTCACATAGCGCGTTATCGAAATGTGGATCTCCAATTGAACAATTAATAGTGGGGCATCCTGGATCCTTCTTCTTCTCTGGTGACATGTTGCGGATGGCCACACTACATTCTTCCATTAACTTGATTACTTCAGTGGTGGGCAGTGGTCGTTTGTTGTTGAGTATATCTCTTATATATCTTGCGTAGGTGGGTACCTGTAGAGCATCTAACAAAGGGACATTGATATATAATTTTTGAATTACTTCAACAAACTTACTGAACTGCTCATCCGCATTAGCTTTCCGCTTTCTACGTGGGAATGGTAAAATGTTGGAGTCATGGAAATCTTGCGTCATCTCTAGTACTGGTGGCTCCAATTCTTCAACCTCATCATCCTTCTCTTCTGTTACTGTTAGGATTACTAGTGCTACCTGTCTTCTCATTGTACCTTTTAGATAAGGGGGATCACGAGTAGATCTGCCACCTCTTGTGGTTATGGATTGTACCTGACCAGGGTTAGTGGCAAAAGGCAAAGCAGCATCTAGTTGTGCCAACCAAGTTTCTATCTGATTATTATGATTGAGCTGATCTTTTATAGCAGAAGAAAAGTCATCTAATTTAGCATTTATATCCTCTAAAATTTTATCATTAGAGGCAAGCCTTTTAATAATGTTGTCATTAATTCTAGCATGTTCTAAGATTAAATCTCTCAAAGGTAGTTGCTTGAAATTAGAAGAATTATAATTACCTAAGTACTTACCTTGATGGGTAGATTCTTTCTGTTGATTCCATCATTGCTTTCTTGATGTGGGAGGATTGTTGATGATGCTTGCATTTTCTTGATTGTCTGAGAATTTAATCCCTAGATACTTTCTACATCTATTCTGAGCATCGAAAGCATCTTGGATAGCTTGACGATCTCTTTTGTAATTATCCCTCTGATCAAGCCAATCCAACAGCACATCCATCTTTGTTGTTAGTGCACAAACTTCTTCTGGAATTTCTTCAATCTTCTGACAGTGTTGATTATTGTCTGGCTTCCAGCTCTGATTCTTGGCTATCTTCTTCAAAAGAATTTCAGCTTTTCCAAGTGTGAGTGACATAAATGATCCTCCAGCAGTTGCATCTAATTGCTCACGAGATTTCTAAATAAGTTCATTGTAGAATCCTTATATGAGCAACCAATCTTCCATTCTATGGTGTGGGCATTCTAGGACGTATTCCTAGAAACGTTCCCATGCCTCTGCAATGGTTTCTTCTTTTTGCTGCTGAAAGTTGTAGATTTTTCCTCTTAAGGCATTGGTTTTGCCTATAGGGAAGAACTTTGACACAAAGACTTTTGAACACTTGTCCCATGTATTAATGTCTTCTTTATGATCATAGAAACACTACTTCACTTTTCCCTCCAAGGAGAATGGGAATAATCGAAGAAGTATGATGTCTTGGGCAACGTCCTTGGTGATGATGGTGCTTCCAATCTCTAGTAAATCCTGTGGATGGGCAGTAGCATCTTCTTGTGCCTTTCCGCTGAATGTAGTAGCTTGGACTAGGTTGATGAGGCTTGGTTGGAGTTCAAACTCTAGGTTATTCGTTTGGAGTGTGGGCCTAACACGAATGTTCCTAGGGCTTGGAGCAGAGAACTCTTGCAAAGTCTTTTCAGCCATTGTCTTCACCACTTGTGTTGATCTCTAGGTTGAGTTAATTTCTGATTAGATGTTGATTGATCACAACTGAACCTGAATTACCCTGCATAAGATATAAACAAAAATAGAGCAAGGGTAAGCCTAAAATGACAGAAGTACTTGGTTAAGATTTTTATCTATGAGTATATATTTGATGTATTCTTCTGATAGCCATATAAATAATTCATATAAAAATCTCCCCGGCAATGGCGCCAGAAATGCTTGTTGGCATCTCTTACGACGCACTCACTAGGTTGTCATCCATAACACGACATAAGAAATGCAGTTGTACTTATAATCATGGCACTTATAAAATATAAAAAGTTATCCGCAAGCGCACAGATAAAATACTCCCATTGTAGCATTTCACCTAGGAAAGTTCCAAGTATCATTATTTATAATTCTACCACTGGGAGCTTCTAAACAGGGTTTAAAAGAGAAAATTGATATGGCTATAAGAATTACAAATATATACTATAGATATGAATCAATTAACCACTTCTATCTAAACAGGGTAAGACAAATGATATTGATAATAATGTAATGATAATGAGATAAGATAGGGAATCCATAATTAGAGAGAACTCATAGGATCAAGTGGATACAGACTAAAGCGACACGGTTAGAGATTTAATTCCTAGGGTTATGTCCTATCTACCAAGTCTCAGGGTTTTCTAATCTACTCCTTATCATCTATAGCATAATCAATCTTCTATCTAAACATAAGGAACATTACTTCAGGGAATTCAAGAACAGAGCAATCCTTCCCCAAGTAATCGGGTTCTACTTGTCCTAGATTCGAGGAGTGGACTACAGAGGACTCAACGAAGCTATAAAAGTCACCTTCATGATCTACCACATGGCCTAAAAAATAGGGTGCATTCGCAGGTAAATATAATCTAGACACCACGTCTACATTACTTCTACCACCTAATTCAATCCGGAGTTAAACTAGGCGCTCTACGAACTTATGCCTAAACTTATTATCAATCAAGACTATATCAAAGATAGAACTAGAATAAACTAAGAACAAAATAGACAAGAACATAATGATATTGAAGTAGAACAAAGTCATAATTACAACATACAATGATAGAATTACCAAATCTCCTGACGTCGATCCAGAATCCTGAGCCATGCTAAACTCTACTTGTATCTAGCTAGATCTAATCCTAAACTTGAAGTAGAGCTCTAATCTTCTAATTGGAAACCCTAGCTTTTCTCTCTAGCCTTCTGAATGAGAGATCAACTGATGATGATTGTGATTGATTCCTCAGGGAGGGGTCTGCCCCTGCTTATATAGCCCAGAGGGATGAACCACAGCCTTTGGATCAAACCGACTTAAAACAATGGTCGATATGCGTCGTAGAGGTCGGTTGGAGGCCGTCACGCGAAGCAGAGCTCTCTTCCTTGTGGGCCTAGGCCGGC
This sequence comes from Saccharum hybrid cultivar R570, assembly GCA_038087645.1. Classification (NCBI taxonomy): domain Eukaryota; kingdom Viridiplantae; phylum Streptophyta; class Magnoliopsida; order Poales; family Poaceae; genus Saccharum; species Saccharum hybrid cultivar. The sequence continues at coordinate 1,428,571 of JAQSUU010000235.1, read as the reverse complement.
AGGCCTGACATGTGGGGCCGGCTGGCCCCACCTGTCAGCCATCAAGCTTCTGTTTTGTTCCCGTGTCCTCTGGTGTCCTCTAGAACCGTCCCGTCAATTCTTGCGAAATTCTGACTTGATTTGGTTCGGTTCCTTGGCTCCTACTCCTCCCTGGCTTATTCTATTTTAATCCCTAAAAATTCACAAATCACAAAAACTATGGAAATTGTCATGTTAGTCCATAAAACTCTTGCTTAGTGATGGTTCTGGAGTATTCCAGAGAATTCATAGGTGTATTCATCGGGGACTTTCTCATCAAGACTCCAAATATAGCAAATGATATGTCTGTTTCGATCGTCTCGACGAGATCTTCACAATGGTGTGTTCTATTTTGTCATTTGAGATACTTTTATGTGGTGAAATATCAATAATTCTACAAAAGAGGTGAGAGCAACACAACTCATGGAACTTGTCAGAATAAACCCTACAACTATGAACTAATAACCCTTCTACCATTATGTTGTGCATTAATTGAAGGTATAATGTTGACGTTAAGGACCGTCAACAGAGTGCTCCATGGGTGCGGTGAATGCGAGCACGAGGCGGCCAGCGCTGTCGTGGATGGCATCACCAACGCTAGCTCACTCTAAACCTTTGCTGTAGGGGCAGGCCTAGGCCTAGGGCCACTAGGGCCATTAGCCTAGTTGTGGCCCAACTAGCCTAATCACACCTATGTAATTTTGTACCAACAAAAACAGCCCAACAAGCGTTCCATTGGGGTCTCCCCAAAGCCAACTTATGTGTCGCTCGTGAGGAGTCGTGCTGCCGCCCTTCCTGCCTTATCACTCGCGTAGTCATAGGGTCACGCCGTGCCACCGCTGGTCGTAGCTACCACATCAGTGTGTGAGTAGGAGTTGCGCCACCACCCCTCCTATCTCATTACTCGCGTAGACGCAGGGTCTATAGGGACCCTCCTTGTTAATTTTACCTAAATCGAGTGTCATCCCCTTGACCAATCCAATTTAAGCAAATCAACCTCATTGATCCCCAGGAGATGACATCCCCATCTCCAATACTAGGATCCTGGTTGTGTATAGTATCATACCACAATAGCCTCCACAACTCAAGATTACATCTCAAAAACAGAGTACATAAATCAACGGAAAACATATATTACAAGTCTTGTTGAATTAACAATTTAATTATACAACATGAATTTTTAATGGAGACGCATGCTAACCTATGTGTAGTGAGAACATCACGATTACCTTACCATGATACATCCACGCTATGAATTACACTTTACTAGTAATGGGTGGCCGCCTTGCCCATGGGCATCGCTACCATAGCTTGGATAGCTCCTGCCATTCACCTACTTTGCCAGCATCGACAAGGTGACATGGCCGCCAATGTCCTATACCTACAAAACAACTTATCAGCAACATCATGAGTACATTGCGTACTCACAGGACTTAATTCCAACATATATATTTGGTGGATGCAAAGGGATTAATAGGCATTTGTACATTTGCATAAAAAGCATGGCATTTATTAAAAAGATGACATGTTCATGATTCATATTTCAATTATTAACAAGTGTAATTACATAAACAAGTAACAATGAGGTATGGTTAAGTGATCATTATCATGGTTCATCTCATCATCAAGTGTCCATCATTTACGCTACACTGAGTTTAGAAGTAAGAACAACCAAATAGTTTCGTCTCGAAGACTTCAGGCTTTTGAAAAGATCTTGAACGGGACGAACCTCCATACCCGTGCCTGAGTAAGGGTTGCTTCACATCTCCAACCTTTTACTACTGTAGCCAAGAAGGCCCACGAACGGTGTGAGGGGTCTGAGGTAATGGCTTCCCATCTACCCCATGGCCTGAGTTATCGGGGTAATGACTTCTCTCTACCCTACGCCACCCTTTGCACCAAATCCACAGAAAACCAGTCACCACTATCTAATTGGCTTGTCAACTCCGTTCACGGCATGTGGTCTGTACGGGTAATTACTCAAACTCACTATCCCATGAACGGTCCCTAGCTACTCCACGAGCTACATCACTTGAGATCCAACACTCATAGTGACCTTACCCCTTGCTTGAGTAGAGATTTCCAAAATTGATTATCATTTTAATTATCTCAAATTGAGGTTGGTCCTTAGTCACATTGAGCAAATTAAGTCAAGTTGGCACCCTTGCAAATTTTAAGTAATTAGTTACCCCGGTGTAGCTCCTACACGCGCGAGAGTGAGTTCCCTTCTCACAGTCAACTTCTTACGAAATTAGCCAACTAAGCAATTAAACGATCTAAACCCATTTGTTAGGTACAGGCTATGATTACTTATGTGAGTAGTTCTAGATTAATGAAGCAATATTGAGTTGATTTTTTTGATCGAAGTTAGCAGGGGAAACCCCAACCTATTATTTTATATTTTTTTATTCTAGACCTGTTTAATTCGCTCTCACGGGGAGTTGAACCTAGGCCTGCTGAATGCTACTGAAGTGCTCTAAACACTAGGCTGGAGGCCCTTTCAAAGCAATATTGAGTTGTTAATCATATTCAAATGAAATGCAGAACTCATAATGAAATAAGTAATACGTATCCAAAATAGGGTTCACAGTAATGGGGTGCCTGCCTAGTGGACGAGCAATGTCCCAATAACTTGGACCATTGCTTGATGTCGCTCCGATATCGTGCACGTGGATGTATGCACATGTATGAGATGTTATGCTCATGTATGCAAGATACTATGTAAAAGAGAGAACATAGAAGAGATAGCATAAGATGAGAGAGGTTCAGTGTGTGCAACTCCTATGTGAGTGCAAGGTGCAAGAGAGTAAATATGATGCTCATGATTGATATGACATGCTCATACATGGGTATAGTTATGTACTAAAGACATAGTACTAGGTTTGGGCAATATGTGTGTGTAGTATAGTATATAGGTGCTGTCAAATGGCATTGACGGATGCTCCATCAACCACATCGGACAGTCAGTGGTGATGGCCTGACAACAGATTTGTGAAAGTTTCTAAGTGTTGGAATTCACGGACAATCCGTCCTTCCCACCCGATGATCCATGAAATCAAGTCTGTAGGTGCTTCTAAGTGTGTAGCTAATTTCACGGAATGTTCCGTCAATCTCGGTGGATGCTCCGTGGTGAACTGGCTGCTCTCGGGTTGGGAAATATTCAGAATATTCTAGCGGACGCTCCGTGGCATTGGCGGAGGGTCCGTCAACTTAAGTCTGTAGCTTCTAACCTTTTTGAGTCTGTGAATGATTTCACGAAACATTCCATGGTGATTGACGGAATGTCTGTAAAACCATTGAGTGAAAAGCCTAAGTGTTTGGCTGTGCTTTTGTTTCAACGGAACATTCCGTTAGTTTGACAGATCCATCAAAGCGTGTGCAGTGCAGAAATATGCATCTTGAAAGATCTTCATCTAGGGACTTTGCATGTCTAATCTATTGCTAGCTAGGGTAAGTTCCTAGGATACTATGGAACATTTCTAGCTAGTTGGATTTAGCTACATTGCATGTAAACATCACAAAGTGCATAGGGGGCAGTTTTTAGGTGATGAACACTAATTCTTGGTCTTTTGGGTGCTAAGGGTGGTGGCAGCCTTTGCATGTAAATGGGATTGTGTTACCCCAGTCGTTGTTTTCTAGCACTTGATTTTACAAGTTGGATGATGCACAACTGCCTGGCAAGAAAAAAGACCTGAATTCAAGATGCTTGCTCGTCTTGCCTTTTTAGCAAGGCTATCAGCTATCTTATTTGACTCTCTATGGATCTTGCGTATTGTGTAGCTTTTTGCTCGGATAATGTCCAGCATTTCAGCAATGATTGGACGTATCGACCAATGTCCAGGATGAGTGCGTGGCGATCCAGCAAGTAAGCGGAAGCTAATACTGGGTTGTCAGTGAACAGAGTTGCATCCCTGCTTTTATAGAAGGCATGAAGCATATAACGGTTTACAGACTCGAGAAACAATTCAGAATAGAGGGAAGCAGAAACACTTGACTTGGGAAGATATGATCGAGAAACAGTTCAAAATAGAGGGCCCCAAAAAGTAATAAACTCCTACGTACAGCACCAGAAAAAACAGTAAACACTTGACAAGATCGATCAGAGGCAAAGCAAGCCTTCATAACTCTTCACTTCAGTGGGACTGACAGTTCGTCTTCCATCCAGAAAGCCACCCTTTGATTTCAGAGAGTCGATTTCTAACAGAAGCCCTCAGCAACAACTGCCATTTCTGCCAAAAAAAGAAAAGAAAAAAATTGAACAAAACTTGAGCGGACAATCTTGGGAACTTATTTTCTATCTATTAGACATTAATTTTATTTCTATTCTATATCTATAGTCTATAGTCTATAGAAGCCCAAAGCTGCTAGTAGAGTGCGCAGCGGATCCGGCCTGACTCGCTATGCCCTTGAGCCGGCAGTCCCTCAAGCTCAGGTCCACCGGAGTCCACAACACATCGAGGCATTGGGCCTAATCAACCCAAAAGACTAGCCTGATAAGTGAGGACTGACCTTGCCTTATATGTTGTGCTCTCCACCGTCAATTACCGATGTGGGACTAAACTTAACAATCTCTCCCGTCACACGTTGGACTCAACTCTTCAAATCACACATTGGACCCTGCCTTATAGGTGAAGAACATGCAAAACTACGCCTCCAGCGAGTGAGTGGCCCCCGCAGGTGTCACTATGGTCCACCGCCAATGGCTTGCAACACACCGCTGTCTTCTCAGCGCCGATGGCCACTGGCCATGCTGATCCGTTCGTCACCTCGTAGATTCGGTTGCCGGGCACGCCGTTCTGGCCATCTGATCCCCTTGCTTATCGGGCCACTGGCGACACAACACCGCCACCAGCCAACTGCCAGCCACGCGGACTAGCCGCCGGCCACGCCCGGGCTTGGTCGACATGGGAGATCGACTCCGGGCGTCCTCCATGGCTAGCTTGAGGTTGAAGAAGGTGCTTGGGGAGGTCTTCTTGCTCGATCCTGGCGAGGCTAAGGGCAAGGTGGTGGTGCAGCAACATGTTGGTGGCGTCCTCCAGCAGGGGCTGGTCGTCGTCCTCCTCCTCCCCTCCTCTTCCTTTCTCTCCTTGCTCTCTTCTCTTCTTGCTCTCCTCTCCTTGTTCCTTCTCTGTTCTTTTCCTGGTGGTGAGAATGAGGGATATGGAGAGAGCTGGTGGTGTTGGTGTGTGTGGGTGAGGTGCTGACGGAGAGGGTGAGGGAGAGACAGCTCATGGTTTTGCATGTTACAGGTGTCCATGTGTTTTAGCGGACTGTCCATCAATGCTGATTCGACCGTCCGTCAAAGAACGTGTAGATGCAAAATTGTGCAAGTGTGAAGCCATGCACTGACGGACCATCTGGTAGGGCATCAGACTGTCCATGAAAATACTGTAGTGCCCAAAAAGTTTAGAACTAATATGCAAGGTATTTGAAGTTTGAATTTTTAGATGCAGATTATGCTTGTGATGTTTGTGAAAAAAATTGGCACGATCGGGCTCTGACAAACTCTTCCCCTTTAGAAGAGAATCTCCACCCAAGATTCACAAAAGGGCATGGAGGGATCAAGAACATTAAGGAATTGAGAGTAGGATACATTGGTTAAGAAGGTGAAAATTGGTTGTCAAGGTGGCTTTGGGTGTGGAAAGTGATTGAACAAGGATAAGCCTATCAAATGGGGAATGCCTTTGAGCAAAATTGTAAATCTTTGTTGCATAGGAGGATATAACAAGCCTTACTAATCCATGGAAGGAAGACGCATGGACTAGATATCAAGGCAGTTTTAGATCAAAGTTTAGCAAGGTAAGGTTCACCAAGAGTTGTACAACGCAACAAAGAAAATATGTATGGAAAGGGGTGTCATTCTCAATAAGAAGGTTCATCGTCGATGGGGTATTGCAATAGTCATGACAGTTCCTTTGATACTCGGGGGCATCCATAAGCTACTCATGTGGTTGCAATCCGCATGGAGCCTCAGTTCCCTTGCATCCTGAGATGGTCATACCATTGCAAAGCACGCCATTTATAAACGCCTTATTGAGAAGAACAATGCAAGTGTGTCTAAAAGAAGGCAAGGATGTGACCAAGACATACAAGGATGAGGATATGTTGGTCGTGAAGGAATTTTGGGAAGAGCTGCACAAGTTAGGACAACACATTAGCGTGGGTCCATGATGGATCATGATCACATATTTCTTGACACCTGCACGTACCTAACAGCACCACTTGGCTGCAGCACACAGGGGGCTCCAAGTTCCGTTGTGGCACCAAGGTCAGCGATCACAATACCATAACAGAGCACAACAACAAGTGCTATTCCAACTAGCACAAACTGAATTTGGGATACAACAAGGATACAAATCAAAAGTTATATGTAGCAAGGCAAGGTTCAAGTAGCTCATAATCAAGGAATGTAGCAAAGATGAGAATTTGAGAACAAGTAAACATAGGACAAACATTTACATAGAGGGGCTAGCAAAAGCAAGGAGAAAGAATAGAGGTTCAAACAATAACATATAGGGCCTCATTGGGTAGGTTAGAGTGACAGGGGTAGGAAGATCAACATGTTTTTTTTGAATTATGCACACCAAGCCATGACAAGCATGATCAAGGCTATGTAAACTATACACACAGAAAGCTTTTTTTGCATCATGCCTACATGTCCATTTTATTAGATAGTTGTTTGATCAACATGGACAATCAATTTGCAAAATGGCTTAGTTGTATTAAGTTAATACTACTAAAGTCATGAGCTAACACTTATCAAACACATAAACAAAATCTAGTTAACTAAGTTAAACTCTAAGCATAGGCACTTTCTGGGCTGCAGCACAACCGCCACTTGATTCAACCATAACTAGAGTTCTAAGCATCCAACAAAGGTGTTCCTATACTTTCTGGAAATCTTATGAACTTGTCTACAACTTTGCTACTATCACCCAAAGCTGATTCAACAATTATCAAGGTTAAACATTACAATGTTTCAGATCTACACAGACATGGACAAAATTTTGATAGGAACTTCAGAAATATGCATTTGGAGTTCTAGTTCACTAAATAATGTGTTATTTAACATTTTTAAAAGACTGGGAAAAGTACTACAACTTTTTAGCTGTCACCAAGAGATGATTCAAAGGTTAATTAAGTCAAAAAGCACAACCTTTTAAATCGGCACAGAAAACAAGCACAACCTAGCGATTTCTAGGTAACAAGGCTAAGGGGATGCAATATGTGATGCATGAACAAATGGATGCAATTAGATGCATATGTATGCAACATGTTGGATGCACAATTACCATGGTTCTAGCTATACGTTACCCTCACTCAACTACTTTCCACAAAAGGATTCATGGTAAAACTTGGTAAGCAATGAAACATTACTTAAGTGTAAACACCAACTGCATACGGACATGGGTTCCCCAAAATTTCAGCAATCTTGCACATGAACATATTGCAGAAATTTATTCACTTCTTATACATTAAACTAGCAGCAAGAACATGTATGATACAGAAGCAAGGCATGACATGTGTATGAGAGGTAAAGCAAGAAACGATTTATGTATAACAAGTAAAACAAGACATTTATATTTGTATGATGTAATGTGGAACAGGTCATTATTTCTCAACTTTAAGCATGACATTGTATATAAGATTAAACATGTTAATAAGATCAGCAAGGCCACAAGTCATGGACATATAGGAATTAAAAGATAGTAAGAGCTCATATAGTAGACCATGGCAAATAACAAGTTAATGTGCTTGCTCAAATTTCAGATTATTAACACCCATATGCAATTCCAAGTCATACAATCATGAATCTGAATTTTTATAGAACATAGAGCTAGAAACATCTCATGTTTGTCTCTCATTCCCATTCGTCTCTAACTAACTTCAACTCTCAAAACCTAGTTAAAAAGATCCTAATCTTAGCTCTTATTTGACCCATTCCTAAGGCATTTGTTGACACTTTAAGTCGGCCACGTTGCAATCCCAGGTTTGCACCAAGCAAAGGTCCTTAAGTTAAAAAACTATCTATCCTTGTCACCCCTTACGGATAAAAGAAAGACAAGGTCTTAGGGAAAAGTGGACCAAGGGTGAGTTAAGATGCAAGATGAATGTCAGAGTAGATAAGACACAAAAGCTAGAGAGACTGTGGGTTGGGGCATGTTCGTTCTATACCCATTATCGATTATAGATAAGTCAAAGCAGCACTTAAGAAAATTAATTAAGCATAAGGAGAGAATGAACCTAGTAGCTAAATTATAATTCTAGTAAGGTATTAGGTGAAATATTCCACATTTTAGTTGGCCTTTTATCTAACTCCCTACGACCTCTTCTTTTAGTTAAGCTTCTGAGGCTCATGTATTCCAATGTTAAGTTGTTCCTCGAATGCGTGGCCATAGTGTGTGATACACAACCAAGGCTCTGATACCCGTTGTAGGGACCCACCACATTAATTTACCTAAATCAAGTGTCATCCCCTTGACCAACCCAATTTAAGGAAATCAACCTCGGTGATCCCCAGGAGATACCATCCACATCTCCAATACCATATTACGGTTGTGTATCATACCACAATATATAGCCTCCACAACTCAAGGTTACATCTCAACAATAGAGTACATAAATCAGTAGAAACCTATATTACAAGTCTTGTTGAATTAACAATTTAATTATACAACATGAATTTTTAATGGAGACACATGCTAACCTATGTGTAGTGAGAATATCACGATTACCTTACCATGACACATGTACGCTATGAATTACACTTTACTAGTAATGGGTGGCCTCCTTGCCCATGGGCGTCGCCACCGTAGCTTGGACGGTTCCTGTCATTGACCCACTTTGCTAGCATCGACGGGGTGACATGGCTGCCAATGTCTTGTACCTGCAAAACAACTTATCGACAGCGCTGTGAGTACACTGCGTACTCATAGGACTTAATTCCAACATATATATTTGGTGGATGCAAAGAAAATTAATAGGAGTTTGTACATTTGCAAAAAAAAGCATAGCGTTTATTAAAAGATGACATGCTCATGACTCATATTTCAATTATTAACAAGTGTAATTACATGGTGTGGGGAGCTTGCCCTCATCCATGGTGGTGGTGGCCATGGATGGGAGGTGAAGCTCATGGCGGATGGTGTTTGAGAGGGGGATGGAGAGGGAGATGGCTTGAGGCATGCTCACTATGTCATGGAGGGTCTCCAATTGCAGTAGGTCAACCAACTTGCTCAACATGGGAGATCAACTCTAGGCATCCTCCATAGCTTGAGGTTGAAGAAGGTGCTTGGGGAGGACTTCTTGCTCGATCCCAGTGAGGCTAAGGGCATTGTGTTGGTGCAGCAACACATTGGCGGCGTCCTCCGATAGGGGCTGGTCATCTCCTCCCCTCCTCTTCCTTCCTCACCTTGCTCTCTTCCTTCTTGCTCTCCTCTCCTTGTTCCTTCTCTATTCTTTTCCTGGTGGTGAGAATGAGGGATATGAAGAGAGGGGGTGGAGGGTTGTTGGTGGTGTTGGTGTGTGTGGGTGAGGTGCTGACGGGTGAGGCAAGAGAGGGTGAGGGAGAGATAGCTCACAGTTTTGTATGTTACAGGTGTCCACATGTTTTGGCGGACTGTCCATCAATGCTGACGAACCGTTTGTCAAAGCATGTGTAGATGCAAAATTGTGCAAGTGTGAAGCCGTGCACTGATGGACCGTCCGGTAGGGCATCGGACTATCTGTGAAAAAACTATAGCACCCAAAAGATTAGAACTAATATGCAAGTTTTTTGAAGTTTGAATTTTCAGATGCAGACTATGCTTGTGATGTTTGTGAAAAAAATCGGCACAATCGGGTTGTGACAAATTCTACCCCCTTAAAAGAGAATCTCGACCCAAGATTCACAAAAGGACAAGGAGGGATCAAGAATATCAAGGAATTGGAGTAGGATACATTGGTTAAGAAGGTGAAATTGGTTGTCAAGCTGGCTTTGGGTGAGGAAAGCGATTGAACATGGATAAGCCTATCAAATTGGGAATGCCTTTGAGCAAAATTAGATATCTTTGTTGCATAGGAGGTGATTACAAGCCTTACTAATACATGGAATTGAAGGAAGGAGCTTGGACTAGATATCAAGGCAGTTTTAGATCAAAGTTTAGCAAGTGTTGCTCAACGTAGTGAAGAAAATATGTATGGAAAGGGGCATCATTCTCAATAAGAAGGTTCATCGATGGGGTGTTACAATAGTCATGACTATTCCGTTGATACTCAGGGACATCCATAAGCTACTCACGTGGTTGCAATCCACATGGAGCCTCAGTTTCCTTGCATCCTCAAAGGAGAGATGGTCATACCATTGCAAAGCATGCAATTTCTAAATGCCTTATTGAGAAGAACAATGCAAGTGTGTCTAAAATAAGGCAAGGATGTGACCAGGACATACAAGGATGAGGTCATGAGGATATGTTGGTCGTCAAGGAATTTTGGGAAGGGTTGCACATAAGTTAGGATAACACATTAGCGTGGGTCCATGATGGATCATGATCACATATTTCTCGGCACCTGGACGCACCTATAGCAACACCACCATGTGAATGTGGCGTTCATCAAGTGTGGGGAGCTCGCCCTCATCCATGGTGGGGGCAGCCATGGATGGGAGGTGAAGTTCATGGAGGATGGTGTTTGAGAGGGGGTGGAGAGGGAGATGGCTTGGGGCATCCTCACCATGTCGTGCAGGATCTCCAACTGCAGCAATATGGGCCAATCCTTCCCCTAGAGGCCCAATAGGGGTAAGTGCAGTAGCTTCTGAAATCATTCCCCACTGAGGGGCTGCTTGTAAATTGTTTTTACCTATATATAGTGCCAAGAGCATGGGGAAAGGGGTCTCTCTCCCTCCCACTCATTTGCAAATCCTAGCCACCAACTCTCTCCTCTCTACTCGCCCCCTAACCTATTCAAAATCCAAGCTCCAAAAATTGTTAATCTAGTTCTCTACAAATTTTTTATTCCAAGTTTCTAGTTTCAACCCTTTGTAGAGTTTTGATTCCAATTACGAATCTAAAATTAGGATCCAAATCTTCACTTGGTATTTATTTCTTAATATTTCATATTATTTCCTTAGCTAGTGAATGGTACTAATAATGTGGTTGTAGAACTTCACGATTTGTAAACTTTTTATGAGAATAGCTATTTTTTATGTTACACACCCATATATACACTATGTGTTTACCTTTAGGCTTCTTGCTACTAGAATAATTTGGCCCTAGTCTTCACCAAATCCTGGGTCTGCCACTAGTCGTGGTAGACAGATCCATCAAAGTTGAGCTTAAAACAGCCCTGAGGCAGTGGCGACCACTACACCAGGACGATGTAGCCTGATTGGTATGGCCTCGCCAATGGAGAAAGCTGTGGGGCGACATGGTGGCAAAAGCTTGGGACGGGCGACGTACTTGCCAGAGAGCATGCCATCTTGTGGTGGTCGATCAGCTACTCGGATTGGACATGTAGCGCGTCGATCTGTGGATTTCGTCGATAAACCACAGGCGAGAGTGGATTGTATCGGACTGGATGGATGAGCTAGGTGGCACTATGCAGCACACAAATCGGCAAGTGAATTGATCCGATGAATGAAGGGAAAAATTCTAGGAACCTGGATTCGACGAGAACATGGTGACACGCCGCTAGCCTGGCGCCTGCTGCTGCTAGGCGCGTGAACCCGTGAACCGTGGCACTGACGGCCGCCTACCTGGCCCTGCTCCTTTGCTAGCAGCCGACAAGTGATGAGCGGATCAATCTGGTGGGGTGGCACTGGCCCCTGCTCCTCAGCGCAGGTGAGCGGACGCGGATTGAGCGGGGTCAGCGGACACGAATTTGGTGGGGTCTAGAGCTGGCGGACGCGGATCACGTGGGGTTCAGTGGTCGGGTGGGGTGAGCAAGAGGGTGTGAGGGTTGAGTTTGAGAGTTATATGGATTGGGTGGGGTATGGGATATGGATATGGAGATGGATAAGATGAGATGGATTAGGAAAAGGGATAATCAAATTTTATCCTTTACCCATGTTTGGGTTACAGTTTTTTTCATATGATCCACAGCTTGTAATAAAATAAAACCAAATATAAAAATAAGGAAGCGGCTAATGCACGGCCGTGCATTGAATAAGCCGGCCGCACGCACACTCTAATTATGGAAATAACCAAAAACTACACTTTCCGTCATGGGTAGGTGGGGGAGGCAGCGTCCGTGCGCGCGCGGGAAGCGCTGCAGCGTGCACGCTTCGCGCTTCCTGGGCTTGAGGCCAAGCCCACGCCCCACCTGGAAGCTTCGTCTCCTCTCCCCTATTTTGCTTTTTCCTTTCAACACGCAAATCAGAGGGCGTCCAGGACGTCGCCGCCACCATCGAGCGCCCGGCCGATTCTAACAAGGCAGGCCAATTCATCCAAACAGCAAGTACGTACAAATATGCAAGAATATGATACTATCATCTCAGACACCAGAATTACATAATGATCACAAAAAAATAGAACCAATTGATCTGTTACTAGAAGCAATTCAGTTTTGCACCACCTGATATCAGATCTGTTACTAGAAGCAGATCTGCATACCTGTTAAGCAATTCAGTTGTTTTGCATAAGCAATTCAGTTAAAAAAAAGTACTGCAGTTACAGCCGCTTACTGCATAAAAAGATCTGATCCTACATGTTCCTACTGCTTAGTATAGATATACATCTTAAACCATCTTTTGTTAGCTGATGCACATGGTTACTCCTACTGACATCATAACATGTTCATTTGATGCTTTGATGGCCTCACCCTGCAATGCAATAGAAGTACGGGATAAGCACATAAGTAGATCACAGTGTGAACTGAGGGAAAAATAACCGAGCATCAAATTTCAACTTTCTCCAAAAAGGAGAAAACACAAGGACAATATATTCTTCAATTCAGTTCTTTTGCATCACTTGATATTATATAGTACTGCAGTTCCTATTGCATAAGCAGATCTGACATAACTGATAATCAATTCAGTTTTTTTGCATGAACAATTCAGTTGTTTTGCATAAGCAATTCAATTCACAAAAAATAGTACTGCAGTTCCTACTACTTACTGTACAAGCAGATCTGATCCAACATGTACCTACTACTTACATTTCACCTGACCCGACATGATGCATATGTTAAAAAAATAGAAACCATAAGTTATTTGATAGTAGTAACATTCTTGCTTAAAATAGAGGTGCCTATGTTGCCCAAATCAGTATTGTACTTGATGTCTTGTGTTAAAATAAAAAATATCATTGTACTAACACATTATCTTTTCATTGTAGGTGATAGAGACACAGAGTAGCACACGCACTATGGACTTGAATCGCCCTCCACCAGAATTTGACTATGATTTCTTAGATGCAATCTTTCAAGATCTAACAGATGCATGTGATCCAATATTTTGCATTCAGCAACTACCAAACCAACAGGATGTGCCTACTGTGAGGCTATTGCTTGAAGCAGCAAGAATAGAGGATGTTCCTGGCCCCTCTAATGGTGATGATCAGCTTGCTGCTGGTAATGATGCAGTGCAAATTATTCCTGATAAACTTGGTGAAGAGGTCATGTCCACACCACAAATACCGTTCATTGGACAGACATTTGGTACCCAAGTGAAGCGAGGGAGTATTACAACATATATGCTAAGAGAGTAGGTTTCTCTATCCATACATGCACCTCGTATAGAGTTGTAGTTGAGTGTGGATGATAGCTTTTTTATTTTCTTGGGCTTTTGACATGAATATGGTGTCACAAAAAATGTTTAAAGGCTTTACCCGTTATAAATTCAGCTTGCCTTTTCAATCCTTCACTTCATTGTCTTTGTGAGTTACCCACTTATACAGTAGAAGCTTGCGTATATTAGGGATGTCACTCTCCTTGAAGTATTGTATTGAATGTCCATTCCAATATTCAGCATGCATCAACATATGGAAACCGCAATCATGACTGCAGAGATAAGAAAAAGTATATAACTCAGTGCAGATAACAAATCTGACTATGCAGAAAAGTGTAAGAGCAGAAAAACTACTAGTTGGACTGGATTATAACACCAATATCGACAAGTTCATAGTTGTATATGGGCTTCTTTGCCTCATATTTATATTTGGTCTAAAGTTATTTGATTGTCCCTATCAAGATGTTGCAGCAATCGAAGAGAGCTTCATCTTTCAGAGTTCTCATTAAATCTAACACCTCAAACCTTTTGTTTCGTAGGTTCAGGACAAGCAAAAAGTAGTGTCCTACTTGTGTTGCAGATTTTCCATCTCCAAGCATTTGAAGCATAGGGAACCCCACCTATGTTGGGTTGGTTATTATCAATGCATGTCATTAAGGAAGAAAAAAATCATGCATGACAAAACCTAAAATAGATGTGAAGATATAAACTTACCATATGATGATGGTTTAAATGGTTTTTTGAAGGCCAGAATACACGTGTGACCTCTATCCTAGCTAGGTCACCCTGCTGCATAAAAGTCTAAAAAACAGCAGCAAAACTGCCTTACCAAATTAAGAAAATTACTAATAGAAATATGAAAAATTACCTGGTGCTAAAAGAAGAATTACTTCTGTACAGATTTACAGTACAAGAATAATAGAAGAAACTACGACCTAACCGAAGCCCGCAGCTGACCATATATATGAACTAACCAGTTCCTAAAATATTAAAATTCAGTGTTCATGTATTGTATTTTGGGCAAGCTATTGTTAGTTGCCAGGAAAGAGAGAAAAAGGCAGCAGCAAAACAAAACAAAAAGTTGTAGTAGTGGTACTAGGCGCTGCCAATGTGGCTTTCAACACTAACGTATTCTGCTGCTATGCTTCTCAGTAAAAAAGCAAGCTGCACCTCACCTCTATATGCATGTTTGTGTCTAACAGTCTAAGCATTATGATTGCAGGGTGTTGCGGCCTAGCTAGAACTTATCGCATATATATGCCTGTAGCTTAGCTTGCCCAAAACATGTTTAGTATATTGTCTCTTATTACTAATACTCCTACCAATCAAGGTGTGTTGTACAGGTCAACATGTAAAACCTATAGCACCAGCAAAACTGTCTTACCAAATTAAGAAAATTGCTAACAGAAAAATGAAAAATTACTTGGTACTAAAAGGAGAATTGATTCGGTACAGATTTACAGTAGAAAAAATAATAGAAGAAAAATAGAGCTAACGGATTAGGTGGACACACCTTAGGAATCGCTGAAGACGATGAAGCAGCGTGTTGCTGTCCTCTACCCATTGCCTAACACAAGCAGCACCTAAAAACCATGTTGGATGAAGGGTTCAGCTCATTTGGTATAAAATATAGGTAAAATCAATAGGATAGACAAGAAGTTCAATAATTTCAGAAAAGCAGTTCAATAATTTCAGAAAAGCAGTTCACAAATTTCAGAAAAGCAGTTCAGTACAAAGTACATTGTAGGCTGCCATTCAGAGTACACATTTCAGAAAACCAATGATTGAAATAATGTACCCATTTCATAGTACACAGTTCAGTACAAAGTACACTGTAGGCTTAAAACAAGAAGGAAAATAGCAAAATACAACTTATGCTGAATGCCTCAGGCCACTTTCGGCCAGAGCAAAAACAAAGCATTGGTTTGGACAAAGGGAGATGAACTTCTAGTATCATGCACATGCAACATTTTAGGTTTATCAGTAATTACATGGACTAGATTTATCATATAATGCAACCTAAAAGAGTCGAAAGAGCAACAACTTAATTCTGTGAAATCATCAAGACATGGAGACATGGAGTAATGGATAGGGAAGGACAAAATTAGCAAGCAGCAGGTGCTAGCACTGCAACCACCAAAGACAAAAAAACAAGTTCCATATTTATGGGTAGTACGTATTCGAAGCTTAGTCTGTGCCAAAGCCAATAAGGATGTACGCTGCATCTGCATGTCCACCAGACCTAGCCACAGCTATCTCAGAGATACATGGACGCTGCACCTAGAATTTAGTGTATGCGACAAAAAACAATACTATCTGTGATATTCAGGTTTGAGGTCTGAGGTTACACATTTCAAGGTACATGTTTCATCACCAGGTGTAATGGCCTAGGAGCAAATATAGTTATACACATAAAGGACAATGCAAATAGGACACAATACAGATTATTTTTGGAACTATGTGAGATAGCAAATGGGCATTTTTAAGATCATGAACTCGGTCACAAAAAATGTAACAGCTAGTCATCACGGCCAAGAAAAACACCTAATCTCGAGCTCCAGATTGAATTAGCTCCTAGTCCTTGTGCCCCAATGGTCAGTGGTCACCCCCTGCCTCTTGGACAGCCGCAGGGGCGCACTGTTGGGCAGGTGTTGAGGCAGAGCTGGTGGCAGCCCCCTCCCATCTCTGAAGCTCCGCCGTTTGCAGTCGTCCCCGAGGTTGCACTTCAATATGTAGGAGCAGCAGCAATTACATAATGAATCGAGTGAGAGCTCACACAGATCGAGTTTGAAGGGGACAAAATAAAACAAAAAATTGGCTCTGCCTGTTGCAAAATGAACAAGCTAACTCACCGAAATCACATATGCTCTAGAAGCGGCTCGGATCTACACTAGGAGAGAAGCAAACCGAGGGATTGTTGTGCAGACGCTGCGATATTTGCCACCAAACCAGAGAATCGAGTTAGAAGGGAGACACGAATCAAACCAGTGGAGGACGAGAAGATGGAGCACAAATACCTCCTCATCGGTGTGTCCGCCGGCGCAACGCTGCCTAGGCTACCTCAAGTGGACGGCCCACCCAACGAACCATGGAATCAGAAGAGCTTCGAGTTAGATGGGGAACAAATCCAAATCAAATCACGTGAGGTGGAAGCATTGGGGCAGATCCAACTTACAGGTGAGCGCGGCGGCCCCTGTGCTCCTCCTAGATCCAGGTGGCCGGCGGAATCCACCGGTCACCGCAGAAATCGCCGCGGGCGGCTTCTCGACGAGAGACGGAGAAGAAGGGGGCGAAGAGAAGAGGAGGCCGCGCAAGTCCCAATGTTTGGACAGTAATATCTCTCCCCCTCTCTATGACTCCTGGACCGGGCTTTGCAGTTTGGTGGGAAACACCAGCGGCCTTGGATGATCGATCGACGGCGGAGTCAGCGTGCGTGTGGATGGACTAATGGACGCACGGATGAAAAGAAGTCTTTACCTAAAAATAAAACGTCCTTGCTCTGTCGGCCTCGCGCGGGGAGTGCGATCTGCAGCGCTGGCGGCTTGCATGACCTCAGCGACCTTCTCCGCTCGACGCGGCGTGGGTGAAGCTCGGCATAAGGGCGATGAGGGCTGCTGTCTGCTGCTCACCGGCTCCGGCGCTGTGGGTGGGTCAAGCTCCGATGGCGAGGACAGCTTCATCTCCAAAGCTATCATGCGACAAGGCCAAGAATGGTGGCTTCCTCCTCCGCAGCCAGCATCAACAACACAATCAGTTATGTGTTCTCATCCACCAGCAGAAACTCGCACTAATTTCGACGGCGGGCGATGAATGCGGTGAAGGGGATCTTCGAGAGCGCTGCACTTCCAATTTCCTGATATAACCTACCCCTCCGAATAGGATAGAATCGCCATGATATGAGCTACCCATTTCCCTATCCCAGCCTCATTTCCCTGTCCCTCTACCCAAACATGGGATAGATCTTATCCATCACAACATTTCTCATTCCCACCCCTATATCCTATTATCCAAATGGCACCAAAACCGCTACCATTCGGGTGTCCGAAGCCGAAAAACCATGGGTGCAAAACTATCCTCGCAACCAAAACTGCTGGATGGTTATCCGCTCGTGCCGCTGCCATCCTTAGCGTGGATGTACGCGGTGGAGGATGGGGTGCTATTCCGACCTGCTGGCCAGGTTAATATTGGACCCGGATCCTTGTGTAAGTTGGTGTAGCATCCAAATCCAAAAGCAACTTTGTAAGGTCCTAGATGGCTAGAGGGGGGGTGAATAGCCTATAAAAATTCTACAAGAACCACTAAGCAAACTTGTTAGAATAATAAACGGCGTAAAGCGAGTTTTGCTTAGCCTACGGTTGTGATGCAAGCCTCCTATCTACAAGTCTAGTGGATTAAGATCTCTAGTTAACACAAGGGCTATGTCACTAAACTTACACTAGTGAGCAAGCTAACAACTACTAGCAAAGGCTAATACTAGAGCTACACAAGATAACTAGTAAAAGTAAATGCGAGAGAGAGGATTGTGAATCTTATACCGACGGTGGAGTGAAGATGTTGCCAATCACCAAGATGATATACAATCAATCAATATTGACAACAACACAATATGAAGACCAATCACTGGGAGACAAGATACATAATATTTTTGTTCACCCGGTGTTCACTTGTGCACCGACAAGCTACGTCACCGGTTGTGTCGACCAACACTTAGATGGTTCCTCGGTGTGACCCTCAAGTCACTTGCCCCTCAAGGCACGCTCCGCAAGGCACCGCAAGACACCACTCTCAAGGAAGGTAACTCAATGACACGCGCAATCCACTAGAGTTGCTTTTGGCGCTCCGCCGAGGAAAGCACAAGAACCTCTTACAATCAACCGGAGGTGGCCAAGAACAATCACCTTCTCTTGCCAACGCCTCCAACAATCTCCAAGCCGGCTAGGAGCGGTACTCTCCAAGAGTATTAACAAGTAATCCACCGGCTAAACCACCCACAAGTGCCACTAGATGCCCTCAAGCTATGCAATGCACTTTGGGATCACTCAATCTCACTTTTGATTTGCAATCAAGCAAGAGAGATGAGTGGGAAGAGATGCTCTAGCTCAAAGGATGCACAAGAGTGTTAAAAATCATGAGCGTCCTCCCCAAGGGCCGGCCAACAAGTATTTATAAGCATCCCATCTGAATAGAGCCGTTATACCCCTTCACTGGGTCTTTTCGGGATGACCGGACGCGCCGGTCAAAACTGACCGGACGCGCTCAACCGCGTCCGATCCTCCAACGGTCACTGCGCCAACGGTCAAACCCCATGACCGGATGCGCTTCTCATAACGACCGGACGCGCCGATCACACAGCACCGCGCGCCCGCAAAGTAACGACCGGACGTGCCCCTCGCAACGACCGGACGCGCCCCTCGCAACGACCGGACGCGACAGTGCCCACGTCCGGTTAGAGTCCAGTAAGCTCCCTCAACGATCGAACGCGTCCGATCGCGTGTGACCGGACGCGCCTCACGTCCGATTGTCCTTGTGAACCGCAGTTCCCTCTAGGCGACTGACCGGATGCGCCGGTCCTGCGAGTGACCGGACACGCCGGTTGCAAACCCTAGCACCCGCGCGCCTGACAGCTGACCGGACGCGTCCGGTCATACCATGACCGCGTCCGGTGCAGCGTCCGGTCACCTCTGTGACCTCCGTTCGCCTCCGTTTGACTTTCGGCGTAGTGGAAAATAGGCATTTCAACTCCTCGAAAACACTTGAATGAGACCCAAACCCTCTCTACCGCTTAAACTCCAACGCCTTCGCAAAAGTGCCAACACCAACAAGTGATCACCACCTTGTGCACGTGTGTTAGCATTTTGATAATCATTTTCGAAGGTTTTCCAGTTAGGTCACTAGGCCCTACATGCAATGCACTTCATGAATTCACCTAGTGGCACCCATGCATTGAATAACCGATAAGACTTCCCCTCTTAATAGTTTGGCTATCGATCCTAAACCACTCACGC
The DNA here is from genome assembly GCA_038087645.1 of Saccharum hybrid cultivar R570. Taxonomy (NCBI): domain Eukaryota; kingdom Viridiplantae; phylum Streptophyta; class Magnoliopsida; order Poales; family Poaceae; genus Saccharum; species Saccharum hybrid cultivar. The sequence continues at coordinate 1,408,846 of JAQSUU010000235.1, read as the reverse complement.
CCTCTATGGTGTCTTGAGTGCAAAACAAAATGGCCCTATGGTTATACCTTTGCCTTGAGCCCATTTTGTTTTTCCAAAAGATATGATCCACTTCATATCATCACATGACCGTCTCAATCCATCGACCTTGACTTCACTTGCTCTTCACCGTTGCATCGGTCCGTCGGCGCCAAGTCTTGCTCAAGCTTCACCATCACATGGTCCTTCGCTTCGAAGCCTCGACTTGCCCTTCACCTTCACAACCGGTCCATCGAGCCAAGCATCATCTTGGTCTTCATCATTTTGGTCACATGAGTCAATGTCATGTCTCATATTCAATGACCACCTTTATCTAAATCATCCACTTAGATACAAAGGTTAGTCCTAGGTTTCATCAATTAGCCAAAACCAAACTAGGGACTTTCAATCTCCCCCTTTTTGGTAATTGATGACAACCCTCACAAAGATGATTTTGATAATAAAAGTTTTGAACTTGTCATACTTGTCCAATCATTTTGCTCATAAGTAAAGTTTGGACAATTATCACAAGCTCGGTTTTGGTAGCATTAGCTCTCCCTACATATGTGCATAGAGTTTGGATTGAAAGCTTTGCACATATGCATGGATAGAAGTGTTGAGAGAGTAATTCTACCAAAATGATGCTAAGGTGTAAGAAATGGACCTTTGAAGCGTGATACCAATCGGAGTTGCCTTTTACACCATCCTTAGCATCATGAAGTAACTAGACAACCATCACAACTCAAGAACCCCGTGAGATCAATATTATAGTAAAGGTTCTTGAACCACTTGTAAAGCTTAAGGCACGTCTAGATACCACATGTAAATTATTCCTATGCATGCTAGTAGATCATTTCATCATTCAAGTTCTATACTAGCATTGCACCACACAAGCATGTATATTGAATTTAAATACATGTGCAATGAGCAAGTCATATGAGAATGCACAAACAAATGCAACAACTTTGTTTATGAGCTTGCTCCCCCTACTTGTGTGCATCAAAATTTTATTTACCCCTTTATCATGTTGAATCATCTTTTTTATTTACCCCTTTATCATGTTGAATCATCTTTTTCTCTCCCCCTTTGTCAACAACTTACCCAAAAATGGGATCAAATTGTGGAGAGAAAACAATGCTTGATGGAGTAGGTTAGAATTTATCAAATTTGGTTCAACCTAGAACACTTGCCAAAAGATATTTAATTCAATTTGAACCAAAGACAAGCTTCTTCACACCTCATAATAAGGGTTATCTTGCCTATGTTGAATTAAACACATGTAGCAAATCTTCTAGATTCAACACTAGGTTTACAAGCTCACAAACATGTCATACGCCACCACTAGATCAAAATAAGCATAGAAGCAATAGTGGTAACATATATCCATCAAATTCATTTGATTTATCATGAATGCTCATGCATACCACTTATTATGTCTATATGCTCTAGCAAGTCCTTAGCATAGGATGAATGACATGTCAATCAACTTTACCTTGCAATGTCGAAGGAGAGGCATGTCAATAAGTGGATGGGGTGCATTCAACTCATGTTTGAGAAATCAAGAATGTTCAACTCATTCCTTAGCTTGCAAAACCTCTTTTCATCAAGTGGCTTGGTGAGAATATCGACAAGTTTATCATCGGTGCCAACACTTTCAATGGCAATATCTCCCTTTTGTTGATGATCTCTAATGAAATGATGCCTTATGTCAATATGCTTTGTTCTTTCATGTTGAACTGGATTTTGTATCATCTTGATTGCACTTTCATTATCACATAGCGATGGCACATTCTTGAAGTTGAGGCCATAATCCTTCAAAGTTGATTTCATCCATAGCAATTGTGCACAACAACTCCCCGCACTCACATATTCGGCTTCGGCGGTAGAGATTGCCACACTATTTTGCTTATTTGAGGACCATGACACTAGTGATCTTCCAAGTAGTTGACATGTGCCGCTTGTTCTCTTTCTATTGATCTTGCAACCCCCATAGTCGGAGTTTGAATATCCAATCAATTCAAACTTTGACCCCTTGGGATACCATAGTCCAACATCTCTTGTTTGCTTCAAGTACCTCAATATTCTCTTTGCGGCCATGAGATGACTCTCTCTAGGTGAGGCTTGATATCTAGCACACATACAAACACTAAACATGACATCCGGCCTTGATGCGGTGACATAGAGTAGACTTCCAATCAAAGACCGATATTCCTTTTGATTCACCATTTTGCCATCAAAATCACTATCCAAATTGCCATTTGTACCCATTGAAGTTGAAATTTGCTTTGCATCTTGCATTCCAAACTTCTTCAACATGTCCCTTATGTATTTCCCTTGACTCACAAATGTCCCATTCTTCAATTGCTTGACTTGGAGACCAAGGAAGTAGCTAAGTTCACCAATCATAGACATTTCAAACTCTTTGGCCATCATAGCACCAAATTCTTCACAATAAGCTTGATCGGTTGATCCAAAGATGATATCATCAACATATATTTGCACTATGAATAGATCATTCCCAATCTTCTTAGTGAATAGAGGTGTATCAACCTTGCCCATCTTGAATCCCTTAGAGAGAAGGAAATCCCTTAGCCTCTCATACCATGCTCTAGGTGCTTGCTTTAAGCCATATAAAGCCTTCTTCAACTTATACACATGGTTGGGTTTCTTGTCATCTTCAAATCCGGGAGGTTGCTCAACAAAGACTAACTCATTGATGATCCCATTGAGAAATGCACTTTTGACATCCATTTGATATAATTTGATGTTGTGTGCACAAGCATAAGCCAATAGAATCCTTATTGCCTCCAATCTTGCCACGGGAGCATATGTCTCATCATAGTCAAGACCTTCTACTTGAGTGTAACCTTGAGCAACTAGTCTTGCTTTATTTCTCACCATAATGCCATCTTGATTTTGCTTGTTTTTGAACATCCATTTGGTTCCAATCACATTGTAGTCATTTGGCCTTTCTACCAATTCCCAAACATCATTTCTTGTGAAATTGTTAAGCTCTTCTTGCATAGCCATGATCCAATCGGCATCCCTCAAAGCTTCTTCTATTTTCTTTGGTTCTAAGGTTGACACAAATGATGCATGCTCACAAAACATAGCCAATCTTGATCTTGTTTGCACACCACTTCTAATATCACCAATAACACTATCAATGGGGTGATCTCTTACAACATGTTGTGGTTGGAGTACTTGCACTTGATTGCTTGAGCTTGGTTGATTACTTGATGTATCTTGATGAGATGAACTAGCACCATGATCTTGCACTTGAGAGTCACTAGCTAGCTTGAATGGAGAATTGAGCACTTGATCTTTATCATCATCTTGAATATCAATTACTTGCTTTGCTCTAATGTTCCCAATGTCCATGTGCTTCATTGCTTCCACCAATAGAGTTCCACCAACATCATCTAGATTTTCTTCTTCATCTTGTGACCCATTGGTTTCATCAAATTGCACATCATGGACTTCTTCTAGAATGCCACTTGAATTGTTCCAAACTCTATAAGCTTTGCTTGTAGTTGAATAACCAAGTAGGAACCCCTCATCACATCTCTTGTCAAACTTTCCCAATCTAGTGCCCTTTTTCAAGATATAGCATTTGCAACCAAATACTCTAAAGTAAGAAATATTGGGCTTTCTTCCATGAAGTAGCTCATATGGGGTCTTCTCTAGTAATGGATGACAATATAGTCTATTGATGTAGTAGCAAGTGGTATTGATTGCTTCATCCCAAAATAATTGACTCACATTGTACTCATGAAGCATTGATCTAGCCATATCAAGCAATGTTCTATTCTTTCTCTCAACTAGGCCATTTGATTATGGAGTGTACTTGGCCGAGAATTGATGTCCAATGCCATAGTGATCACAAAGTTCTTCAATTCTTATATTCTTAAACTCACTTCCATTGTCACTTCTCACTTTCTTGATTCTAATCTCAAACTCATTGTGAACTCTAGTGAGAAAGGTCTTGAAGGTGTCAAACACTTCACTTTTGTCACTAAGAAAGAATACCCATGTGAATCTTGTGAAGTCATCCACTATGACAAATCCATACTTATTACCACCTATGCTTAAGTATGTTATTGGGCCAAATAGATCCATGTGCATCAAATCAAATGCTTTGCATGTGCTCATTGTACTCTTCTTTGGATGTGAGCTTCCAACTTGCTTCCCGGCTTGACATGCACTACAAAGCTTATTCTTCTCAAATTCAACATCTTTCAATCCATTTACAAGATTGTGAGTTGTAAGCTTCTTCAATTGTTTCATGCCAACATGACCAAGCCTTCTATGACAAAGCCAACCCATGCTTGATTTGGAGATTAAGCAAGTTGTCAAAGAAGTTTCTCTAGCATTGAAGTCAACTAGGTAGAGATTCTCATATCTAAAGCCCTTGAATGCCACATTTGAACCATCCATACTAATGACTTCCACATCATCAACCCCAAAGATACATTTGTAACCAAGATCACATATTTGTGCCACGAATAGAAGATTGAAATCCAAGCTTTCAACTAGCAACACATTGGAGATACTCAAGTCATTTGATATTGCAATCTTGCCCAAACCAATAACCTTGCCTTTCTTGTTATTGCCAAATGTGATAGAATCAACACCACTATCATTGTCATTGATTGAGTCAAACATTCTTGATGTACCGGTCATGTGTTGAGTGCCCCACTATCAATAATACAATGCCTTCCTCCGGCTTTGTAATTGACCTACAAGCAAATCAATGAAGCTTAGGTACCCATTTTTGCTTGGGTCCTTGTAGGTTAGTGACTAAGCTCTTTGGTACCCAAATAGCCTTCTTCTTTGGGCCAACAATGGGTGTACCAATAAACTTAGCTTTCACACCTTTCACACCTTTGGTAAGCACATAGCAAGAATCAAAAGGTATAGCATTAACAAGGTTTTTGCTTTGGTTCTTTTTATTGCAATTATGCTCTAGGTGCCCAACTTGCTTGCATCTATTGTAAAACCGACCATTGCCCTTCACAAAGCTAGGCTTTGGAGTTGCAAAGGCCGACTTGCCTTTCTTGGGGGTGTAGCCCAATCCCTCTTTGTTAAGAGAGAACCTTTGGCTACCCAAACACTTAAGCAAGTGGGCCTCACCACCATAGGCCTTGCCTAGGGCATGAGTGAGCTCATCCACCTCTTTCTTGAGAGTCTCATTCTCAACCATTAGTGAGGTATCACAAGTGAAACCATCACTAGTAGAGGAGGTAGAGTCGGTGGTGGTAGATGAAGAGCTACAAGAAGGGTTAGCATTTGATATGATGATAGGTTCATAAGAGGATTCATCAATTATATCACATGTAACACCTATATCACATGATACAACAATCTCCTTCTTTGCTTGTTGCTCAAGTAGCAATGAGTGAGCCTTTTCAAGCTTGGAATGAGCCTTACCAAGATCCTCATGGTCTTCCACTAGACTCTCATGAGTGGTCTTAAGCTCACTAAGAACTTTCTCAAGTATTGCTACTTTCATTGAAAGCTTCTTACACTCCTTGTTCTTGGCAATAGCTATGTCTCTAGTTTGTTGCATCAAGTCATATAGTTGTTCTTTAGTTGGTTCATCATCATCATTTTCATTATCATTATCATTATCACTATCAAGAGCATATTCTATTTCACTTTCATCATCACTCTCATCATATATTACCTTAGTTTCTTTGGCCATGAGGCACGATGAGGATGAATCAAATAGTGATGGCTTCTTGTTAATAGCAATGGAAGCAAAAGCCTTGTTGGATGATGATTCTTCTTCTTCATCATCATCACTTTCCTAAGTGACCACATAGGCTCCATTCTTGCCCTTCTTGAAAGTCATCTTGGCTTCTCTCTTTTTCTTCTCAAACTTGCCTCTCTTGTTCTTCTTCTTCTTGTCATAGGGACATTCGGCTTGAAGATGTTCGGTGCTATCACAATTGAAGCACTTCCTTTGTTGCTCATTGCTCTTGAAATAGTCATTTCTCTTTTTGAAGCCTCTTCTCTTGATAAACATCTTGCCAATATTCTTGACAACTAGAGCAAGTGTCTCATCATCAATTTCCAATTCTTCATTTTCTTCATTGTCATCTTCTTCTTGAATTGAAGCTTTGCCCTTAGAGGAGGTGGCCTTGAATGCCACGGTCTTCTTCTTCTTTTCTTTCTCCTTCTCATCAACATCTTGATCATACTTGTCAAAGGTTAATACCTCTCCAAGCAAATCATTGGGCTTCATTGCATCAAGCCCATCTCTTTGTAGCATCATGATCAACATTTTGAATCTTTTTTGGTAAGCTCAATAAGAACTTGTGGAAAAAATCTTGGTCTTGTGTCTTGTGCCCCAAGCTCTTGAGATCATTCACAATGACTTGCAATCTATGAAACATTTCTAAGACTGTTTCTTCTTCTTTCATCTTGAAGTTCTCAAACTCACTCTTGAGCCCATATAGCTTGGCACTCTTTACAACCTTAGTGCCCTTATATGTTTCACTCAACCTTGTCCATACTTCATTTGCCAATTCTAAATCATTGATGCCCTCAAATACTTTTGTGTCAATACCATTGTAAAGTGTATTGAGAGCCATTCTATTGTATGTTCTATTTGCTCTATCTTCATCGGTGAGATGATCGGGATCAATGATAGCAAAATCATTCTCGGTGACTTGCAAAACTCTCTCATGAATAGAACCAAGATACATTGTCATTTTTCTCTTCCAATGAGCAAAAGAACTAACACCATCAAAGAACGGTGGCTTCCCCCCAACATGATTGAACACAATTTGAGCCATTTTTCACACCGAAGGATGTTAAGCCTTGATTAAAACGGTGACATCGGCTCCGATACCACTTGTAAGGTCCTAGATGGCTAGAGGGGGGGTGAATAGCCTATAAAAATTCTACAAGAACCACTAAGCAAACTTGTTAGAATAATAAACGGCGTAAAGCGAGTTTTGCTTAGCCTACGGTTGTGATGCAAGCCTCCTATCGACAAGTCTAGTAGATTAAGATCTCTAGTTAACACAAGGGCTATGTCACTAAACTTACACTAGTGAGCAAGCTAACAACTACTAGCAAAGGCTAACACTAGAGCTACACAAGATAACTAGTAAAAGTAAATGCGAGAGAGAGGATTGTGAATCTTATACCGACGGTGGAGTGAAGATGTTGCCAATCACCAAGATGATATACAATCAATCAATATTGACAACAACACAATATGAAGACCAATCACCAGGAGACAAGATACACAATATTTTTGTTCACCCGGTGTTCACTTGTGCACCGACAAGCTACGTCACCGGTTGTGTCGACCAACACTTAGATGGTTCCTCGGTGTGACCCTCAAGTCACTTGCCCCTCAAGGCACGCTCCGCAAGGCACCACAAGACACCGCTCTCAAGTGAGGTAACTCAATGACACGCGCAATCCACTAGAGTTGCTTTTGGCGCTCCGCCGAGAAAAGCACAAGAACCTCTTACAATCAACCGGAGGTGGCCAAGAACAATCACCTTCTCTTGCCAACGCCTCCAACAATCTCCAAGTCGGCTAGGAGCGGTACTCTCCAAGAGTAACAAGTAATCCACTGGCTAAACCACCCACAAGTGCCACTAGATGCCCTCAAGTTATGCAATGCACTTTGGGATCACTCAATTTCACTTTTGATTTGCAATCAAGCAAGAGAGATGAGTGGGAAGAGATGCTCTAGCTCAAAGGATGCACAAGAGTGTTAAAAATCATGAGCATCCTCCCCAAGGGCCGGCCAACAAGTATTTATAAGCATCCTATCCGAATAGAGCCGTTATACCCCTTCACTGGGTCTTTTCGGGATGACCGGACGTGCCGGTCAAAACTGACCGGACGCGCTCAACCGCGTCCGATCCTCCAACGGTCACTGCGCCAACGGTCAAACCCCATGACCGGACGCGCTTCTCATAACGACCGGACGCGCTGGTCCCGAGTGACCGGACGCGCTCCAGTCAACGACCGAACGCGCCGATCGCACAGCACCGCGCGCCCGCAAAGTAACGATCGGACGCGCCCCTCGCAACGACCGGACGCGCCCCTCGCAACGACCGGACGCGATAGTGCCCGCGTCCGGTTAGAGTCCAGTAAGCTCCCTCAACGATCGGACGCGTCCGATCACGTGTGACCGGACGCGCCTCGCGTCCGATTGTCCTTGTGAACCGCAGTTCCCTCTGGGCGACTGACCGGATGCGCCGGTCCCGCGAGTGACCGGACGCGCCGGTTGCAAACCCTAGCACCCGCGCGCCTGACAGCTGACCGGACGCGTCCGGTCATACCATGACCGCGTCCGGTGCAGCGTCCGGTCACCTCTGTGACCTCCGTTCGCCTCCGTTTGACTTCCGGCGTAGTGGAAAATAGGCATTTCAACTCCTCGAAAACGCCTGAATGAGACCTAAACCCTCTCTACCGCTTAAACTCCAACGCCTTCGCAAAAGTGCCAACACCAACAAGTGATCACCACCTTGTGCACGTGTGTTAGCATTTTCATAATTATTTTCGAAGGTTTTCCAGTTAGGTCACTAGGCCCTACATGCAATGCACTTCATGAATTCACCTAGTGGCACCCATGCGTTGAATAACCGATAAGACTTCCCCTCTTAATAGTTTGGCTATAGATCCTAAACCACTCACACCCTCTATGGTGTCTTGAGTGCAAAACAAAATGGCCTTATGGTTATACCTTTGCCTTGATCCCATTTTGTTTTTCCAAAAGATATGATCCACTTCATATCATCACATGACCGTCTCGATCCATCAACCTTGACTTCACTTGCTCTTCACCGTTGCATCGGTCCGTCGGCGCCAAGTCTTGCTCAAGCTTCACCATCGCATGGTCCTTCGCTTCGAAGCCTCGACTTGCCCTTCACCTTCACAACCGGTCCATCGAGCCAAGCATCATCTTGGTCTTCATCATCTTGGTCACATGAGTCAATGTCATGTCTCATATTCAATGACCACCTTTATCTAAATCATCCACTTAGATACAAAGGTTAGTCCTAGGTTTCATCAATTAGCCAAAACCAAACTAGGGACTTTCAAACTTGCAGATGCCAGATGGGCAGCCAAGGCGAGTAGTCCAAGTCGAAACTGTGTGCACGGTGCAGACTTGGCATGCGTAGTCCTGTGCTTGCGAGCGTTCTGAATTTTCCAGTTCTGAATTCACGCACAAAAACAAGATTTTCCTCCTTTCATCCATTGCTCCATATGTTGACCTTTACTCTTGCTCGATCCGGTCGCTGACTCGAATTCCGTTTGATTGATTCTGCTGCAGAATCAATCCAACGGAATTCGAGTCACAAAGTTCCTACGACAATTGGGTCTTAGATAGGGATTGATAAACGTGCTACGCTTTTTTCAAAAAGAGTTTTCTACCGTGGGAACGAGATTGTTCCGCTTCTAAAATAGAAATGCATGTTATTGGGACGAGGAACGTGGTACCATACAACATTTTGTGACACTGCTGTACATACTCGAGGTCTACCTCAGATAGCCTCCCGCTGCCCAATGGCATCTGCCCCTCTCCTCCATGTGTCGGTGTCTGCCCGGCTCCGCCCCTCCTAACACCGGAGTCCGCTCCTCCCCGCGCTGGTGTTCATCCCTCTTCGTGTGTTGGGGCCACGAGATCGAGCGAGAGTCACGTGAAGCTGGATTTTTCAGCTCGTTGTTTTTTTGCGGAATTTCTCAAACGAAGCAATTTAGTGAAGAGTGTTTTGTTGGAGAAGCCGTAAAACAGCTTCTGAGGCTGTCCAAAAAAACTCTACCAAACGCCTCCCAAAAATCTAGTTACAACAAAATTTCTAGTACTTAGGAAGGAATCATATAGGAACAGAATGGATATAAGCAGGGCGTCCGACCCGGTCAGACGCCCCACACGCACTCGCTTGCACTCGCTCGCGGCTGTCTGCCTTATCCACTCGTGAAGATGCTTCTTCGTTCTTTCTTCCTTGCTTTCTCCATCACGCAGCGCCCACGCGCTTCCTCTCCTGCGCGTTCGACTGCCGTGCCACTGGCGAGCCTCCCCTCCCTCCCCTCCCTCTGTGCCTTCCACACCACTAGAGTGGGGGTCAAGGCGGCGGTTTCCGGTGAGCCCGCGCACTTCCCTCCATCTCTGCTCTCTCTTCCTCGCGCGCCGTGACCTTCATGTTTCCGGAGAGGAGGACGACGGTGCGGTTCCAATGAGGTAGGTGGAGAGGGATCCAGATCTGAGGCCTCCCTCCCCCTCCTTCCTCCCTCTGGATCTAGATCTGGTCCCTCTTTCTCCCCCTTCCCTCTAGATCTGGCCTTCCTCCGCCTCCTCCTCCTACTCCTCCGGCGTCTGGATCTAAGGGATGTGTCGGTTGCTAGGGTTCCGACGAGCTCTCGGGTGGCTCAGCTCGCACATGTTTCAATGGTTCTCTCTGGCTGTTGCAGAAAGGTTTCAGTTGCTGTTGCAGTAGGCTAGGGGGTCAGCATGCATGTTATAGTAGTGTGTTGCATGTTGTTGCAGTAGTTGTTAGGTGTGTGTTGTAACAATGCGCCCCTAGTGTTTCACACTCTTTTCATGGTTTCAGATTTGTGTTCTTCAATCTTATGTTGCAGTAGGTGTTCCATCGTTGGTGCAGCAGCTTTTCTTTAGTGTTGTTGTAACAATTTTTGTGTTTCAGTAACTAAACTATCTATTCGACGTTATATTTTTTCATGGATCTCCATGTTTCAATGGACAATCACCTATGTTTCAGTAGTTTGTTCGATGTTGCTTCAGTGACATGTTCACCATGTTTCAACTGCTCATCCTATCTGTTGCAGCAGCAAGCAGAGGGGGACGGGGGGGACTGTGTGGGGCGAGCAGGTGACTGGCAGAGGTGCAGGGGCCGGCGAGTGGGGGACGGGGCGGATTTCCGTGCGTTTGGGGTTGAGGGTGGGGCAGGGCGTCTTCGGTCTACTTTTCCTCTTCCGTCTCCTCTTCCGTGCGGGCGGGCGGGGCGGGGCGGGGTGAGCTAGTGGTGCGTCCGGATGCCCCCCTGGGAGCCGGGCGTCTGGGCGCTAGCAGCCCCCAAACATGATCTTTTTATTTTTATTTTTTAACTTTTATTTTAAAGACAACCCCACTTACTTTTTATTTTAATTTTTTTTGTTGTGCCAACACGTCTGGCGCGACAAAACCACGTTATCGCGCCACATTAACTGGCTCATTAAGATGTAGGATGGCAATTTTCATGTGAAAAACCTTGTCACAACACTCTCATTGGCGTGTCTTGTCATGCCAATAAAAATAGCATGACAAGACTCAATCTTTAAGGAAATCATATACTTTTTATATAATATTGGATTTGTAGATCTCGATGAGATCTATAACTTTCTAGTTTTGAATTTTTTTTATTTGAGAACGTTCTTCAAAAAATAATATAAAATTTCAACAGCACAATAATCGTGTACTAGGGCTTGTCATATAAAAAAATTATATCTTTCTTGTATAGTGTCAAATGAAGATACCTTTTATATCAAATTTGTAGCTATCGATAAGATATACAACTTTCTAGTTTTGAATTTTTTATTTGAGATCGTTAAGATGCTTAAAAAAATAATAAAAAGTTTCATCGGCATATTAATCATGCAAGGACCTCTGCACCGAACTTCACACCGGACATGCCTGCTGCTCAATTTTCAGCGTGACACACTTTTATATTTTGGACATAACTTTTAGCTCTGAACTCTGATTTTGATAATCTTTGTCATTTTGGAAAGCTAATGAAAAGCACTGCAACTTTGAACTGAATTCATATCAATTTGAGCAGATCCAAAATCATGAGACAATTCTAATTCATATATTTCTTTGTCTCGGTTTCAGTGGCTTCAATTTTGTTTGTGTCTTTGCATTTGAGCTTCTACTTCTTGATGTCTTAGACTTTTAGCATGTCTTGCAGGTCTTCAGCATGGCTTCAAATGTCTTGCTTGAGGTGTTGATCATTTGGACCACCACTTTTCCTAAATCCAAGTCCACCTTGCATCCATTTGAACTATACTTTGTATACTACTCCCTCCATTTCAAATTATAAGGTATTCCAAGAGTCTTGGAGAGTCAAAGCATCTTAAGTTTGACTAAAATTATAGAGAAAATTACAAAAATTTATAACATCAAATAGGTATACTATGAAAATATAATTAATGAAGAATCTAATGATACTTAGTTGATGTCATAAATATTATTATCTTATCATATAAATTGGGTCAAACTTGATATCCTTTGACTCTCCAAGATTCTTAGAATGCCTTATAATTTGGGATGGAGGGAGTAGCAAACAACATTAGCCCAAATGGTTATGTCATTCATCAAACACCAAAATCCAAACTTAATGGCCCCATAGGGTGCATTTTCCTTACAAATGGTTTGAAGGATGGTGTGCTAGACCCACACGGTTTTAAGATGTTTTTTTTTGAAATTTAGAGATGCAAATAGTTGAGTGGTCAAATTTGGAGTTAATTCTTTCTTTTAACCTTGTTATCTTCCTAAGATAATACTTCTATCCAGTAGATGAAAAGTAAAACTCTCTAACGATGATCCAGTTCTTAGTTTACGTAGTTTCTACTTGCTCACATCTCGCTTTTGTTCCCTAGCGAGTTTTATGCAATGTTGACAAGCAAGCCGACTCAACTTGACGACGGTGTCAACCTATATTAGGTAAGACACGCTAAGTAGCAAGTCAGTAGAATAGAACTCTCTTGTTTTTTTTCCCGTGAACAACGACACTGCTACCAATACAACATATCGACACATCAATGAAGATCATTGGCAATCTCAAGATGCTGCACTCGCGCCGGAGTAGAAATTTAAGGTGGTAAGTACATATTAACATTAGTTCAAGGGACTTACTGCACAGCATACACTCAGCCAAGAATGCCGACCAACATGCCACGTGCACGCGCTCTTCACTCCATATACTCTGTATTTCATTTCTATTCATACTGTACTGGGTCAAGGTTCCAATAACGCGAAAAGACTCACTCGGCTACTGCTGAAAAGGTCCGGTCTCACTACGAATTTCACAGGGAAATTTCACTTGCATTTGAACCCGCACAAGACTTCGGCTTTCAACTTCCAGGTCTTCATCTCACTACTCCAGGATGATATTGTACATACACTTGTTGATCCAGTCGAGGAGAAATTAAAAATATATGATGCCTCAGCTTTGAAAAGTGAGTAGAGAGCATAAAGAAAACCTCAGCTGGGACTGGGAGAGCAAACAGTTGAATTCTTGACAGGAATAGCAACAAAAGACAAACTTCAATAAGACTAATGTACTAGTAGAGCAGTATAACAGAAAGTTGACTCAGTTTAACTCACACGAGAGATGACAACTTATGCCTCTATAACTAGTGCACCAATGCAGAAAGATTCTTCAGCAAACCTCATAGTTCACGAGATGGCGACAGGAGTTAGGATCACAATGCTCATATTCTTGGCAGTCAGCGCTGCAGTTGCCCAAAATGTTACAGAAAGCAAAGTAGAAGAATTCCATGTAGGGGTGGTACTTGATTTGGGGACGACGGTGGGCAAGGTAGCACATACGAGCATTTCGATTGCTGTTGAAGATTTCTATGCTATCCATCCGAACCACACCACGAGACTTGTCCTCCACGTCAGGGACTCCAAAAGCGATGATGTCCAAGCTGCATCTGCAGGTAAGTTTCTTCGTCAGATATGGAACAGTTGATAGAGTATGTGTTTACTTGATTATGTACAGATTGCACACTTCGAATTTTGGAAGTTCGGTCTTTTGAACACAACAAATCATTTCAAGGACCATAAATCTGTTGTGTTCCATTTAAATGGTTATGTTTTTTTTTTGTAAATTGTTACCACATAGGTTACCCAGAATAAACAGAGAAGTCCATATGTGAAGAGGCAAAAATGCTGTTTTACTTCCAATTCTATAACTCGCTATGTGGCAACAATAGGACTAATTATAAACTATTCAATATGAACTGTCAAATACACTCTAGTTGAAATTTAGCATGCACCTAGAAGGAATTTGTAGCAGTTTTTGATGCAGAAAACATGCAACGTGTGGTTTTTTTCTGAAATAGTATAGTTACAAGGCAGTGGCAATCATGTCTTCAAAACTACTTATGCAACAGAAAAACATGATATGTTATATCTTGTGGCACGTGATCCCTATAGTTCTTCACTGCAAGACTGCATCAGTGCGGAGAAAACAATGCTATGCATGTAGCTGCATTTTATAATTGAACTGATATGATGGCCAATGCAAACTTACAGGAACAACCTTTCTGGTGTCCTATTGCCATAAGTTACAACTTACAACTAAACCGTGTAGTGAATGATTTTTAATAATCCATCCATCTCTTGCAAATACTACTTTAATAGAGCTATATGTCAAGTGATTCTGTTCTGGACTTCTGGTACAGAGCATATGAATAATAAGAAATTTGGTTCCTCAAAAAGTTGAAGCTGTCTCTATATGCAATTTTACAGTTCTTGAATTGCTGGAGAACTACAATGTCCAAGCTATCATCGGCCCACAGAAATCTTCTCAAGCTGTGTTCGTATCAGCTCTTGGAAATAAATATCAAGTTCCAATTATCTCATTCACAGCAACAAGCACATCCTTGTCTTCCCGGAGTCTTCCATATTTTGTTCAAGCAACAGCATGTGACTCTGCACAAGTGAGTAGCATCGCCTCCATAATCAAGGCCTATGGATGGAGAGAGGTGGTGCCTATCTATGTAGATAATGATTATGGTAGAGGTATACTACCAGACCTTTTCAATGTCCTTGAAGGAATAGATGCCCATATTCCTTATCGGAGTGCAATAGATGAATCAGCAACAAGTGAACAAATTACCCAAGAACTCTACAAGCTGATGACAATGCAAACAAGGGTCTTTGTTGTGCACATGTCCTCCTCCTTGGGCTCCCTCTTCTTCACAAAAGCAAAGGAAATTGACATGACGAGCAAGGGGTTTGTTTGGATCATAACAGATGGACTAGCAAATCTCATAGATTCACTAAATCCTTCAGTTGTGGAAGCAATGAATGGTGCCTTGGGGGTTCAATTCTATGTTCCTAAATCAGCAAGACTTGACAATTTCACCATGAGATGGTATATGAGGTCCCGAAATGATCATCCAAATGACCCAACATTGAAATTAAGCGTTTTTGGACTATGGAGCTATGATACGATCTGGGCAGTAGCACAAGCAGCAGAAAAGGAAAAGGTTACTGAAGCAAAATCTCAGAGACCACCTGCACTGAAAGACTCAACAACTTTAGGAACCTTAGGAAATTCAAGAAACAGGCCGGCATTCCTACAGGCGATCTTGCAAACCAAATTCGAAGGCTTAAGTGGTTACTTTGATCTTTCAGATGGGAAGCTTCAAGTTTCCATGTTTCAGATAATAAATGTAGTTGGAAAAGCACATAGAGTAATTGGGTTTTGGACCACACAAAATGGAATTTCACAACGATCAGACCAAAGGATAACAAACGCAACATACTGGAGCACCACACATAATTTGAATACCGTGAATTGGCCAGGAGAATCAACAGAGGTGCCTAGAGGATGGGAAATTCCAATAGATGGGAAGAAGCTTCAAGTTGGTATAGTCATAGGCGGAGGGTTTCCAAAATACATAGATGCCAATGAAGACTCCCTTACAGGTGTGGTTAAAGCAAGTGGCCTTGCAATTGAAATATTTGAAGAGGCAGTAAAGCGACTTCCTTATGCACTTCCTTATGAATACGTAGTATTTAACACAACAAGGAATGTAAGTTCAAGCTATGATGATTTTGTCTACCAGGTTTATCTTAAGGTAACACATACTTTGCATGTTTACCTTTCCAAGTCAAAAGTACATAGGCGCAAAAATGCTCTTCCAAGATCTGATATTTCATATCATGGATTCATGGTGTCACTACAAATTAAACAAACTACTTCAGTTATTCGAATGTCATGTTAGTTTAGTAAATGGTTACAGAACTCTAATAGAAGGAAAGAAAATCTAAGCTTTTATAACCTTACTCTGTCATCAACACAATTCATTCTTTCATCCAACCCCACTCTTGGTTAAACAATTTTCTTTTACACTCTGACAGAAGTATGACATAGCAGTTGGAGACATAACAGTTAGGTACAACAGAAGTTTGTACGTTGACTTCACTCTGCCATACACTGAATCAGGGATAGCAATGGTTGTCCCTGTCAAGGAAAGCATAAACAAGAATGCCTGGATTTTTTTTGAAGCCACTGACACCAGGCATGTGGTATGGAACCATCATACTCTTTATCTACACAGGCATCGTGATATAGTTGTGGAGCTTCTAGGAGACAACAAGAATGTCCGTGGTCCAATTCCACGACAGTTAGCTACAATGATATATTTTTCACTGTTTGAAGAGAGTTGAGTGTTCTTATCACAATACTTTTTTTCCTGTACAGCATAATGATCAAGTTGATATGTTTTTTTATCCTGGCAAGTTACTTTCATAGCAAAATTCCATAACTTGCAAAAAAAATGTGTATTTATATGGTTTCCACTAAATGTGCTGTCTTTTTAAGCCGTCCTAAGCACACAAGTGCGTAAACAAGGAGACAAATCTTGTATCGGGAACTAATCAACCATTATGAAATTCCAGAAGTGCAAGAAGGAATAGATTACCTTCATATGTAAGGTCTCCACTACCGTGCTAAGTTCATAAGTGTTGGAATGTGAGTGTATTAGGCCCATGAGGCTAGGCCCATGTGGCCCATGTATGGTTACCTATATAGCTACCCTTCTAGGGTTAGCCCAAATCAATTGAATCACTTTCCCTAACATGGTATCAGCAGCCTAGGGTTAGCTTTCCTCTTTCCTCTCCACCCCAGCCGCCGCCGCCGCTGGTGGCCCCAGCCGCCGGTGCCATGGCCGGCGCCCCACCCCCTCCTCCTTCCTACTACAGCTTCTTCCCTCCCCTACCCTCCTCCTCCTGGGCCTAGGTGGTTGCTCATCCGCCCGCTTCTTCTCCTGGCGCGGACGCTCCTGGCGCGGATGTTGTCCTGGGCGCGGGCGCCGCCGGCGCTCTGGCCGCGTCCCCTGCTGGCCATGGCAGCGACGCCCCTCATCCCCTGCCTGATGCAGTGGAGGAGGTCGGGGATGGTGGCGCCCTTGCGGTTGCTGCGGCTGCAGGCGTCTGCCCTGTCCAGCCGCCGCCGCCTGGCGTGTCTGGCCCGCCTGGCGGGTTCGGCCCTGCTGCCACCGCTGCTGGCGGCCTGGCACCGCTGTTGCCGCCTGGAGGAGCACCCCTGATGCCGCCTGGAGGACCTAGTCTGCCAATCAACCCGGCCACGCCTGGAGGACCTCGTCTGCAAATCAACCCGGCGGCTCAGCTCCCACGTGCCACCACCGGTGGGGTGACCACTGGTGCTCTCCCTCAGGGCACCGATCCAGCCCTGCTCCACAGTCGTCCGGACTCCGCCCTCGCCGCCGCTCTCGTCGCTGCACGGGCTGCCGCCACGGAGGGGCAAGCCCGGGTGCGCGCGGCCGCCCTCGTGTGGGAACGTGAGCGCGACGCGGCCGACGCCCTGGCCTGCCAGATCGCCAAGGCGGAGCAGCTCCTCATCTCTCCCGTCTCCTAGGACGCTGGGGCCACCTCCTCCGACTCGGCCCAGCGGTCCCATAGCAAGGGTACCGAGCGGAGCGGACAGCGGAGCGCAGGCAGAGCAAGGCAGCCGAGTTTCAAGTGTTATGTTTCATCTGGACGTTGCATGTGTTTTATCTGAATGTTGCAAAACTAGATTGAGATATTGCATATATTGCAATGGCTATACATGCATTTTACAAGCATATATTCTAAATGTTTCAGTTGTTTTTCAGAAGCATGTTGCAAGTGTATATTTTAAATGTTTCAATTATTTTAGACTTACGTCACAAGTGTTTTATCTGAATGTTGCATGTGTTGCAGTGGCTATACAATGTTGCAGCAAGTTCTCTATGTTGCAAGTGTTTCATGAGGCGCAGGAAATGGGCGCAGGCGGTCCCATGAAGCGGTGCAGGCGGGCGAGCAGTGGGCGAGGAGCAAGGCCATGGCGCGGGCGAGCAATAGCAGCAGGACAGAAATATGAACGCAGGGAACTGAAAGAAAACTGAGGAGGATCTCTTTATTAATATTAGACTCAATAATCAAACAATCGAAGACCCAATGAGGCCTTAGACGAGCTGCACCGGGAACGGTACGTGCACACGGTAAGAGACAAATCAGCATATAGCGTGGAGAAAGCGCCGCAGCGGGTACGCAAAAACAAGCGGTAAACGCGGGACGCACGCTATTCCTGACGCGGTAGCGGGCGCCCTGCATGCGCACGCGGGGCCCGCGCGTCCTCGCGCCTCCCGCCGCTCGCCGCTAGCCGCTCGCCGGAGGGAGCGCGCCCGCCCGCCGGAGGGAGAGCGCCCACCCGCTGGAGCTCGCGTGGCCGCCCGCCGGAGCTCGCACTGCCGCGTGCGCCCGCCCGCCGTCGCGCTCGGGGAGGGGCGGCCCGCGCCCGCGCCATCGCCTCATCGCCCCTCCTCCTCCTCGCCCGCCGGACGGAGCAGGGCCTCGGGAGGGAGGGAGGAGGGTGCGCCGCCAGCCCGCCACTGTGGAGCACCGCTGCCGGGGAAGAGGGTGGCCGACGCCCGCCATCTTCTTCTTCGCCGGTGAGGCGGAGCAGGATCTCGTGAGGACACCGGCGGACGGGGATGGCGAGGCCCACCTCCACATCTACTCCCTGCCACGCGCCCACCGTCGAGGTCGCCCGCTTGCGCCGGCGGCGCTCGGCCGCGGCGGCGCTGCTCGGCGGATGGACGGAGGACGGCCGGCGCTCGCGGACGGAGGAGCCCTCGCCCTCGTGCTCGTGGACGGACGGAGGAGGGCCGGGGCCGGGGCTCGCCGGCGCGAGGAGGGCCGCCGCCGGTGCTGCTCCTCGTGGGCCGGGGCTCACCGGCGCAGGGAGGGAGATGCCGGGGCGCCGGGCCGGTGGGCGGAGGACGCGAGGAAGCGATGGGGAGAGAGAGAGAGAATGGGACGGGGAAGGGAGGAGGGATAATATTAAAAAAAACTGACAAATGGGCCTGCAGTAAATAAAGGTTGATATAGAGTATGAATGATTGCGGGGAAACTGTATATTTTATGATGACCAGGATGGAATATTCCTTATAGAGGACGGAAATAGAGTAACATGAGTGCGGGTAGTCTTAGCCCTGGTGGATGAGCCTCCTCTATGGTACCGATGAAGTTGGCTCGATGGTCTGGTCACATACGGTGAAAACTAATTTATGGGAAAAGTGTTGTTCTGAGCACCAAGAGCAAGAGCATTAAACATGGAGTGAAAAGCAAGGCTACTTGGTTGCTGCGCCTGTGGGGATTGTTGCTCGAATCCGGGCAACACAACATTGACAATTTTTCTTAGGATGCAGGTTGGTGAAGGATTGATTCAGCTACTGAGGTTCACTTCGATAGAATTCTTCTGCTTGCTGGATCTTTATGACAGCTCTGGATATGAAGTGCAGGAAAGTTCAGTTGATCTGTCAACAAGTGTGGTACGCTGGGAATAGTTTTGTGATAGCAATGGAGTGTTAACGCATGCAGTTCAAGCTTTTAGTTAGTAGCCAATTATCTGTACGTTGTGGTGTTGGTGCCAACAGAAAATCATTTGTTTGATCGTTGCACTGCAAATAAAATCTTAGGGGGTGCAGGCCTCAGAGGTGTCTTGTCAGTTGTTGTATCAAGGCTTCTGTCCTAGTAGCAAGCTTGTTGGCGTCCTAACATATAAAATTTGTTTGTGCTAATGTGGCACAGCTCTCCCACCTGGCATCTTGCCTAAAGGCGGACGAGTTGGTGCAGATATTATCTGCTCCAACAATGGGATCCAAAAGCGTCAGGATGGATCCAGTCATCTGAAGCTGGTCTTCTCTAATTAGATTACAATATTTCTTGTGATTATTTTCTATTAACACCTGGAGATGTGCGTGTAAAAATCTTGCCAGCAAATTTTCCAAATGCGCTTATCCAAATGGAAGTATGGAAATATGGAAGTTTCACAGGTGTCATGCTCTGCGGAGCCAAATGATAAAATGCTCATGAACTAAACTCCTAAAGCAAGCACAGTGTTTGATAGATTTTGTCTTTGAATCCCAGCAGTCTAGCATTAGAAAAAACCAATCTACAGTAATGTCTCACCATTACTAATTTACAATTTCAAAGTTTAGAGAAAAATAAAGCCCAACAGAGCAAAATACTAAAAGTTATCTCAACATGATCTGTAATGAAATCACAAAACTATCTTCCATATAGGGCAGATATTGTAACATCATTAACACCAGATGACTCAACTACAAAGGACAATTCTTCAATTCCCACTCTTACATGGAAATATGCTGGGTGCTTAGGTTAAAGGAGTGCCATACTATCACTAGATAGCATCGCTACCACTTCTGACATGGTGGGTCTATCGACCGCATTCTCTTGCACACATAACAACGCAATATACATCTCATCATGTGTGATGTGTGGCACTCAGCACCTAATGAAGTGTCTACCAACTGAAGCCATAATCCATCTTTCCACAACTGCCATGCCTGGAAGAGAATGATTAAAATGCATAAAGGCTAATTTATATATGAAGGATACAAATTTCTAGCATCCACATCAACCAGGGATGCACACAACTAACAATAAAAGTTAATTAACACATAAGAAAAAAAGAATATTACTAAAGCTTTTGTGCTCTCATAAAACAAGGGAATAGTGGACAACGTGGAGGAGTAATATTGGTGTAGATGGTTGTTAAAAACCAAGGCTAGCTTCAATATTTTAATATGGTATTCAAATATTAAAAAAACTCACATGTCCAAGAAGGTTTATGAACTCTCCATATTGATGGGCACTTGAAGTTCTTTTTCTGCTGACAATTTCAAGAATCAATACACCAAAGCTAAATACATCGGATTTGATTGAGAAGAGGCCCTCAGAAGCATATTCAGGAGCCATATAACCATTGAACCAAAGTATATAAAAAACCCTTTGATGTCCAGCTTTGTACATATTAGTTTTTTAGGCTAGGATGGACTGATCTGTAAGAATGCTTACTATGTCCCAACTATCCTTTTTGTGTTTCCATTAGTATCATTGAAGCCAAATATTTTTGCGAGCCCGAAATCTAAAATTTTAGGGTTCATTTCATGGTCTAGGAGTATGTTGCTTGCTTTAAGGTCTCTATGAATGACACGTAACCGAGAATGCTTATGCAGATACAAAATTCCTTGCGCTATCCCTTCTATTATGGATACAAAATTCCTTGCGCTATCCCTTCTATTATGGCCAAACGTTTATTCCAGTCTAGTAAAACTCTTTGTATTTCATCTGCAAGTCAGTTAAGCATACACATATAAGATAAAAGCCTTTAGCTGTCAGCGCAACACAGCTTGTATTATGGTATTTTGAGAAGTATATTACCAAAAATGTAGAAGTCCAAGCTCTTATTTGGCATATACTCATAGATTAGTAACCTCTCATCACCCTGAGAGCAACATCCCAAGAGCCTAACCAGATTTGTGTGCTGGAGCTTGGCTATGAGCTCGATTTCATTTTTGAACTCTCTAAACCCTTGCCCTGAATGTGAAGCTAGTCTCTTAACGGCTATCTCCAATCCATCGTGAAATCGGCCCTATAGAGAAGTTCAAAAGAGTTTTGTCAATGATACATCTTTGAGTTTAGTTGTCTTTTGACAATTGATTAACCTTCTGACCAAAGCAATAAGTAAAAGTACATTTATTTGCATGACGTTTAAAGGCATGTATGGAACTAGAAATTTGGTAGTTTAATAAGAGAAAGTATTAGGGAAAGCCTCCCTTTCATCCCAAACATGTCCTAAGACTAGTCCTCTACTTGGTTTGTTTTGTATCTCTTTTGGGTTCTCAATGCATATGTTTTTTTCTTCTATCTTACCTTATATATTAGATCAAATCCTCCTTCCCAAGTTTATTTTCTTCTAAGAAGTTATTTATAGCCTCCAATACTTGCAAAAAGTCATAAACTGTGAATTCAAAATTTCTTCCTGCCACCCAAACTAGTGCTTCATCTTCTTCCTTATCTTGTGAACTTCTACCTAGAATTAGTGTTGGGTGTGATGCTTTCAGTTAAAGTTGATGATGCTATAGCATTGTAACAAAATAGAATCTCGATGTCTTGAGATAAAAGAATTTTCAATGGTACTTTTTAGTAGACTGCTGACCTTTTCTGCGCTTTTTGATGAATTTGAATGAAACAATGTTGCAGATAAACAATGCAAGTATAGGAGCAACCACGTCAGTGGCCAGAACTTTGCTCTTGCGCTTGGCATAATTATCCTTTTGTCGTCCTTCCATGATAATAAACAAAAAAATCAATTGGTTATTAATTGATTAGTTAGACAATTCGACTATTTGGGCATGCAATAGAGTTAGACCAAAGTTTTAATGGTTCAAATTAATGGTAGACCCAAGAAACCTAATATAAAGGGGTGACATCATATGACAGGTTGGTAGGACTATCTTTGGACATAGGAGGTCCAAATAAATCTACACCCAACATTTGTGCAAAATAATCATTGTTTAATAGGTAAAACATCGTGAGATTAACAAGTTTGTCCCGCATTGGTATATTGTTTTTAATCTTTTTTCAACTAGTCCATCAATCCTTTTTATACCTTTTTTAACTAGGGCATACATAGGTAATTGAGATGAAGATTAGGGGCTCGATCACTGTAGATTAACTTTCTATAATGGCAAAGACGGTTAATTCAGATATAGATTTAGAGAGATAATTTAGACTAACTTTAGAATGGTATAGAGGTGAGGTAATTTTTATAAAAGTAATATATTTAATGGCTATTATTATGAGTGATGAAGTTTTTGTGAGAATTTTTAAGATTTTTCTTTTTCTTTTTCTATCGTGTCTTGTGAGATAAACAATAGCCCTAGATGTTTAAAGAAACACTTGAAAAAATCTTAAATGGACTCCTTAATAAGTGTCGTAAAAGGTCCAAAAAGAAAAACCAGCATTATTAATGCTTATGAAAGAACAAGGAGTGCATGGAGTGGTCATAAGTACTCCCTCTATCCTAGAATATAGCTATGTTTATGTTTACCCTAAGCCAAACATTTATATCTTTGACCAACAATAACTCTAAAAGTAGTTTATTTCAAATTGGAAAGGTTGCACGTTATAATAGTACTGGGTCTTACGATGAATCTATTGATCTAACTTTTTTTTTATGTTCTCAATCAATCTTTTTATGATTTTTCGCGCTATTTATATTCAAAATTAAAAATATTTGACTTATATATATATATATATATATATATATATATATATATATATATATATATATATATATATATATATATATATATATATATATATATATATATATATATATACCTTTAGGTGGGGTTGGAGTAGCAAGGGTGGAGTTGAAGGACCATGCGAGTATCTGATGGAGCTCAGTGCAAGTGTCGGAGCCCACTGAAAAGCCCACTGCCACTTCCCGCGGAAGCCACGACTTTGGATCTTGCAAGCCATAAGCTGGTGACCACAGCGGGTTCCATAGAGGGATGGTCATGAAACCGAAGCGAGGCAAACAGCATCCCGGTGGTGCCGTTAAATTGGATCGTCGCTGTCATGGGTGGCATTTACTTTAAGGCCCCGTTTGGATGTTTTGCAATATTTTACACCTGTGAGCGGCTTCCGTTTGGAATTTCTAGTGCACAAGAATTTACAAGTGTGACTTAATTCTCTTGTAAAATATTATCCTGCTACTTGGGAATGAATAGAACATGTATGTGCATGCCGCGTGCGTGGGTAAGCGCGGTCAGCGTGTCAGCCTGCGTCGCGACACCGCCGAAGATGCGTGCACCGTGCGACTGAAGCCAGAAGAGCGCAGCGCAGCCCGACATCCGTCGTATTTTTTCTCGTGACTCAGGAGGAGATTTTATTTTTTTCGGTTGGAATCGATGAAAATTATCTTCACAAGCCATCCAAACAACCTTTTTCAACGGAACGGGTATAAGTTTTCAGGCCGGTGATTTACACCTGTTTCTGTTTTGGTCCTAAAACAAGGCTTCCAAACAGACCCTAAGGCTTGCCCACGAAGCGGAGGTCGCCGGCATCGTAGCTGGATGCATTGGAGAAGTCGAAGCTGAAGGAGAGTTCCAGTTCCGGCGAGTCTACTTTTTTCACAGTGTTGGTGTCAGCTTCCTTATTAGCATCTAGGGATAAGCAGGGTGGGGGGGGGGGGGGGGGGGGGGGGGGGGGGGGGGGGGAGAAAGCAAGTGGAAATGAGGAGGAAGAAGAGGAGTTGCCGGCTGCTGCTTGCAGCCGAGGCCATGGCAGTGGGAATGAATGAATTGCTCAGCCGATCGACAAGCTAAGCTAGTGTGTGTGTGTGTGTGTATATATATATATATATATATATATATATATATATATATATATATATATATATGTGTGTGTGTGTGTGTGTGTGGGAGCGTATGTTATGGAAACTAGCTTCTTGTGAAAACTATGAAAACTTTAATCTAAGTCCATATGATTCTAATCCGATGATCTCAGATGAAGGTGGGTCATTTATTCACTTAAACCCTCCCACCAAGATTCTAATCCGATGATCTCAGATGAAGCACAACCCACCTTCAGCTGAGGCCATCGGATTAGAATCCTGTGGACTTGATTGAAGTTTCCATAGTTTTCACAAGAAGCTAGTTTCCATATATATATATATATATATATATATATATATATATATATATATATATATATATATATATATATATATATATATATAGCTTCTTATTCTTATACTGTACTACCTAAGCTGGGCCTGTACTGTGTACAATGCATCTATGTGGAGCTGAGCTGCACAATTGTCTCCCTGCCGAGCTGAATTGGTGAGCACACAAAGATAGAGAAGCTCATGAGTCCATGGCATCCAATCTTCTACTAGGGAACGGCTACATACGGCATGACTCCGACGACTCACCAACAAAACTTGCCGTGCAACGGCCGTCAAAACTCAAAACCCTATCTTGTCTTGCATTGGTAACCCTATCGTCCAAGAGCCACTCCATTCCTTCTTTTACACAAGTGGTGGCAGCAGCAGCAGAGGAGGAGCACATATGAGTCCAACAAGTGGTCGTCACTTGGAATGTGGCTGGAGCACCATAGGGAGTAGCAGAGCATTCACCTTTTTCATCTGTTGGGAGCTGGGATCCAATTGCACGCCAGAACATACAATGCAATCTTGTAAGCCGTAGACTTACCACCAGGTCCAAGTCGTCAACTGAAAATGACCGCCCGCCCTTGCTGTGCGTACGTCGATCGTCAAGGCCTCAATTTGCCGCACAGCTGGCGTCAACTGATGACCACTCAGTCTGCCACTCAGTTTAACGTCGGACGGCGAATGAATTCGTTATTACTCGGCCGTCAAGCCTACGGAAAGTAGCGAGAATATACTGTATATGCAAAGCTATTGGTTGACGACCAAAACTGACAGACTGATGTTTCTGGCGTAGAACATTCGGTTTTACAGACTAGGTGGGCCATCCTGTTGGCAGCGGCTGTCCAAGATGAAAGTCCGATCGAGTTTGGTATTGAATTTGTACAAGTTTCGACTCTTAATGAGGCAGAACATCGTCACCAACCACGTAAATATAAAGAACCACAGCCAAATAACGATATTAAATCGAACAAAAGATTAAGCACACGAGCTCACTCTCTCCACCAAAGGGAGTGCTCACACAAGAGCTCTAACACTTCGATCTGGCCGAATCACTTGGCAGTCTTCACACCTCATTTCTACTAGAGTTGCTCTTCACGTCTCACGTAGAGTGGGCACGGTACCTCTCACAATGCCTTCTCCAGAGCCACGCACAATCTTCTTGCGGGCTTCACAATGGAGATCACAAGCCACCAAGCCGTCTAAAAGGTGGCAACCTCCAAGAGTAACAAGCAACCCGGCTTGCAACTCAATCACTTAGTGCCACTCGATACAACTACTCAATGTAACGCACTAGGAATCGCTCACTCACTATTAGAGATGAACTCTATTGATCACAAGTGAGTTAGAGGCCCAACAATAAGCACAGCACTTGGGCAACATATTCCCAAGGTGCTCAACCACACAAATGACCGGCCATACCTCTATATATAGAGGACTGTTGACAATGGTTAACGACCATATTTAATAGTCAAATAAACATACATAAAGGACACAATTGAGATCACCAACAAAGATTTAGGATTTAAACTAATAAATTTCATGAGTTTTGGTGAATCTGTGTTTTCAGTAGGGTTTATCCAGAAAACTGCCAAGGGGACCTATTCGTCAAAGGGAACGACAGAATTCCATCGCGAAAACTATGTAGGAAGACTCTAGAACATTCAAGAAGGCAAACCACCGAAGCTTGGGCCATTTGGCCACGATAGTGGGCCGGCCGGTATGGGCCCTATGCTAGCCGGCATCCCACGGAGCCCGCCCGCGGTCAGCTTCTAGAAGGTTCCTCCACTGCCTCCTAGGGTTGCATCTATGCCGTTCCTTAAGTCGGTTTGATTCGATGGCTCACGATGAACGCTTCGGCCTATAAATACAGCCCTGTACCCCCTCACTCGAGCTATCTTGAAACCCTAATTCATATTCTCCAGTCAGAATCAATAGAGAGGGGTCCCATGAAAGTATCTACCTCTCAGAGTCAGCTATCAAGAGAAGATTAGTCCTTATTAGGATCTAGTCTTTAGAAATAGAGAGAGGAGGAAGAAAGAGTTTGGAGGAGGTGCCGACCTGTCGGTGCTCCCTCTACGGTTTGTACCTTGGCGAAAGTTAACCTACGTCTGAGATTTCTTTGGTAATCAACTTCTACTTTAAGTAAGCATTGTGTTTATATTGTTCTTCTAGTTTGTGACTCTTTTGAGTGCTTTATTCCTATTCTATAGGGAGTAGAGTATTAATTATAAGTGTAAGCGTGGTGCTTAGACTTAGGTTAATCATGGATGTACCCTGCATTCCGGATTGGTGGAAGCAACGGGTGGTGACAGCCCCATCTATCCTTTATAGTCCACCTCATGTTTGTAGGACTAGCAGGGTTTTTAGGTGCTTGTAGGGAACAAACTCTGCATTTGTTCCTTATAAGACATCTCCACAGATAGAATAGTAGAAGGCATAGCTTACCTAGATTAGAATTAGAACACTTTAGTGATCTCCTCTACACTTCTGACTTTCTTAAGTCTTGTTGCTACTCCGGGTTAAGTTGAACCGTAGTTAGCCTCATACATTTCCCTGTGGATACGATATTTAAAACCTCTAGGTGAAAGCTACAGTGGTATTAGTGCGCTTACGGATTTACCTATGTGCGTTAATTTATACCAACAAGGACGGAGGCCAAACTAGCCGTTGGGGCCTTCACCCCGTAACTTTGCGCATCAGACGTTTCCTTGTCGATACGATATTTAAAACCTCCGGGTGAAAGCTACTACGATATCTATGTGCTTGCAGATTTATCTGTATGCATTAATTTATACCAACAAGCTTTCTGGTGCTGTTACCGAGGAAACGGTTGCTGAGCTAACTTCGAACCTAGCTTAATCTTGTATCATATTCTTTTATCTTTTTATTCTTTCATACTTTTCTTTCTTTTTCATTATGAATTCCACTCCTATCCGCCTATATGGTGCACCCACAAGCGCAAGCCTAAGGCCACCAAAATCTATAGAGTCTATCCTAACACCTGGCTATGAGCTGCGCCCGTGTCTAATAAAAATGATTTAGGATCTACCATTCTTGGGAGAAGGCGATGAAAACCCATACTCACATCTACAAGAGTTTGAACAGACCTATGCATACTTGCGTATCACTGACATGTCTGACAAAACCTTGAGATGGAAGTTGTTTCCGTTCTCTTTGACGGCAAGAGCTAAACATTGGTACAGTCAAACCGTAGGAAGTATGTAAGGAGATTGGGAAAAGTTATGCTCTAAATTTTGTTTACGTTTCTTTCCCATTCATAAAGTAGTTAGCCTTCGAATAGAGGTTCTAAATGTTAGGCAACTAGAAGAAAAATCTCTTAGCACATCATGGGATCATTTTAATGAACTCATCATCACTGGCCCGGACATTGCTATTCTAGACCCAATACTCCTTCAATATTTTTACGTGGATATTAGCAAGGATTCTAGAGAATCCCTTGATTTAGCCTCTAGAGGAGCTTTCCTTCATTTGTCTGCTAGTGAAGCAAGGTCTATGCTTAACAAGATTAGTAAAAAGGCTCCTTGCACTAGCATTCATTATGAGTTTCCCGAGGAAGAGATGAAATCATCTCCTGAACAAGAACAGAAAATTTTGATAGACAAATCACAACCACTTCAATCCTAAGATTTATCTATCAACTCCAAACTGTCAATACCCTAGAATCCAAATCCTTCAAGGAAAGAAGAAAGTCAACTTTTGAAATTTCTTGTGAGTATGATTTGTGTGATGCCGATTTTGGAAATAGTTTATACTTCTAACTTCATAAGAGACCTTCGAGTGTATATAACTCAAATCCTATCAAGAAGGGATCTCTTCGAAAGCATCCTTAATTCCATATAGGACATCAGGAAGAATGTAAAGATGGCATGTCTAGTAATGCCATAGAAGGAGAGCCAAACTTTTTAAATGACACTTCTATCCTCTCCCCTTCTATGCCCACATTAGATGACTTATTTGAACCTATCTTTCAACCCATCCTTGACCCTGATGATATCTCTTATGCTCTTTCTCCTAAGTCTCATGATGACCCTAAAAACCCACTAAGATACCCAAAGCATAGGAGTCACGAAGACCACAAGGATGACCAAGAAAAGCAATGACAATGACAGGAATATATTAAGAATTGCCTAGAATATATGAAGAACACATATGACATTGTCAAAGAATGGATGAATAAGGATGAAACCTTATGGGTAGCATCCAAACTTGGTTTAGATCCAAATGGTGAGTTTAAATTAATTTCTTCAATAAACATGACTCATCCAAGTTTAGAGGAAGTCTTAGACAAGACCAACCCGAGAGACACCAATCCATGGGAAATCTTGGACAATAAAACGTCCAATGAATGTCATAGGCGTGGAATAATGGAGACAATGTTTCCACCTATAGACATTCATGAAGAAACACCCTCGGAGCTTGAAAAGGAAGGTGATATCAATGAGCACGGAAGCTATATCATGAACACCTCATTGAATCCACACTCATATGAGAAATCTCCTGAGTTAATTGGTCTCTCTACTACCACACACGAGATCTTCAACCCCCACATACTTTCTGTTACTAAAGACTTTAAAAGGGTGGTTGTAGATGCATATGTTTATCATAAATATTACAGATCTTGTAGTGTGAATCTTGAGATAGGTACACGAAGGTTGGTGTCAGAGGGGAAACCACTTCACCAATTAGAAATGTAATTAGAAGGTTTCCCAAGGACAAGCTTTGTCCTAAAGCAAGAACTTTCGAGAGATAACATGAGCTTTCACCTTTTGCTATAATGTCCTTGTGAAGTGAGCATAGAAATATATAGTTGCAAAAATCAGGTATTTTTGTCACTAACCATTCCAGGCTTAACGCAAAAAAGGATGAATGATGATGACTCAAGGTATGTCCAACCAATCATTATGCAACATTGAATCATATCTATCCAAACATGACTTTACTTTGCAAAAGTCAAGCTTGGGGATGAGCTTCTTTGAAAAAAAATCTTATGCCATGTTGCTAATTTTTTGTTGTCTCTGCCTTTAAGTCATGCTTAATTTGCTAAATAACAATTATGTTCTTTCATCTCTAATCGAATAAATCTCTATAATGCTTTCATGTTACCTTTATCTGCCATAGTAAGTTTTGGTTTGGAAGTACTCGACATACTTCCAAAGGTTTTTTTAAATTAAGCGAGGTGCTTAGATTAAAATATCTTCTTTAATTAAATTAGACATGGAGTACAGTTTGGTTATTGAACTAAAAATTATTATAGCAGATATTAGATATTTTATTGGACTAACTCCTACAGGAAACCCTCAAATAAATTTGGGCAAGTCACAAGACGAATTCAAATCAGAGATGAAGCAAGGCACATACAAACTTCAATAACTTTGCACAAGAAAACACAGCTCATTCATCATAGATGTAAGAACTACATACCTCATTCAACATGGATGAAAGAACTGTAAGTACCAAAGTTCATTCACCTTGTCTTCTGCTACAAGTTACCTTTGCCTTGAGCCATGCTTGTATAGAACATGATAAACAAAATCTATGCTAAAATAATCTTAGCACCATCTTTTCATTAGCATAGAAGAAACACAATAAAATTCTAGACAAACAACCTGTGTTTCAAAATTATATATTCCTTCGGGTATGTGTTGTCCACTAATCAGTTGCAGGCATAAAACAATGAGTGAGACAAAAGGTCTAACAAGGTGTCAAAAGATCAAAGAGCAGAAAGATGGTATGACAAAAGGATGAGAAAGAAAAGGTGCAATCTGGGAAACAAGAGGCTCATGAACAGCTCAAACTGCAAGACTAACCGATCAAGGAAAACTTCAAGCAAAAAGGAAGGACCATTATGAGTCATCCACCCTTCATCATATGGTATCTTTACACTCCAATGATCAAGGTAACATTCTGAAAGGATCAAGATGCCCAAGAGGGGGGTGAATTGGGCTTTTCTAAAAATTAATTGCAAGAATTAAATCCTATAAGCCAAACTTCACCCCTAGTGCCTACTTGTGTTCCTTGTGATTCTACCGATAAAAGTTTTGCACCCTAAGTTCCAATCCTAGACTAGCAAGGCAGTTCTAGGAAAGTAAACAAGCAATGAAAGTAATGCAAGAAAGTAAATGCTTGAAAGTAGGGAATAAGAACACGGCGATGTTTTGCCGAGGTATCAGAGAGTCGCCACTCCCCACTAGTCCTCGTTGGAGCACCCGCGCAAGGGTGTAGCTCCCCCTTGATCCGCGCAAGGATCAAGTGCTCTCTACGGGTTGATTCTTCGACACTCTGTCACGGCGAATCACCCAAAACCGCTCACAACTTGAGTTGGGTCACCCACAATCTCGTCGGATGATCACCAAACTCTCAATCACCACCAAACCGTCTAGGTGATGGCGATCACCAAGAGTAACAAGCTAGAACTCTCACTTGACCACAACAAGCCTAATGAGAAGATGGATGCACACTTGCTAGACTCTTGTCACTAGAGAGGATTCTCAAACTTTGATTCACAAATCTCTATCCTCACTAGGGCTCTTGCACTTCCTTGCACTTTAAAGGTGTTTCTCAGCTGAACAAAAGAGCAAGAGACCTCTAAAAGAGGTGGAGGGGGTGTATTTATAGACCCCTCAAACAAATCCAATTGTTACCTTTCGAAACAGCCAGACACGCACTGACCGGACGCGCCTGTCGATATGACCGGACGCGCCGGTCAGGTGTAACGGTCGAATAACGGAAACCTGTGCTGAGTGACAGGACGCGCCGATCTGTGATGACCGGACACGCTGGTCTGAGATGATCGGACGCGCCGATCAAGGATGATCGGACGCGTCCAATCATGCAAGAGCTCTCTGGAAAACTGACCTGACGCATCACCACGTCCGATCATAGGTGACCGGACGCGTCAGGTCACCATAGGACCTTACTGGAACATGACCGGATGCATGACTGCGTCCGATCATAGGTGACCGAACGCGTCAGGTCACCACGAGACCTTACTAGAACATGACCGGACGCGCCGATCATTTCACAGTCGCGTCTGATTACTCTGTTTACCCTTTGGAACACGTGTCAGACTGACCACCGCGTCCGGTCCTCTCAAGGACCGCGTCCGGTCAGTCAGCTGAAAGCGCAGTGAAGATTTAGTACTGACCGGACGCGTCCGGTCATAGGTAAACAGCTCAAACGTCTTCTAAACACGATGCAACTTGAACCAAGTTGCTTCTAACTGAACTCTGAGCTTTTCTCAAACTACCTAGTGCTAAGTTTGACAAGTGTGCACCACACCTAAACACAAGACTCACCTAGGTCAAGCTACTCACTCATGCCCCTCTTCATAGTACGGTCAAAGGAAGAAACAAAGATCCTAACGACTATTCCAGATGTATCTCAACACCTTGACATCCGGAACTAACCGTCCTTAATCTTATCGTTGATCCTTTGAAAACCGAAACGATTTTCATCAAGGGACATGAATACCATATTGCCCAAAGCAGTTATCATCTCCATGACCTAACTTACCAACGTTTCTGCAAAACACACGTTAGTCATGGTAATTATGTGTTGTCATTAATTGCCGAAACCAACACCGGGGCCTAGATGCTTTCAATCTCCCCCTTTTTGGTGATTGATGACAACACTTAGATTCAGAAGATATGAGTTGAGGTTTTCGATCATGCTTGGTTCACATAAGCATAAAGCTGTAAGCACAAGGGGTTAGACAATGCTTATGTGTTCCAAGCCAACTGAGTGTACTCATAAGATAAAACATGAAGAGTTAGTACACATAGAACATAGCTCATATGAAATCGGAGTAAGGCACGGAAGCACAACCTTATGAGCTATAAACAAACAAGTGACATGATTTAAAAATGTGACTAGATAAACCATAGAGACTCAAGGTATCTCATAAGACCACATGTCACAAGTATGCAAATACCGTAAAGTAAATATGATGCATGAGTGTAGCACACAAGAGAAGAGTCTTCCTCGGACTCGGAGCTATCAGGCTGACCCTATGAAGAAGCACGCGGCTATGAAGCGGTCTGGGTCTGATCAACAGGAACAGGTACTGCCGAAGTAGCAACAAGTGGAGCAGTCTCTGTGACCTGAGCCTGAAGTGAGCCAAAAGCTGGGGGATCTGTTGAGGCAACAGACGAAGGAACTGTCTCGGTAGTGCCTGTCCCTTTCACAGGAGGAAACTCTGCCTCTGAAGCTGACAACCCTGATGAAGTAGCAAAAGTGGTGTGCGAGGGCGTCGGCTGACCAGTCAACTCGCTATATGTGGCACTAAGATCAATGAAAGGTGTGCCGGTCAACATGTGAGGGCGAGGCTGGTCTGAAGGAGTAAACCCCGTCTGAATGGGCGTGTAGCTCGGGGACTAGAACGACTGAGGAACCTGCAGCTGTGGAGAGGTGAACTGAAAGCTCGGCTGATCCTGACTTGAAGGTCCACTGAATGGTAAAGCTGAAGTCAGAACAAATGCAGGTGGAGGAACCCCAACTGTGACTAGGTGATGCAGAAGATCTAGGTACTACTGCTGGCTAGCTACACTCTGTCGCTGCATCTCATACTGCTGACGCTGCATCTCGACTTGTTGGCGTTGTATCTCAAGCTGCTGTCGCTGGAACTCGTCCTGTCGAGCCTGTATCTGTGCAAACGCAGCAGCTGTATCCTGAGCCTGTCTCTGTAGGTGAAGTTCCTGTCGCTCCTATGCCTGGGTCAGCCTCTCAAGTATAGCCACCATGGCTAGGTCTGAGCGGGAGGCTAAACCAGAGCCACCGGCCTTGTGGTCGTGAGGCCGAGGAGACCGATACCTGGGAATAGGCTGATAATCCTCGTCAGTGCTGTCGGAGGCCTCATCCTCAGCTATATCAGCGGACTGAGCGTCTAGATCTGCAAGCTCTGCCTCAGCAAGACTTTGTACGGTCACGTCCTGCTCAGCCGCTGTCTCAGGCACCTCAGGTCTCTCTCTCTCTCTGTCCTAGCACAGAGACCTGCTCTCTCGTAACTGAAGCCCATAGCTGACGAATATCATATTCAGGAAATGCAGTGGTAGTTTCAGTTATCTCAGCACTAATCTCTGAAGGCAGCTCAAGTGCAGATCTGATGATGAAGCAAATCCAATGAGCATAGGGCAGCTGACGGTGTCCCTTGAAGCCTTCTGCCAGGGTGTCCTCTATCTCACTCAACATAAGATCCCAAATGTCAAAAGGTGTCTGTGAGAGGAGGTGGTGAACAACCCATAGCTGCATCCTGGTCAATCCCTCTCTATAACCAAGCCTGGGAAGAAGAGTACGCCTGACAATAGCATCCAGGACTCGGGCAAGTGGTGTCAAACTGGCAGGTGTGCGACGAGACCCTTCGCCAAAAGGCTCACGGAAGCAGGGTCGGATCAGATCTGTAGGTGGCACAGTACCACCATGAGGGCATCTAGGTGGAGCTGTCTGACCAAAACAGAGCTGGTGAATCTTTGTGTCTGAAGCTGGGATTCTGAGAATCTCCCGCACTCTTGTGCTGTACAGTCTGCGGTCGCGGCCTCTGAATGCAAAGTGTATGAACTCATGGGCTGGATCAATCCATAGTGAAGCATAGAATTCCCTAACCCAAGTGCCGCAGTATGCACCTGTCCGTCCAAGAAGATCTGACAAACCCGGTAGAAAGGCCAGGTGCGGACAAAGCTGCTCACCCACTACCTCAACAAGTGACTCAATGCGACAGACCCTTTGTGGTCGAAAGGCAATGCCACTATCAACAAGAGCTCTGTAAAAATCCTCCTGTAGAGGAGTATAAAAGCCCTCTGAAGCTCTGGAGTCCCTCTGAGGTGGAAACCACCGGCTGACCTCAACAAATCTCAAACTTTGCACCTGACGTGCAGTAGCACCTCTCAAGTCAAAGTGCTCGATAGGAGGTGAACCTCTAACCCTGGGAGGTGGACGTCCTCCACGACGCTGGCCCTCTGGCCTGGGAGTCACCTGAGCCCGTGTGCGTGTGGAGCGGCGACGCTGTGGAGTCTGAGCTGACTGCTCCTCTGTCCCCTCTGGAGCCTCTGCAGGTGGATCAACTGACATAGCATCTGCATCCATTGTCGCCTCTGTGCCCTCAGTGGTCTCAGTAGTCTCTGTACCAAGCTGTCGACCTTCAAGATGAAAGCGATTGTCGCCAATGCGTATACCACTGCTCCTGCCACCTCTCTCGGCTGCATCAGTTGCTTCTGCCACTGCCTGAGCTATCTCTACATCAGTAAGAGTCTTCTTCATCTTTCTGGCCATGATCTTGATGCGCTTTCCACGCGCAACCTCAGACATACGAGGAGGACTGTCGTCCCCATCACCAGAAGCACCACCAGCATTCTTGCAACGAACCATGCTGTCACACTGTCGGAAAACCTCTGAAAGATGGTGTACTGACACTTGAGAGGCTTGGCCTTAATCCGTATCCGCAGGCTTGGCCTCGGATTCAATCACTGAACTGCAGTCACCCCGACACACCGACAAACTCGCTGAAAAGACGGAATAGATGGATCTACTATAAGCAACATATATGATCTAAAAGGTATGAAACCCTAGAGATAGCAAGCATATAAGATAAGATGTGAAATGAAACGCGATGGCTACCTCGGATCGACGAGAAAACGGTGATGAGATGAGATGACCTAGGTCGCGAGACTTCCCGAAGCACCGGACGAGAGCTGATTCACCGAAACAAAAGTTGATTAGGATAAAGATTAACGAAATTTCGGCAAACCCTAACAAGAAGATCAAAGAAGTGCGTAACCACCTCGGAGTGAAGACGTTCGCGCGAAGAAAATTTCAACGACGAACGAAGGAAACGCTGCAGCGAACCCTAGGGTTAGGGCGACGCGCGATGGCCAGAAACAGAGGATAGTCGCAAGGGTAGGAGCCAGCTGGAGGTGGTGCAGGTGGAGGAGAGCGCGGCTCGCGGGCGGCAGCAGCTCACGGCGGCGGCGGTGGCGGTGCGGGCGCGGCAGAGGCGGTGGCGGTGCGGGCGCGGCAGAGGTGGCACGTCGCGGTGGAGCTGCGGGTCGGGCGGTGGTCTTGCGGGTCACTGGAGAGGAAGGAGACGCAGGGCGCGGTGGTGGTCTCCGACGAGCGGCTGAGGCGAGCTTCCCGGCGAGCTAGGGCAAGGAGGCGGCGGATTCGCGAGGAAGAAACGGCGCGGATGAGGAAAAGAAAGAACGCGAAAGGTTATATGAGAAGTTAGATCCGCTCGTCACGCAATGACCAGACGTGGTGGTCGATATGACCGGACGCAGTGGAGGCAGCGTCCGGTCACATTCCAGTAAGCTCCTGGAATGACCGGACGCGTCCGATTATCCACGATCGGACGCTGACAGCGTCCGGTTTTGATTTCCCCAGAAAACTGAGATGGATGACCGGACGCGGTGGTGGTTACCAGGACCAGACGCGGTGGTCAACAAGGGCGCGTCCGGTGCAGCGTCCGGTCACTAGATCAGGAGATGGTCTTCAGGATGACCGGACGCGCTGGTGGTCGCCGGGATCGGACGCGGTGGTGAAGCATCACTGCGTCCGGTGCAGCGTCCGGTCACTGTTTTTCGCCCTTCTTCATTCCGAACTTCGACGTGACTTCTCCCAATCAAGTTCCAATTCAAAGAGACACAAATAAACACCAATTGGAACATGATATGAGTGACCTCACTCAAACCCTCAAATTTCTCAAAATAGTTTGCCTTAGGCTAATATTATTTTTAGAAAAATAGGCAACAAACACTCGAGGAGCAACGTATGGCCATGCAATAGAGTTTTTGAACCTTTGGGAGCGTCAAAATGCTCTCTCTACCCATGGACGAACACAAAGGTTGCTCAAAGCTTAACCGAAAAGAAACGACAAAGCAACAACCATGCAAATGCAATGCAAAACAAGTAAGTAAAGCTAGGTTGCTTGTCAAGTTTGATCCACGGTTAGGCTTCTTCACACCTCCAAAGGAGGGTTATCGTAACCGTGTTAGCCAAGCCCTAGATGCATTGCAGGTATTTAAACATGACATATAATACAATGCAATGCAAGGGACAACACAAGCTCATCTTTTAAAGTTACTAGAGTCAAGCACATTGAGTTCACTTCTCAACCTACAAAAGGTAGCTTCATCTAAAGGTTTAGTGAAGATATCCGCTAATTGATTTTCACTTCTTACACCTTCTAGTGATATGTCATTTTTAGCAACGTGATCTCTTAGAAAGTGGTGCCAGATATCAATGTGCTTGGTGCGAGAGTGTTGTACCGGATTATTGGCAATTTTAACCGCACTTTCATTGTCACATAAAAGCGGCACCTTTTCAAGAACAACTCCATAGTCTAGGAGGGTTTGTTTCATATATAGGATTTATGCACAACAAGCCCCCACGGCAATGTATTCTGCCTCGGCGGTGGACAAAGCCACACTATTTTGCTTTTTAGATGACCAAGATACTAAGGATCTCCCAAGCAAATGGCATCCTCTGGATGTGCTTTTTCTATCAATTTTGCAACCGGCATAATCCGAATCGGAGTAGCCAACTAGTTGGAATCTAGCTCCTTTGGGGTACCATAGTCCGATGCTTGGGGTATACTTAAGATATCTTAGGATTCTTTTTACGGCACTTAGGTGAGGTTCTTTAGGGCATGCTTGAAAACGGGCACACATGCACACACTAAACATGATGTTGGGCCTAGATGCGGTAAGGTACAACAAGCTACCGATCATAGAACGGTAAAGAGTTTGATCGATTGGTTTACCTCCCTCATCTAGGTCGAGATGTCCATTAGTTGGCATTGGGGTCTTGATTGGCTTGCATTCTTCCATCTTGAATCTTTTGAGAAGATCCTTGGTATACTTTTCTTGAGAGATTAATATCCCTTCTCTCATTTGCTTGACTTGAAACCCAAGGAAGAATGTTAGCTCACCAATCATTGACATCTCGAACTCTTTTGACATCAATTCACCAAATTCTTTGCAATAGTCTTCATTTGTTGACCCAAAGATGATATCATCAACATACACTTGACAAATGAAGATCTCTTCTTTGAATTTCTTTGTGAATAGTGTGGTGTCAACCTTCCCAATAGTGAAGCCCTTCTCTATGAGGAAGTCCCGGAGGCGCTCATACCACGCTCTAGGGGCTTGCTTGAGCCCATATAGCGCCTTGGACAACCTATAAACATGATTAGGATATCTAGGGTCTTCAAACTCGGGAGGTTGTTCAACAAAGACTAGTTCATTTATGAAGCCATTTAAGAATGCACTTTTCACATCCATTTGATATAGTTTCATATCATGATGTGATGCATATGCAAGAAGGATACGAATGGCTTCAAGTCTTGCAACGGGTGCAAAAGTCTCTCCAAAATCAAGACCTTCAACTTGAGAGAACCCTTTTGCCACTAGTCTTGCCTTATTTCTTACCACTACCCCTTGATCATCTTGCTTGTTGTGGAACACCCACTTGGTTCCAATGACTCTTGCACCTTTTGGATGCTCTTCAAGTGTCCATACTTGATTGCGGGCGAAGTTGTTCAATTCTTCATGCATGGCATTCACCCAATCCGGATCTTGAAAAGCTTCTTCTACATTCTTAGGTTCAAGACAAGAGACAAAAGAGTGATGTTCAACAAAAGAATTAAATTTTTGAGATTGAGTCATTACACCCTTTGTAGGACTCCCTATGATGAGATCTTGTGGATGTGCTTGAAGTAGGGGTGAGTTTCTTCGATCAACCATTTGAGGAGTGGGATGAGGAGCATTAACATCTTGTGCTTGTGCCTCGGCTTGATGATGAGAGACATGGGTGTCTTCATTTTCAACTCTCTCATTCTTGTCATCATTTTGAGGCACATATGATGAAGATGGTGGATTGACAATTTGTACATCGTCTTCATCATCTTTAGGCTTGATGTCACCCACCGGCATGTTCTTCATGGCCTCCCTCAATGGTTCATCACCTACATCATCATAATTCTCAATTGCTCCTTGGGAGCCGTTAGATTCATCAAATTCCACATCATATGTTTCCTCAACCAAACCGGTAGCATGGTTAAATACTCTATATGCTTTGGACTTTGATGAGTAGCCAACAAGAAAACCAATATCACAACGTCTTTAGAACTTCCCTAGGTGTTGACGCTTCTTGTAGATGTAGCATTTACAACCAAACACCCGAAAGAATGAGACGTCCGGCTTCTTCCCATTTAGCAACTCATAAGGGGTCTTACAAAGGAACTTTTGTAGGAAGAGGCGATTTGAAGCATAGCATGTGGTGTTGATTGCCTCGGCCCACAATTTCTCCGGTGTGTTGTGCTCATCTAGCATTGTTCTTGCAAGAGTGATCAAGGTCCGGTTCTTTCTCTCAACTACACCATTTTGTTGAGGAGTGTAGGTTGGTGACACTTCATGCTTGATTCCAATTTCATCACAATAGGCTTCAATGTTGGTGTTGTCAAATTCTTTCCCATTGTCACTTCTAATCTTCTTTATCTTGACTTCAAATTCATTTTGAGCTCTCTTTGCAAACTTCTTGAAGCAATTTGCTACTTCGGATTTGTCATGAAGAAAGAAGGTCCAAGTGTATCTTGAGTAATCATCCACAATTACTAGGCAATAGAGATTTCCACCCAAACTCTTGTAAGTTGTAGGACCAAACAAATCCATGTGTAGAAGTTCTAGTACTCTTGATGTTGACATGTAGGCTTTGGTTGGATGAGTGTTTGCAACTTGTTTGCCAGCTTGACATGCACTACAAGGTTTGTCCTTTTCAAACTTTATATCCTTTAAACCTCTTACTAATTCTTTCTTCAATAGCTTGTTGAGAGTATTCATTCCAACATGAGCAAGACTCCTATGCCAAAGCCATCCAAGTGTGGTCTTGGTGAACAAACATGTCATCAAGTTTGCATCTTCGGAGGTGAAGTCAACAAGATAAAGATTGTTGTATCTAAAGCCCTTGAAAATCACTTGCTTGTCATCTATCTTAGTAACAACCACTTCATTTGGACCAAATAAGCATTGGTAGCCAAGATCACAAAGTTGCCCAACGGATAGTAAGTTGAAACTCAATGAAGCAACATAGAGCACATTTGAGAGAGAATGATCATTTGATATTGCAACCTTGCCTATACCCTTGACTTTGCTCTTTGAATTATCCCCAAATGTGATCTTGTCTTGACATACCCCCATCTTCTTCAAGTGAGGTGAACATACGAGGATCACCGGTCATATGTTGTGTGCAACCACTATCAATCACCCAATGAGATCCACCGGTCTTGTAGTTCACCTACACACAAGAGATCAAGCCTTTTGTTTAGGGACCCAAACTTAAGAGGGACCCTTAACTTTCTCAACTAGTGACTTGGCAACCCAAATTTTCTTTGGCCTATTCTTGTTAGGAGGACCCAAGAACATGACTTTCATCTTTCCACCTGAGTCCTTTCTAAGCATATAGTGAGCATTGAAAGCAAAGGGTCTAGCATGCTTGGGCAAGGGTTGTGGTGGAGGAGTTTTGCACTCATGAGCAAAATGACGTTCTTGTCCACACTCAACACATCTCTTTGGCTTGGGCTTTGTCTTGCTTTGTTGTTGTTTGGCCTTTACTTTCTTTTCTTGATTTGCCAAATAGCCAATGCCACTCCTATCCAACTTCATGACGGTGTTCATGAGTAGCTCACTTTGCAAATGTTGGCCTCTTGTGAACTTGCTTAGGCCGGTCTTGAGATGCTCTTTCTCTTGCTTGAGCTTCTTGTTTTCTTCAATGAGTGACTCATTTGAAGCTTGCTTCTCAAGAGCCATCAACTTCTTGTTCTCAACTTTAAGCATCTCATTTTCACTCTTGAGCTTGACATACTCATCATAGTCATTGGCCTCAACCACACTCTTGCCTTTGCCGTTAGAGCCTTGCTCAAAGTTCTCAACAATCAAATCATCACATGATGTAGCTATATCAATCTTAACAATTTGGTTAGTAGCATCATGTGTCTCAAGAGCAAGCTCATTGGCAACAATAAGAGTATCATAATTAATTTTCAAGGCGGTGTATTCTTCTTTTAGCAAATTTAGCCTAGTGATGAGTTCACCATGCTTCTTCTCAACTTTATCATGTTTATCTCTAAGCTCCTTGTTAGAAGTTTTAAGCTCTTTGAGAGAAGAAGACATAGTTTCATTTTGGTCTATGAGCTCATCCCTAGTCTTATGTGCACTTTCAAGCTTAGATGAGAGTGATTCATTTTCTCGTTGAAGCTCATCATTTTCATTTCTAGTCCTCCTTATGATTTTAGAATATTTATTTAGCAATTTTACTAGTTCATCATAAGAGGGAGCATCATATTCATCATCACTATCACTATCATCATCATCACTATCACTATTTTGTACCTTTCGATCACCCTTTGCCATAAGGCATAGATGAGTAGTAGAAGATGATGGTGAAGATGGCGGTGAAGGTGGTGATGAAGATGTCGGTGAAGATGATGATGGCCCAATCACAAGTGCGGCGATCTTTTCTTTGTCATTGTCACTTTCATCGCCGGAGGACTCACATGATGATTCAATGTCGGTGAGCCAATCACCAACAATATAGGCCTTGCTCCCTTCTTCTTGAAGAATTCTCTTTTCTTGCCATCTTTCTTCTTGTATGGCTTGTTCTTTCTTTTGTCATCTTCTTCATCACTTGAGTCATCTTTCTTGCCCTTATACTTATTCTTGTACTTATCTTTTGGAGGCTTTGGGCATTGATGAGCTAGATGGCCAAGTTCTCCACAATTGAAGCAATCCATTTCGGAGATTGGCTTCCTTTTGCTACTAGTGAAGAATTTCTTCTTCTTGCCATCGAACTTGATGCCACTCTTATTTAGCTTCTTTAGCATCTTGGTGGTCTTCCTTACCATGAGTGCAAGTGATTCATCATCAATGTCACTTTTACTAGAGCTTTCTTGCACAATCATGGCTTGGGCCTTCTTCTTTTTCTTTTCATGACTGACTTTGAAGGCCAAGTCTTTCTTCTTGGAAGATGATGAGCCCTCTTCCGAAGTGATGTGCATGTACATCTCATGTGCGTTGATCTTCCCCAATACTTGAGTTGGTGTTGCGGTGGAGAGATCACTTTGGTGAAGTACGGTGACAATGTGTCCATACTTCTCAACGGGAAGAACACTTAAGATCCTCCTTGCAACATCCGATTGACTCATTTTAGTGAGTCCAAGAGCATTTAGATCTTCTACAAGAACATTCAAACGAGTGTACATGTCGTTAGCACTTTCTTTAGGAAGCATCTCAAAAGAGTTAATTTTCTTTAATGCAATATGATAGCGTTCCTCACGCTCACTCTTAGTTCCCTCATGGAGAGCACAAAGATTTTCCCACAATTCGTGTGTGTTTTTGGCATTTCGCACACGATTGAAAATATCTTTGCCTAGTGCCCGGTAGATTGCATTTTTTGCTTTTGCATTCCACCGGTCGTATTTCTCCTCGTCACCACTTGGGTTAGCGGGACCCCTTATAGGAGGAAGCCCTTCGGTTGCGGCTCTAAGGAACCCAACATCTATGGCTTCGAGGTACGCCTCCATACGAATTTTCCAATATGGAAAATCATCTCCCTCAAAAGTGGGAGGTGGTCCTTCCCCATTAGACATCTTGCTCTAGGCGGTAAAGCCAAAATTAGGAGCAACACGGCTCCGACACCAATTGAAAGGATCAAGATGCCCAAGAGGGGGGGTGAATTGGGCTTTTCTAAAAATTAATTGCAAGAATTAAATCATATAAGCCAAACTTCACCCTAGTGCCTACTTGTGTTCCTTGTGATTCTACCGATAAAAGTTTTGCATTCTAAGTTCCAATCCTAGACTAGCAAGGCAATTCTAGGAAAGTAAACAAACAATGAAAGTAATGCAAGAAAGTAAATGCTTGAAAGTAGGGAATAGGAACACGGCGATGTTTTGTCGAGGTATCGGAGAGTCGCCACTCCCCACTAGTCCTCGTTGGAGCACCCGCGCAAGGGTGTAGCTCCCCCTTGATCCGCGCAAGGATCAAGTGCTCTCTACGGGTTGATTCTTCGACACTCCGTCGCGGCGAATCACCCAAAACCGCTCATAACTTGAGTTGGGTCACCCACAATCTCGTCGGATGATCACCAAACTCCCAATCACTACCAAACCGTCTAGGTGATGGCGATCACCAAGAGTAACAAGCTAAAACTCTCACTTGACCATAATAAGCCTAATGAGAAGATGGATGCACACTTGCTAGACTCTTGTCACTAGAGAGGATTCTCAAACTTTGATTCGCAAATCTCTATCCTCACTAGGGCTCTTGCACTTCCTTGCACTCTAAAGGTGTTTCTCAGCTGAACAAATGAGCAAGAGACCTCTAAAAGAGGTGGAGGGGGTGTATTTATAGACCCCTCAAACAAATCCAACCGTTACCTTTTGAAACAGCCAGACGCGCACTGACCGGATGCGCCTGTCGATATGACTGGACGCGCCGGTCAGGTGTAACGGTCGAATAACGGAAACCTGTGCTAAGTGACCGGACGCGCCGATCTGTGATGACCGGACGCGCCGGTCTGAGATGACCGGACGCGCCGATCAAGGATGATCGGACGCGTCCGATCATGCAAGAGCTCTCTGGAAAACTGACCTGATGCATCACCGCGTCCGATCA
Organism: Saccharum hybrid cultivar R570; assembly: GCA_038087645.1. Classification (NCBI taxonomy): domain Eukaryota; kingdom Viridiplantae; phylum Streptophyta; class Magnoliopsida; order Poales; family Poaceae; genus Saccharum; species Saccharum hybrid cultivar. The sequence goes on along the minus strand of JAQSUU010000235.1, from coordinate 1,365,369 downwards.
TAGGTGACCGGACGCGTCAGGTCACCACGGGACCTTACTGGAACATGACCGGACGCATGACCGCGTCCGATCATAGGTGACCGGACGCATCAGGTCACCACGGGACCTTACTGGAACATGACCGGACGCGCCGATCATTTCATAGTCGTGTCCGATTACTCTGTTTACCCTTTGGAACACATGTCAGACTGACCACCGCGTCCGGTCCTCTCAAGGACCGCGTATGGTTAGTCAGCGGAAAGCGCAGTGAAGATTTAGTACTGACCGGACGCGTCCGGTCGTGACCAGGACCGCGTCCGGTCATAGGTAAACAGCTCAAACATCTTCTAAACGCGATGCAACTTGAACCAAGTTGCTTCTAACTGAACTCTGAGCTTTTCTCGAGCTACCTAGTGCTAAGTTTGACAAGTGTGCACCACACCTAAACACAAGACTCGCTTATGCCCCTCTTCATAGTATGGTCAAAGGAAGAAACAAAGATCCTAACGACTATTCCAGATGTATCTCAACACCTTGACATCTGGAACTAACCGTCCTTAATCTTATCGTTGATCCTTTGAAAACCGAAACAATTTTCATCAAGGGACATGAATACCATATTGCCCAAAGCAGTTATCATCTCCATGACCTAACTTACCAACGTTTCTGCAAAACACACGTTAGTCATGGTAATTATGTGTTGTCATTAATTGCCGAAACCAACACCGGGGCCTAGATGCTTTCACATTCTAAGGTAAATTGTCATTATTTAAAAAGTTTTTCCCTAATTCTAGTATGCTCATAAATAAGAAGCAAACATGTTAGAGTTACAATCTTACTTGATTCAACCTGATTAACTCAGCATGTTTAGTTCCTTAATCTTGTTCCCAGCATCACTTTCTTGGTTCCATAGTCTTAACCAAATGAGCTAAAAGTGTACATCCTATCTTTGGGAGATGATGTCCATTATGCATAGATAGATAATCCTTCCATTAGTTAAGCAATTCAATTCTTTTGGCCAAATGTACTTTAATGCTATATTCATGCTCAACCTTTTGACCTTATCGCTCATGACAAAATTGAACAACGCATAACATCAACCTCATCCTATTCAATGTGCCCAAGATTAGAGAAGAATAAATAAAAAGATTTGGTTCTGTTGGTGTTTTCCACCAACAGAGCCTATGCACTTGATCTCTACCTTGTCTTTGTAAGAAGGACACACTTTGAGCAAAGTATTGGAGAGTTTGTCAATTCTCCAAATTCTACAAGTGAAAGTTTTGAACCTGTGAACATGCACACTAAGCAAGATGCCACCAGCTTCTACTATTAATGCTCTACTTCAGTCTGCTGGACAAGCAAAGAACAAGGGTGGCACCACCATCATCAGAATCACCATCACAATAGGTGCAACTATCAAGGTCTTCATCTCCGAGACCGGGAGATGCACTAAAGAATGAAGGACTTCTCTCTAGTCAAGTCCTATCTAGAGGACTTAAAAATTTGAACCCTCGTCGAGAGGTAACATCGGTAATTATACATATTTACTTTTAGCATTGCATGAATTATTTTTATTGTAGCATATTTACTTTTCTGCATTAGCATTACATTAGAAAAGAAAAATAAAAAGTTTTATTACTGCATATCGTCATTGCCTTATAAAAAATCCTAAGCCCCATGTGAGTAGATCTATGGTGTGTAAACACTTATGAAAATATTCATCGTGATGGCATAAAAATAAATACCATACATACGTATTTCCTTTTATGCATGTGAAAATAGAAAATCTAAAAAATAGTAGACAGACATCCTGCTAGAACTTTGTTAATTAGAAAAACTATTTAAACCCCACAAGAATAACTAATCTCTAAATGGTTGACCGCTAACCCTTCATCCTAATTTGTGCCACAAGTTTTTAGTGTTCTTGTTGAAGTATTTTACAGGATGACACGTATGATCAAGAGCAAGTTCATCCGGTCATCTTCACTCCACTTATGGATAAGGAGGGCATCCATTGGCACCATGCTCTAAGGAGGATCACTCAACATTCAACATTCGATCACGACAACATCTAGCTTGGGGGAGGAGCACCCCCCATGTATCTAGCTAAGTATTTCTTTCTTGTTTGGTTTTACTATTTTTAAGTTGCTATATTTGTTAAAAAAATAATAAAAAATACATAACAAACAAAATAAAATAAAAATTTATCTTAGCTAGTTATATATATATATTAGTCAGGTGTGATCTTAAATCTTGAAAACAAAATAAAAGGTGTGTCTAATTTACTTAAGTTTATTTTTAAGAGTTGAATAAAATAAGAGGAACTCATAATAATCTCTAAATGGAAATGATGAATAGTTGCTCTATTGTAATTTCTTTCAAGTACCTAGTTTTCAGCCTTCAATTCTCCCGAGTTTTAGATAAGATTGTTTTGATGTAAGGATTTACTCTGAACTTGAAACTCGTGGGTAGAAAATGCTTGATATAAGTCTAGGTAATTGATGGATATGATATGAGAAGGTCTAAGTTGTTGTTTATCTTGTTCCTAGTGACACTAAAGCTCTGAAGATTTACTTTTAAAAAACATAAAAATGCTACATGATGAGTTTCTGTATGATAAAGCTTGAATTCTCACCAGAGCCATACATGTTATTTAGGCTAGAAAAATTTCCACATATATGTTGCTTGCTTTTGCATTGAGTTTTGTCAAGCTTTGTTGATACCTTATGAGAGATTTGTCATGCACTTAAAATCAAGATCATGTACACACCACCATATGTACTATTCCTACACTATGGTAGGTGTAAAAATATGCCTTTCATCTAGATTCACCCAAAAATATTCTACTCCTACATTGGGTTTTTTATCCACCAAATAAATGCTCTAAGTTCTTGTTGATATCTCTCTCAAAGTTTTGTTGCAGAAAAGAGGCACGAGGCTATGCAAAAGTTATTCATGAAAAAAAGAGAAAAGAAAAAAAGAAGAGAGTTAAAAAATTAGACAGGTGTCTGAGATATCTAAAATAATGGGTACTTAGGTGCCTGCCTGAAAAAAAAAGAAGATGAGTAAGATAGCCCCTGCTCTCTAGCAAGTGTTTTCGTGTTTCAAAAGAGAGATATATTTTCAAGGAGTAGAGTAGAATTAGGATTAGCCACCATATATATCCACCATATATCCACACACATGCACATCTTAATTTGGTTGTATGACTTAACTCTCTTTGAATCCATTGTTTGACTTTACAATATATGCATTGCATGTATACTCTAGCTTTCTCCCTACCTATGAATTCCACATGAGCTTTAGTGGTAGGAAGAGAAAAAGACATAACACCTGTATTGCCTTGGTGAGGATCCACAAATACCACATATATTGAGAGACTTGAGAGTGTCATACAATGGAATCTCTGAGTTTTGTTTTAAAAAATTATAAAAACTTCAGAACAATGGTTGAACAAAGAACTTGAGACATAGTACTTGACTTGATCATTCTGTCTTTCAATTGCTTAAGACCCAAGTGAAGGCTAAGAAGCTCCATGGTTGAAGGTAATATGGGTAAGTTTGAAAATCAGATCTGTTTATTCTAATCCAGAGGAGAATTTTTGATTGAACGCATGTGTACTTTTGCAAATGATAAGCTTAGGAGAGCTTGTTGACAGTGGTTAACGACCATATTTAATAGTCAAATAAACATGCATAAAGGGCACAATTGAGATCACCAACAAAGGTTCAGGGTTTAAACTAATAAATTCCATGAGTTTTGGTGAATCTGTGTTTTCAGCAGGGTTTATCCAGAAAACCACCAAGGGGGACCTATTCGTCAAAGGGAACAACAGAATTCGACCACGAAAACTATATAGGAAGACTCTAGAACTTTTAAGAAGGCAAATGTAACACCCCTAGGTGTTAAGCTTGCATTCACATCCCAAATCATGATCATTAGCATTTCATGCATGTTCATCATCATATGGCAATTTAAGTTGGAATTAATTAAATTGTGAAAAACATATGTTTGAACCCTAAAGTATTGCAATTGCTAGCTAAGAGTGATAAAAATTTGTTTGGCTATAACTCTAAATGACTTAGAACTAATTAACATGATTTTTGGAGCAATTTTTGTATTCAAAATCTCCCCAAATTTTACTTTTAAAAATATTCCAGAAAAATGAGTTTTTATTTAAAATTTGGACTTTAAATCACTAATTCAAAATCTATTTAGAATTTTGAAAAGTGCCCTAAATGAAAGTTATAGAGAATTAAATTTTGAACAACTTTTATTTTGGGGGCAACTTGTGAAAATGCCTTTTTCATCTTCAAAATTTAAATTTAAATCAAATTATAAAATCTGGAATTTTATTTAGAAAAGAAAAACCATTTCCCAGCCTTAACGGGTCGCCGCCTCACTACCCAGCCTGCTCGCGAAGCGGCCCGGCCCGCACCAACGTCTGCCTCCTCCGCCGCCCCCGCACGCGCGCGACGCCATGGCGCTCGCGGCAGAGCTCGCCCGCCCTGTGTCACCCGTACGCCGGCGTTGGCCGCCCCGTGGCGCCCGGTGGCCCCCGCCGCCCATGCTAACCCCCGCTAGAACCACCTCCTCCCCCTCCACTCACTCATTCCTTCCCTCCACTCTCCACAGCCACAGCACAATAGCAGCGCACGGCCGTAGTCCTGCCTCCGCCACCGCGTGCGCCATCGCCGGAGACGGCGTTCCAGCCGTTCCGTCTCACCGCGAGTTGCTCCGTCTTGCCCTGAGCTCTGCCTTTCCCTCGCGCAGCCAGTGCTCACACCATTTGCCCGTGGTAAGCTTTCTCTCCGCGTGAATTGCTCGTCGGAGCAGAGCCGAGCTCGCCAGAGCTTCCCACCCCGTGGACCGCTCCCCTCCGCCCCACCTTTTTCCCTACTAGCACGTGCATCTTGTTCGCCATGACTCACCGGTGCTCGAGCACCCTTCCGGTGACCGTGGCATGGTCGGGGATGGCCGACCGGCGATCACCCACACTACCGCTCCGCCATTGGTGATGGCAAGCCTATTCCCGAGCTCCTCTGGTCATGCCGTTGCACCAACGTGACCGCCTTGGCACGGGGATCACGATGGTGGTGACCTCACCGCCGGTGAGCTCACCGGCGGCGAGAACCGCGCGGTCAGCGCTCCCCCGCCTCTGGGTGACTGACCCGTGGGGTCACGAGTCCACCTGTTAGTCTCAGTATGCGCTCGCGTGTGCACTGCACCGGGTGCATCTAACGTTTCCGGTGGCTGATGTTAAAAGGATTTTCGAAAATGATTTTTAGAAATTGTTAAAAGGGTTTCTAAAATCCATAACTTGCTCATTTTAGCTCCAAAAATTGTGAAACAAATTTTGTAGTGTTTTTCATGAGTAGATCTACAGTTTAAAAATGTTGCATGTTAGTTTTATGATACTTTTATGTGTAGGATTATTTAATTCTTATTATTGTTGTTTTCTCGAGAAATGTGTAATAAATCATAGAAAGGTCAGAAAATATGGTTCCACTTGCAATAATTTTCTTTTGTGATGTACTTTCTAAGAAAAATATGTGTCATGCATGTTCTGTAGAAAATTTTTTATGTGTAGTACAAGTCTTTAATATTGTTAATAATTGTTATTTTTGCTAGAGAGAAAAAGATGAATAAAACATGCATGTAATAATTTTTCTTTATTGATTGTTTATTGTGTAGAATGTAGGAAAAATTCTAAATCTGTTGTTTGATACTTTTCATAGTATAAAGTATTTTTATGCTCATTTTTAGACCCTAGCTTGTTATTTTTGTGTAGGCAGTTCTAGTAATCCAAATGCAATAAATTTTTGTGGCATGCTAGATTAGATGATAGTAAGCTACTGTAATTTTCTTAGATTTTTCTGTGCTATCAAATTAGGTGTTGTTGTTCAAACCTAGTTGCAATTAGGGTTTAATTAACCTTGTTAATGCATGACTAATTAATAAGATTTACTTTGGTGTATCTTTGAAGCATATTAGATTTCTATGGTGACTTGGCATGGTAGAGAATGTTGGTAGTAGTATACGAGTACATGTTCTTGGATGATGTTGACTACCTTGTAGAAGAGTTGTATTCCTACTTTATGCAATAAAGTAAACCTGTTCATCTACATCTCATTCATCATGATCATTACATGTCATCTTTGCAATGCACCTAGGCATGAGTACTTATACGTTTGCATCATACAGGATCGCAAGAAGTAACTCCAGTAGCAGTTCACGAGGAGCCGGAATAGCAGTCCGAGGTGCAAGAGCAGGAGGTGCCCGAAGCCGACGAGGAGGTCGGTGAGGATCTTCCAAAGTGTCCCGACCACTGTCCGAGCTCTTTCGAGAGAGGCAAGCTCCGGAGCATTTTTCTCCCTCGGTTTGCAAATATTTTATTAATACTTTACTTAACTGATGCATTATGTTTAGGAGTTGTTTGCAACCGTTGCTGCATTATACCTTATTTATCCTGTTCTACCATATCCTTGTTACCTTGGTATTCGCAGTCTAGAAATGCTTAGCTTGCTTAGACCTGTAGAAGTCGGGTGATTTCCTGTCACCTGCGAGCTATAGGTGGTTACCTAGATCTGCTTGAAGAAGTATGTCATCTGAGAATAACTAAGTGTTAATGTGAAATTGAGACCGGACGGAAACTTGCAAGGTTTCGGACTGTAGTGTTTTCCGTCTGTGTCGATTAAGGACCGACCGTTGTTGGGCCTTGAGTCATGTTGAATGCATGCCTTATATTTAGCTGGCCGAATAATGTACCTTTCGACCACGAAGCTGGGAGATTATTCAGGCCGAGTGGATTGCCCGCAACGCACTGTACCGGAGCAGTAGTGGCAGGATACGAGGGCGCGATGATAAGGCCAAAGAGCAGTCGGGCGGCCCCCGATTACATGTGGTTCCTAGCAAGCTTGAGACTTTACCTGAATGGTTGACTCGGTGACCAATACCTCACTTTAGTGGGTCAGTGAGGTTTGTGTGAGGAATAAATTACCAGCTGGTTAATAATCGATTCGAATCACCATCGTTCACTGGATAGTGAGCACTTGACTTGAGTTACTTCATCGTAGTAATTCTACTGGAACACTTGGATAGTTATATGGTATATGACATGATAGAAGTTGATGAATGATCATTGGTTATCCCTACCTATTTAATTACATGTTACTCTAGTACAGGTGCAAATGTAGTTGACAGGTTAATAAAGTTTAACTTGATGCAAAGCTTCTAGAAAAGATTCTTTAAATGCTAAAAATGCCTTTTTGCAAATGAGTCAGCTACCCCACCTTAAAGCCTATCATGATCCTTGGTGTCTTTTATTTTTGGTTCTGTCGGGTAAGTCTAGCTGAGTACTTTCACATACTCAGGGCTTTGTTCCCACTTGTTGCAGATAGGCAGATGTATTACGGCTACTGTATCAACTGCCTTTATCCTGCGATGGGAGAAGCTTAGAACCATGGGCAATGGTCATTCACTACGTCTCGTCTGATGCTTTTGTTGGAGATGATCCTGAGCTGGCACTTTATTTTAAACTCTGTGTGAGTGTGTGATTTGAACAATGCTTCTGCTACTTTTATTTGAAACTGGTTTGTAATAACTATGTTTAAACTCCGATGTATTTGCGACGCGAACTTTTATGTAACTTGTGATGGTGACCGCTGAACTTATTACGATCTTGGCTGGTATGTAAGTTGGTTTGAAATCCGTCGTGATTTCATGGACTACCGGGTTATACGGGCTTAAGTTTGCTAAATCGTCTGCTCGGTGGATGATTTTCTTACTTAATCTCGTATAATTGGTCAGTTCTGTTACAGCAAACCACCAAAGCTTGGGCCATTTGGCCATGATAGTGGGTTGGCCGGTATGGGCCCTATGCCGGCCGGCATCCCACGGAGCCCGCTCGCAGTCAGTTTCCAGAAACCTCCTAGGGTTGCATCTACGCCGTTCCTTAAGTTGGTTTGTTTCGAGGTCACACGGTGGATGCTCCGGCCTATAAATACAGCCCTGTACCCCCTCCCTGGAGCTATCCTGAGACCCTAATTCATATTCTCCAGTCAGGATCAATAGAGAGGGGTCCCATGAAAGGATCTACCTCTTAGAGCCAGCTATCAAGAGAAGATTAGTCATCATTAGGATCTAGTCTTTAGAAATAGAGAGAGGAGAGAGAAGGAAGAGTTTGGAGGAGGTGTTGGTCTATCGGTGCTCCCTCTACGACTTGTACCTTGGCGAAAGTTAACCTACTTCTGAGGTTTCTTTGGTAATCAACTTCTACTTTAAGTAAGCATCGTGTTTATATTGTTCTTCTGTTTTGTGACTCTTTTGAATGCTTTATTCCTATTCTAGAGGGAGTATAATATTAAATGTAAGTGTAAGTGTAAGTGTGGTGCTTAGACTTAGGTTAATCATGGTTGCACCCTGCATTCTAGATCGGTGGTAGTAGCGGGTGGTGACAGCCTCGTCTATCCTTTGTAGTCCACCTCTCGTTTATAGGACTAGTAGGGTTTTTAGGTGCTTATAGGGAAGAAACTCTGCATTTGTTCCTTATAAGACATCTCCCCAGATAGAATAGTAGAAGGCATAGCTTACCTAGATTAGAATTAGAACACTTTAGTGATCTCCTCTACACTTCTGACTTTCTTAAGTCTTGTTGCTACTCCGGGTTAAGTTGGACCGTAGTTAGCCTCATACATTTCCCTGTGGATACGATATTTAAAACCTCTAGGTGAAAGCTACAGTGGTATTAGTACGCTTACGGATTTACCTGTGTGCGTTAATTTATACCAACAAGGACGAAGGCCAAACTAGCCGTTGGGGGCTTCACCCCGCAACTTTGCGCGTCTGGCAGTTCGACCGCTAGTCTCCAAGGCTAGCGCGCGCACCAACCCAATGATTACGAGCAACCAGGGACCCATGTGTCAGCGACTGCTCGGCTATCCAACTGCCAGCACCCGTGGTCCAACCATGTGCTACATAGATAGGTTTGTACCCCGCACAAGCGTCTGGCTGGGCCGACGTGGCCCAACGGACCATATGGTCTTGCCTTTGTTTGAACCTAGGACCTTCCTGCGCATGCTTAGGCATCAGCAGTCCCACCGCCCAGCCTGGTGGTCCCACCACTTGGTGGGGTGATGTGGCAAATGCCTAGTGTTTGGTCCGAAGCCCTTGCGCACGCCGGTCTGATGCACTTTCCTGCATGCAATGGCACTTGGACCTGCATGACGGTCCCGCCGCCAGGGACAAAGTCCCTTGTTTCTTCTCCTTTCTTCATGTGTTTCAACCAAATAGCATATAGTATGATGGTTACAAAAACCGGCCTACAAGCATCATTTCAAACCCTTTTTCAATGTGCCAACTTCCCAAGTGTTCCACCAACTTATGTACATGAGTTAGCCTTTCACAAACATTTTTCAAATGATTTTCTATCTTCTCAACCACCACCAGATCCTAGCACCGCATGTAAAGTTAGATCGCTCAAGTGGCACTAGATGACCGATATGCAAACAAGAGTTTACCCCTCTTAATATAGTATGGTCATCTATCCTAAATCTAGTCAAGCACTTCTCTACTCAACTTTAGACTGGTGAAATGAAATAACCTAAAAAAATACCTTGGCCTTGCACATTCCATTTTATCTCCATGTTGGTGATGCTACACAAGCATCTAACCTCAATGTTTATCTAATGATGAACAATGATCATCCATAGTGAAAGCCCGAGTTTGGTTTTGGATAATTGATTAAACCTATTTGGACTAATCCTTGCATCTAAGTGTGTGACTAGATAGGATGGTCCAATCCAAGTGTTGGAGCAAGATGAAGTCCATGGTGATGGTGATGGACATGTGATAATGATCAAGCTCTGGATTTGGAAAAGAAGAAAGAGAAAAACAAAATGAGCTCAAGGCAAAGGTGATATCCATAGAGCCATTTTGTTTTGGTGATTAAGACACTTAGAGAGTGTGATCACATTTAGGATAAGGTCATAGTATTAAGAGGGGAGCTCTTATTGGACAACTCGATCATCTAGTGCCACCAGGTGTTGGAAAACTTGCATATGCATTTTAGGCCTAGTGCACAATCGGTGAGAAGTGTTTAACCTTTGGAAAATGGTTATGAAAATTCTAACACACTTGCACGTGATGGTGAAACACTTGTGGTGTTGGTTCATTTGCAAAGTTATCATAGGAGGCAAAGAAGGGGATGAAGTGCTACCTCTGTGGGCACCGTGACCCCCTGTCCGGTGCACCACCACCCCTAGGGTGGTGACCGGCTGGGCAAGGCCAAGAGGGAGGAGTTGGTGTTGCCCTAGGGAGCACCGCCACCCCTAGGGCAGTGCCCACCTAGCCTCCATCTAGAGAAGCAGCGTGGGCGCGGTCACCGACGCCTCCGGTGTTCATCGCCTCAACAACGGCGTTGCACCGCCTAGTAACCGCCACTGGTAGGGCAGTGCCACCACCTCTTTTATCCAGAGAGCGGGGGAAACCGAGTTGGGCACCGCCGCATGTGCCGTCCTAATTATCTAGAGAGGGTGCTTTCGGAGGGTTTGGCTAGGTGGTCACCACCACCCTGTCCGGTGACCGCACCGCCGTGTCCAGTGCCCTCGCAGAAACTGCACCAAAAGGGTAATGGCTCTATTTGCTTGTGGGCTTATAAATAGAGGTGGTGGCGGGCCTTGGCCACTCTCTTGGCACTTTCCACATCTATGTACACCCTTTGTGAGCTGAGCACACCACTCCACTCATTTGCACACTTGATTTCATGATCTTGAGTGAGATTGAAGAGCCTCTAGTGCATTGCTTAGTGTTCTAGCACCTTGTGGCACTAGTTGGGCGATTTGGGCTGGTGGATGTTGATATTTCTTACATCACTACGCACTAAGTTGTCATCCCTAGCATGATGCTCAAAATGTTGGTAATTGTAACTACACTTGAAAACTCTAAATAATATTAAAACATAAGTATCCGCAAGCGCACACCAAAATCACCTATTATAGCATTCTACCCAGAGTATTTCAAGTATCGTTTATTTATTTTAATCCCAAAGGAAGGACCATGAGGCAAATGTTTATATGACAAAATAAATGTGTAGACCTATGATAAACCAACCACTCTTATACATTAGCAGGGGTAAGTCAAGTAAAAGATAAATAAATGATAAATAAGTTCAACATGATAATGGTATTCCAGACATAGAAAGTAGAGGCTCATTAAAAGTAGTATGACTAATCTAGAGATTCGGACATAGTAAGAATTCCTAAGTTATTCCTAAATACTAAGTCTTGTTGCTCACTCTAGCATATATATCTTCATCTATTAGTAAAACTGAATCAAGGCAAAATTATAAGGAACATCAACTAGGGAGAATCTGAAACATAGTCTTCATCTCCTTCGAGACCGGGCTCTACCAATTAATCTATATACGAGGGGATGGACTGCAAAGGACTCAACGCAGATGTCACATACGCGATCTACCACCTCCCGGCACATAGCGGGCATTCACAGGGGAATTTCATATCTAAGCACCACGCTTACATGATCAAATCTACTTAACTCTCACACGAACTGAATTAAGTACTCTACGAACATATGTAAATGCAAATCATCAAATAATACTATATCCAATACATAACTAGAGCAAACTAAGAACATAATAAAGAGGAACATAATATTAAAATAGAACAAAGTCATAAATGAGATACAAAGGCAGATTACCAAATCTCCATACGAATAGATCCGAAATCCTGAGCAAATCGCCCAACTCTACTCCAAACTCTCAAGAAAGCTGATACTAAGAAATTAAAGAACTAGAGCTATCTCTATCTAATCTCTTAAAACCCTAATATCTAGACTACACTTGACTTATGATCAAGTGATGATGTCTTTTAGGAGGGGGTCTAGGTCTTTATTTATAGCCCTGAGGAAGAACCGTCAGCCCTTGGATCAAACCGACTCTATGAACCGTGGAGATGCATCCTAGGAGGTGGTGGAGGAAGTCTCTGGAAGGGCATAGAGGAATCCCTCTGTGGGGGGCCGAGTGGCACTAGGGTGGGGCCGGCTGGCCCTACCTGGCAGTTGTCGGTCCTTCGCTTTGGTCCCATGCCTTCTGGTGTCTTCTGGAGTCTTCTTGTGCATATTTCGTCGCGGCTAAGTTTTGTGGCCTTTTTGATAATTTAATCCTCTTTTCATTCTCTCTGGAATATCCCTGCTAAAAATAATAATTCACCAAACCTCATGGAAATTGTCAGTAATAAACCCTAAATTTTTATTGGTGACCATTTCTATGCATAAAGTTGACGGTTTGTGATGGATGGTAACTACCATCAACAAGCTCCCCCAAGCTAAGTCTTTACTAGTCCTTTAGCAAAGCAACTTAAATGATACAAATTAAGAGTATAGGGTTTCACAAATTTTGTACAACTCCTCAAAAGTACTCCTGCATTCAAACTAGAATTCTTCTCCGGATTAAAATTCATTGATCCATCTTTCAAACTTACTCATATTTCTTTCAACCATGAAGCTTCTGAGCTTTTTACCTGATCTTGAGAAATTGAAAGATAGAACAATTAAGTGAGCACTACGCCTCATATTCTTCATTCAACCTTCATTATGGAGTTTTTATAAGTTTTTAAAATAAAACTCAGAGATTCATTGCATGACACACTCAAGCCTCTCATCTATGTGGTATTTTTGGATCTCACTAAAGCAACAAATGTATGCCCTTCATTCCTGCACTAAAGCTTATGTGGAGTTCATAGGAATGGCATTCGTATGAGAAAACATACTTGCAAACATATATTGTAAAGTCAAACAATGGATCCAAAGAGAGTTGAGTCATACAATCAAATCAAGATGTGCAAGTGTACGGAATGAGGTGGATATTTATGGTGGCTAATCTTAATTCTACTATGCTTCTTGTAATTTTCTCTCTCTTGAACTTGGAAACAAATGTAAGAAAACATGAGCTAGATTCTTTCTTTTGCATAGCCACATGCTTCTTTCATATAAAATATTTGAGAGATAATACAAATGAATTGGATTATTTGACGGAAACCTAAATGGAATGTTTTTGGTGTTTCCTCCCAGTGTAGGAGAAAAACATTTTTGGTGGAACAAAATGAAGTGGTGAATGGGATGTGTGTACTGTGATCTTGATTTTAAGAGTATGACAAACCTCTCATAAGGCATACAACAAAGTTTGACTAAACTCAATGAAATACAAGTAGCATCAATATGAAAGTTCTCCTAGTCTAAATATATTCATTTTGGCTCTGGTAGGATTTCAAACTTTGTCATGTAGAATTCATCATGTAAATTTTTAGATTTTCAAAGATAAGTCTCTGGAAATCAAGTATCACTTAGAATAAGATAAATAGCAGCTCAAACTCTCTTATATCATATCCGTCAATTACCTAGATTTAGTTCAAGCATATGCTACCCACAGATTTCAAGTTTAGAGCAAATTCTCAAGTTAAATCAACTTTGTTCAACACGTAGGAGAATTCAAATCTGAAAACTAGGTACTTAAAAGGAATCATACTTGAGCATTTTTCATATTTTATTCGAGAGAGACTATCTTCAAATTCTACTTATTTATTTAACTCTTAAAATACAAAAGCACACTAATTCAAACTTAAAGCAAGCTTATACACACTCTGTTTTTTGTTTTTCTTCATTTTTAATCTGTCAAAATTAAACATAAATACTAGTAGAAAAATTAAAGGCAAAGTTTTATTTGGTTTTTTTGTTTTGCATTTTTTAACAACAATTTAAACTAATGAAAATAATACTCGTAGAATTTTATAAGAAAGAAAGAAATACTTACCTTGACATGAGGGGGAACTCCCCTAGTTAGATCACTGCTGCGGTGGTGGTGGTGGTGGGTACTGGAAACTCATCCTACTGAATAGGTACTCAAAGTTTGCTTGTTGTTGTTGCTCGTACTGTCGTATCTCATCAAATCTCTATGTTGCCTGCTGCTGCCATTCAACTTGTTGGTGAAGGGTGTTGTGCATCTCCTCCTGTCCTGCCTCGAGGGACGTTAGATGGTTGTCGACGCTCTGGTAGAAACCGGGCTCATCATAGCCCATCGGAGGTGGTGGATGATGATGGTGATTCTGAGGTTGATGATGATGTTGCGGAGGAGGCTGGTAGTGGTCCTGAGGAGCATGATATGGAAATGGTCCATGGAAGCTGTCATGGACGCCCCTAGAGAAGAAAGACATATGCCCTCTCTGTACACCGCTTGTGGTCTCCTCATAATTCTATGGATGATAATGGTCAAAATTACCTGGCCCCCAGCGTGCACCTATAGATGTCTCTGGCTCATAGGGAGTGTGATCCTCCCAGGGCTGATGATGTACATGAGACAGTCCCGGCTGATCAAATCCAAAGTAACTGGTGAATGCTGGCTCTACAGGAGTAGCATCTTCTCCCTGATGCCTCGAGTTTTGGTTCCTGGTCATGCGAGCAGAGGGACTCCTTCTCACTCCCTGTCCTGGTTTCTGCAATTCAAGATCAAAATTCTCCATGACATATAGAATGAGGGTTCGGTCTAGCAACTCGATTTCATTTATGTATCATTTATACATCATGACTATTTTTCTATTTCTCATTTTAAGGATGTGAGCATGATGAAAGAATGAATAGTCAATGACTCATCATGGTGTGGTGATATATGCAATGTTTGCATTATCCAAAAGTCCTAACCCATTGGCAATACGTGTTACCCATGATGTGCATGTTACTCCCCCTTTCTTTAACCCAGAAATAGTTAGCCAATAATGTGCCATCAATTTAACAGGTGAAACTTTTCTTTCTTGACCATGGCATACATTAATGTAAGTTCCTCTACTCTTGCAATCCTAAAGTTTTCTCTAGAAAAAAGAGTAACTCCTAACCATTTATGAATAAATCTCAGAGTGGGGTTGTGAATTTTATCAGTACAAGGTCTATGACAAACTGTTTCATTAGATATATCTCGCCAGAAATGGGTTATATCAAATTCTTCTAAAGCATCATCAACATCAACATTGCATGATTCATGAAATCCTAACATGTTGCTAAAATTTTTCTAGCTAGGTGAAAATGATTTATTAAAAAGTCTAAATAAAATCTTATTTTCTCCTAATTGCAGCGTGCACAAAAATTCTATCATGAGTAATCCACAGCCATTCTCAGTTATAGTCCAGGCATCTTTCTAACCAATATTTCTAAAATAAGTTGAAATTAAGAGTCCATACCTATGGTGTGCAGGAGGTCTGGATTCATGACTAGAATGGATGTGAACTCCTTATCTTTTAGCAGCTTGTAGGCTTCTTTCTCTTGGTCGTCTTGAAATTTGATTTGGTTATCCCTAAGAAGGGTATATACCTCAACTTGCTGGCACGAAGACGGTCCTTAAACAATGGGAGATGGTGGGTCAATTTCCATATCGGAGTTAGCCCGAGAAGAGCCTACCCGAGACGAAGTACGACTTCTCGTCGAACGGAAAGAAAGCATCAAAGTGAGGGCTTTCTTCACCTTCTTGCTCATCCTTACAGCACAAAGAAAATCACAAACAAAAACAAATTAGTGAAACAAAATGAGGGTTAGAAAACAAACGTTAGAGAATTAGCCGTCCAGAAAATTAGTCGTTCTAGAGTCAGTTGTTTAAGTTAGAATTTTTTAATTCAACTTCTCCTAAATTCTTGATTAATTTGAGTAGCACCTACCCTCTAATATTTAATTTCTCCTCAAGATTTTCAATAGCACTTCTTCACTTCTCCACTAAGCACTTTGCACTAAATCTCTTTTGCAACTTCACTCAACTTTCACTCACTCAAACTCTACTCAAATGAGGTGATTCTCAATTTCAAAATTTCAAAATGGATTCTTGAACTCAAGAGTGCAAAAAGGAGTGTGTGTGAGAGAGAGTTTAGCATCCAGGAGAAGGGGTTTTTTAAAGAGGAGGAAGAGGGAGGCCCGGCGACATGGGTGTGGGGCCGGCCGGCCCCAACCCTTGTCCATTTGCCAAATTATTTGCACGACATGTTCCCTAGTTCATCTCCATTTTAGAATGCAGCTCATGAGTGCTCCTTTCGGTGGACAACGTGATAGGATGAAATGGATGGTAGTGGAGGTGAATGGAAAATAATGGAGGGTGATAAGGTGAGTGGATGTGTGGTGATGGGCTATGGTTGAGTGGGCCCCACATGTCTCCCGTATTTATACTGTATAAACACACAAGTATGCAAAACAAAATTACTTTAATGAAACTACGAGAAATAGGAATTCTAATGATGGTATTTTTGTATTTTTCCACCACCACGGTAAATACTACTTACGGGGGTTTTATGCTCCGTAAATATTAATTACATGGGGCTTTAACTTTTACTATGCCATGATAGGAATTCTTATTTTATTTTCTAATGCACTCATTGCAAAAGTAAATATGTAAATGTAGTATGAAAAATTAAATTATGGATAACTACCGAGTTACCTCCGGCGAAGGGTTCAAAAATTTTAAGTCCACCGAACTAGACTTCTCCAGTTGAATTATTCTTCAGGTGTATTCTCCGATCCTAGAGATCATGACCTTGATTTTTGTTCTTCATGACACTCCAAAATTAAGCATTGCTCTGGTCTTGGCTTGAATGCGAACCGCTCTTCTTTTCCATTAATGTTGAATTTAATTTCTCCAGCTCCGACATCGATGTGAGCATTTGTGGTACTTAGGAATGGTCTCCAAAGTATGAGAGGTGTCTCATGTCTTCCTGCATGTCAACTACTACAAAACCTACAGGAATGAAAAAGTTTTGGATTTTTACCAAAATATTCTCAGCAATTCCTGCGGGGTAGCAGACCGACTGGTGGGCTAGTTGCAGACACATTAAAGTTGGTGTTAGAGTAGAGTAGTTGAGCTTGTCAAAAACCTTCTTGGGCATGACACTGACGCTTGCTCCAAGATCACATAATTCATTCTCAAAATTTTGGCTTCTGATTGAACAATCAACAGTGGGGCATCCTGGATCCTTCTTCTTGATAGGTGATATATTGAGGATGGCCGCACTACACTCCTCCATTAGCTTGACCATTTCCATAGAGGGTAAAGGTCTCTTGTTGTTGAGGATGTCTCAAATATACTTCGCGTATGTTGGTACCTAGATGGCATCTTGCAACGGAATATTGATATATAATTTCTGAATTACCTCTATAAACTTCACAAATTGGTCATTCATTTTGGCCTTTCTATTTCTGCATGGAAACAGTAGGAGAGTGGTGTCACAAAAATCTTGCTGTAATTTATATTGTTGTGGTAAAAGTCCACGTCTTTCTTCTCTTCTTTTGCCTGCACTATCATCGGTGTCTTACCTGCTCCTTTTGGGTATGGTGGATCACGAGTCGACTTACCACCTCTTGTGGTTATTGCTTTGACCTTCTCATGGTTAGTGGCAACAGGCATAGCAGAAGCTAACTGGGCTAATTGTAATTCTATCTTTTTATTGAAAATCATTTGTTTTTAACAGCAGAAGAAAACTATCCATTTTAGCACTTATACCTTCTAAGATCTTATCATTAAAAGCAAAGCTTTTTTGCAATGTTATCATTAATTCTAGCTTGTTTTAAGATTAAATCTCTCAAGGATGGTTGTTTAAAATTGGAAGAATTATAATAATTATTACCTTGGTACTTACCTTGATTGGTTGATCGAGGTTGACTCCATCCTTGCTTCTGTTGTTGTGGAACAAAGTTGTTAATGATGGTGTTGATATCTTCTGGTGACTCAGCAAATTCAACTCCTAAATATTCTCCACATCTACTCTAAGCATTGAATGCGTCTTGAATGGCTTGACAATCTCTCTTGTAATTGTCTCTCTGTTCTAGCCAATTTAACAGTACATCCATCTTGATTGACAATGCACATACTTCTCCTATAACTTCTTCAGTCTTATGGCATGATTGAGTATTACATGACGCCCAACTCTAATTTGCTGCTATCTTCTCCATAAGAACTTCAGCTTTCCAAGAGTGAGTGACATAAATGATCCTCCAACAGTGGCATCAAGTTGTTCACGTGATTTCTAAATTAATCCATGATAGAACATTTACATGTGCAACCATTCTTCCATTCCATGATGAGGACAATCTGAGATATATTCTTAAAAACACTCTCATGCTTCTGAAATAGGTTCACCTATTTGCTGATGGAAATCTACAATCTTTCCTCTTAAGGCAATGGTCTTGCCTATAGGGAAAAACTTTTCTAGGAAAGCTTTTGAATATCTTGCCCATGTATTGATTTGATATTTGTTGGTATAGAACCACTACTTTGTTCTTCCCTCCAATTAGAATGGAAACAAATGAAGTAGTATGACATCTTGAGCAATGTCCTTGATGACGACGGTGCTACAAATCTCCAAAAAATTTAGCAAATGAGCACTAGCATCTTCATGTGCCTTTCCACTGAATGTATTAGCTTGCACCATATTGATGAGGCTTGGCTTGAGCTCAATTCATGATTGTTGGTGTCAAGTGTTGGTCCAACGCGAATGTTCTCGGTGCTTGGAGCAGAGAATTCACGCAGAGTCTTCTCAGCCACGGCTCCCAAAAACTAATGTTAAGCTTCCTCTTAATTTGGTTGATTCTGATTGATAAAAAATTGTGGATCACAACCAGTCCAGCACTTACCTTATATAACCTACATAAACAAAAACAAACAAGGGTAGGCCTGCTAAAGCAAAGTTTATGGTTTATCTATAAGTATTTATTTCTATTGTCATATTACTCTTCCTTCCCCGGCAACGGCGCCAAGAATGCTTGTTGACATTTCTTACATCATTATGCACTAAGTTGTCATCCCTAGCATGATGCTCATAATTTTGGTAATTGTAACTATACTTGAAAACTCTAAATAATATTAAAACATAAGTATCCGCAAGCGCACAGATAAATCACCTATTCTAGCATTCTACATTGAGTATTCTGAGTATCATTTATTTATTTTAATCCCAAGGGAAGGACCATGAGGCAAATGTTTATATGACTAAATAAATGTGCAGACCTATGATAAACCAATCACTCTTATACTTTAGCAGGGGTAAGTCAAGTAAAAGATAAATAATGATAAATAAGTTCAACATGATAATGGTATTCCAGAGATAGAAAGCAGAGACTCATTAAAAGTAGTATGACTAATCTAGAGATTTGGTCAGAGTAAGAATTCCTAAGTTATTCCTAAACACTAAGTCTTGTTGCTCACTCTAGCATATATATCTTCATCTACTAGTAAAACTGAATCAAGGCAAAATTATAAGGAACATCAATTAGGGAGAATCCAAAACATAGTCTTCATCTCCTTCGAGACTGGGCTCTACCAATTAATCTATATACGGGGGATGGACTGCAAAGGACTCAACGCAGCTATCACCTACGTGATCTACCACCTCCCGGCACATAGCGGGCATTCATAGGGGAATTTCATATCTAAGCACCACGCTTACATAATCAAAGCTACATAACTCTCGCGCGAACTGAATTAAGTACTCTACGAACATATGCAAATGCAAATCATCAAATAATACTATATCTAATACATAACTAGAGCAAACTAAGAATATAATAAAAAGGAACATAATATTAAAATAGAACAAAGTCATAAATGATATACAAAGGCAAATTACCAAATCTCCAGACGAATAGATCTGAAATCCTGAGCAAATCGCCCAACTCTACTCCAAACTCTCTAGAAAGCCTATACTAGGAAATTGAAGAATTAAAGCTCCCTCTATCTAATCTCTAGAAACCCTAATATCTGGACTACTCTTGACTTATGATCAGGTGATGATGTCTTTCAGGAGGGGGTCTGGGTCTTTATTTATAGCCCTGAGGAAGAACCGTCAGCCCTTGGATCAAACCGACTTCACGAACGGTGGAGATGCATCCTAGGAGGCGGTGGAGGAAGTCTCTGAAAGGGCATAGAGGAATCCCTCTATGGGGGGTAGACGGCACTAGCGTGGGGCCAGCTGGCCCCACCTGGCAGCTGTCGGTCCTCCACTTTGGTCCCGTGCCTTCTGGTGTCTTCTGGAGTCTTCTGGTGTATATTTCATCGCGGCTAAGTCTCGTGGCCTTTTTGATAATTTAATCCTCTTTTTATTCTCTCTAGAATATCCCTGCTAAAAATAATAATTCACCAAAACTCATGGAAATTGTCAGTAATAACTCCTAAATTTCTATTGGTGACCATTTGTATGTATAAAGTTAACGGTTTGTGATGGATGATAACTACCGTCAACAGTGGAGATCTTGTTACTCTTGGTGTTTGCCAACACCTAGACGGCCCGGTGATTGGTGGATCGTCGAGCGGAGGAAGGTGATCGTCTCCAGCTCTGATCATTGTGATTGTGAGGGGTTCTTGTGCCTTCCCCGGCAGAGTGCTAAAGGCAACTCTAGTGGATTGTGCGTGCCTTGTGGATCCTCATCTTGTGTTGGTTGTGCGGCACCCGGTTGTGGGTTAGGCATGTGATACCTATTAGCACATGAACCTCCAAGTGAGTGAATTACCACAATGGGGACTAGCTTGCCGGCAAGCAAGTGGACCTCGGAGGAAAAATCATTGTTCCATCATTATCTCTGGGTTTCATATTGTGATTGATTGATTGATTGATTATCTCTTGCCACAGTGGTATAACTCACTACCTCTGTTGTGTATTTACATTCCTAGTGTAGCTAAGCTCTTTAGTATAACTAGTTTTGAGAGCTAGCTTGTGTCTTATCTAGTTTGGTTAGTGAGGCTCTTTAGTTAGCCTTTGAGAGCTCACTATCTTAGTGGTAGTGACCTAGCCTTGTGTGTGATATAGAGACTATAGCAACTAGAATTGTGGATAGAAGGCTTGCATTTTTAGTAGGCTAGCGCAACACTTGCTTCGCCATTTATTTGTCTAACCTCTTGGATTAAGTGTTGTTGTAGAAATTTTTATAGGCTATTCACCCTCCCCCCTCTAACCATTAGGATCTTTCACATAGGTGTAGCCAACCACGCTACCTTTGATCCTTGCCTATAGCATGAAGTTCCTCCATCATTCTTCATCAAGCCACCTGATCATCAACATAAATCAACACTTGTCTTTATCTTCCTTTGAATGATATGATCCACTTCATGTCACCATGCGGTCTTATTGGTTCATCGATCACAACTTCGCTTGCTCTTCATCGTTGTCTTGATCTATCGATACCAAGTCCTTGTTCAAGCTTCACCGCCACGCGGTCCATCGCTCCAAAGTCTCTCGGCTTGCCCTTCACATTGCAACCCGATCCATCATAACCAAGCCATGTCTCTTGATCTTCTCCACCTAGCCACGTGACACCATGTTATGTCTCATATTCAATGAGCTCCCTCCAACAAACAAATTGAGCACCATCAATATGCACAAGCCATCTCTCCACCATGGCTATATGTGTTGCTCACACTTGTGTACTTATGGACTAAGCACTTATGTATCTCAATATAAACACATATTAGTTCGCATAGGTTATCACTCAATTACCAAAACTAAACTAGGGCCTTTCACCATGCCCACACCCACTGGGTACGAAACCTGTGGGTACCCACACTCGTGGATATGATTGACATCCCTACCTCAAGGTGATTGGGACAAGCGAGAGTGCCCTTACTCTAGCAACATGCCTTGTGGTCGAATGATGTGCCTCTTCACACATTGGTATTTGTGCGCACGGTGTTCTACTCACATTGACACATCGCCAATTCAAAGCCACTTCCTAGACTTCACCCGTGGACGAGCTGATGATGAGTCTGCTAAACTATGTCAGAGTGTAGTGATTATCAATGGTTCAACTTCAATCTAACTGGGTCCTGATCCAACTAGGTCCGACGATCTTCTCTAGTGATGTGACCTAGTGAGAAGCCAAAGCCTGAACCAATCCTAGATTCGTATTGAGATTTGAGAAGGGTAGAAATACTATGCCATTTCCAACCATAAAACTATGACATAGATTCTATACTTGTCAATTAATATGAACACTACACATGGAAATTGTACTCCCAATAAATAGTTGCAACAAATAGAATTTTCAACCAATCATCTATATTCCCAATCAAATAAAGAGAGTGAACTCTTGAAGTGAGGGGTGATTTCTTAGCTGCAAGAGGTGGTTATAAACCTCCCTAGGCTGCCACACAAGTTGGCAAGCTCAAGGGCGATGCCTAGCCCACTACGAGCAAAGCTCCAAGAGTAATAAACCCAAAACTGCCAACCAAACATGAACCAAATGCTCCTTTGACTTTGGGAATCAATGGATCTGCTCTCCAATCGAAGTTTGTTGCCTTTTCTCTCAAGTTTTGATGGTGGAAATCAAAGATTGGCTTGGGAGCTTAAGGAGCAATAATGGGGGAGAGAGAGATGAGCTTTGGTCTATTCTGTAATGGTCTGATATGAGGAGGAAGAAGTGGTGACCGATGTGGCCGACCTGAAGGGTATAAATACCCCTTGTGTCTCAACGATCAGTTATGGGTGACACTGCCGCCCTAGCCAAAACAGTGAAGTCTAGGAAATATTCTGTGACTATTTTGGCAGGGTATAAGGATGTTATTTATGGAATATAAGCATCTAGTTGCACACTTGACCAACTATCCTTGAGTCCCCCTTGATAGTACGGCTTTTCCTAAACTCAATATTCAAAATATAAAAGAATTCAAACCTTCATTGAGTCAAGACAGCCATCATTTGTAATTGGGAGCTCCTCCAACCTATATAGCATCCTCCTTTTGCAATTCCCTGCTTGTCATCTCAATAAATCTCATTAGTCCTCTAATTCGGTGGTTATCAACACCAAAACCCACCTTAGGGCTTGATTGCACTTACAATCTCCCCTTTTTGGTGATTGATGACAACCCAGTTAGAGCTTACAAAAGAGATAAAACATAATCTGAGATTTTTCAAGCCATGAATGTAGGGTCTCCCCCTAAATATGTGAATGGGATTTGAATTCCCAAGTTTTGCATTAGAAGCCAAAATTCACATTTTTAGAAAGTGCTGGGGCCTTCCCCTACATCCATGTCTGTTGTGGGGTTCTACAAACTATGTCACAAGTATACACGTGATGCATATAATAGTTTATAAACAACAAGATCTGGTTGCTGTAGCAGAGGGTGGCATTGCCGCACCCTAAGGGCGGCACTGTCGCACTAGCCATGACAGTCAAATCACAATCAGATTCACATAGTAGATAACATGTATATAAATGAACATCTAGCACAAATATGACAAGCTAAAGCATTAACCAATGATACATGTCCAAATTTGATACAAATAGAGTCAAATAGGTAGCAAAAATACACAAATAGATTTTTAAGCGACCCTCAAACTCACAACCTAACAATCTACTCTCAGCGGATAGGACATGAAGCGCTACTGCAGTAGGACCATGGCGTCGAAAAAGAATTGACCCCTCTAATTTTCTCCCCCTTTGGCATCAAGTACCAAAAAGAGAAGAGAAAAGAAGAGAATTCAACTCACTCCTCGTCCAAGACAGTGTTGATACGTGCATTCCCCTAATGGTGTGTAGTGGCGGTGTAGTGTGTAATGTGTGTGGAGCATCTCGGTGGGGCAGCCCTCTGTCTGTAGTCGTGAAGTGTCTCCTCCCACTGAGCTAGCGGTCCTCGTGGCTGCTCCTCAGACTCAATGTCACCACCCTGATCATCATCATCATCAGTGTCTAAGAGGCTAGGTAAGTCAAAGACTGGAGGAGGTGGAACTAGTGGAAGAGGTGGGAGGTGCTCTCCTCGAAGCTCTCTTTGCTCACGCTGAGTATCATAGGCTCTCTCAGCTGCATATGAACACTTCCCATAGATGGCCTTCATCTATGACCCAATCTTGTTCTTCCAACTACCACTCCTCCTAGACCTAGAGTGGGAACCCTCAGGTATGTCCTCATGGGTGTAGGAGCTCCCCGCTCTCTGAGTGGCTGTTGTTGCTGCTAACTTGGTCTTCTCAATCTTGTAGATAGTGTGAATCCTATCCTTTGGAAATCTCAATCTTGTGACCCTCTCAATCATGAACATGAGATAGGAAGCATAGGGTAGCCCCCTCCTCCCATCATCCATAGCAAGACTGAGCTCAACCCAAATGAAACAAGGGACATTAAACATGTCCCCATCTAAAAGGTGAGCAAGCACATTTCTCACATAGCCATTGATGTTCGATGCTGCTCCATCCTTAGGGTTGATAGTACTCATGATGAGGTTGTTCATGACATAGTAGAAACTCTGGAGTCCACTCCTCCTACCATCTACTATGCGGGGATGCCTCCACATGTAGCTAATGTCACTGATCTCTACACGGTTCTCATCATGAATACAGGAATAAGTCCTGTGCGCCCTCCCAAAACCAAGAATCCGACTAAAGGTAACAAAGTCAATGTGATAGTGGCGACCACCAGTCATCCAATGTAGCTCATCTATGACCTTGTTCCAATAGTAAGTGGCATTGAACTAAGCTAAGATCTCCTCATTCCAATCATACCTAAAAGGCATGAGATCTGATAGCTCAAACCTATCACAGATCCTGATGGTAGTGTTGAACTCAGGCTCTTCCTTATCTTGTAGCACATTGAAGTCAATGTATTGCATCTTGCATATCTTCCCTTTCTTGCTAGTGAGGATGGAAGTAGCATAGAAGTTGGAATGAAAGACATTCCAAAATCTATAATTAATCCCCATGATATTCTGTGTTGTATAGGGATCCATTTCTCTTGCTTCCTCTGTTCCTTTCTAGCTCTTGGAATAGTCCACCACAGGATGTGTAACTGTGTCATTTGGAGCATGGAAAGTGAACTCATCATTGTTGTCCCTCATGTAGCTATCATCAAACTCGATGAGGTGCAAAGGAGTTCCAGGGCAGCCACCAAGAGGAATGGTGTGCCCTAGCTGCTGAAGCCTCTCCTCATTCTCAATGTATTGTTGATGAGCATCTCTATCATATGCAGGAGGTGCTGCTACACTGCTGCTAGTGCCCCTCCTCCTGCCTCAATGGGACAGCTGCTTGGTCAATATCTTTCTCTTTCCCCTACCTCCATCATCTCCATGTTCCATCTATGTAAAAGGATAGCACTAGATAAGAAACTATATATAATGAAGCTTTTGGAAATAGTTGCATGTTGGTTTTAACAAGAAGAAGAAGTTGGATAATGAAGTTGAGAGCCATCTGGACAATTTCACTAGACAGGGCGGCACTGCCACACTCAGGTGCTCCACAACCTCACTGCCCACTTTCTCATTCTGGCTAAATCCACCCTCCAACAATCTCTTCATGCTTCATCACAATCTCAACATCATAGTACACAAGAAAGTATGGGACATAGCCATGGATTTGAAAGTTCAGCCATGAAGAATCTAAAGAATGATCTTGGTGATTGAATCCAGCTGATTTAGGGAGTCCATCAATCAAATGAGACAGTCAATATGGCAGTTTGAATTTGCCAGGGGTGGCACTGCCACCCTCTAACCGCGGCACTGCCACTGTGTCCCAACTCACTCCATCAATGGATTCCAAAATCAATTCGATTCAACTATCAAAACCACTCCTAAACCCTTCCAGCAATACTTAGAAATCGAAATCCATCACTAATGAACTCGCATTGCATAGATCGAGTCAGTTTAGGGATTCACCTTGCTTGAACCCATGGATTGAGGAAGAAAGGAGTGAAAGGGCTCAGCCAGGAACCCTTGGCCATGGCTGGTGATGAGCAGGAAGCAGCCAGGCCAGGCACGGCACTGCCGGTCAGGGCAGCCGCGTGGTAGACGATGGTGACGGCGTGTGTGTGCGGAGGGAGAGAAGTGTGTGCGTGACAGCATCGGGGGAAGAAAGAGGGAGAGAGAGAGAGAGAGTGCTGCAGGGCTAGTTAGATAAGTGGAAAAAGAATATGGGCCCCCCAGAGCTGACTGTTGTGGGCTGAATTTCAGGTGAAATCCAGAGGGCGGCATTGCCGCACCCCAGGGGCGGCACTGCCGCCCTGCCCAGAATAGCAGGATTTAGCTACTAACTATGTGACTCTCTCTATCTTAGATATGGACACATATCCTCCATATATCATGACCAGAAACAAATAAACATTACAAACCATGGTCATGCTATATAGATCAAGTTTTATAAAACATTTTGAAACACTTTAAATAAAGTTTTCATAAAATTTGCCTATGTCGCTAGTTGATCAAACATTGGTGTGCTAGAATTCAAACCACATTAAGAGAATCAAGTATGTTTAGCTCACTACACAAAGCACAAAACCTGACTTATCAAGAGGCTTAGTGAAGATATTGGCTAATTGCTTTTCGGTGCTCACATGGCGAATTTAGATATCTCCTTTGGCTTCATGGTCTCTCAAGAAGTGATGTCAGATGTATATATGTTTGGTTCTTGAATGGCTTATGGGGTTGTTTGCAAGCTTTATGGCACTTTTATTGTCACACAATAATGGGATTTTGGTAAATTGACATCTGAAATCACGAAGGGTTTGCTTCATCCAAAGTAGTTGAGCACAACATGCACCGGCTGCAACATACTCGGCCTTAGCGATAGAGAGGGCTACACAATTTTACTTCTTAGAACTCCAAGACACTAGGAACTATCCAAGGAATTGACATGTCCCTAAAGTGCTTTTTTGATCTACTTTGCAACCGGCGTAATCAAAATCAAAATACCCAGGTAGATTGAACTTGGAGCCCTTAGGATACCACAAGCCAAGGTTAGACGTGTGTACTAAATATCTCAAGATTCTCTTAATGACCACCAAGTGACACTCTTTCGGGTTAACTTTAAATCTAGCACACATGCACACACTAAGCATAATATTGGGCCTAGATGCGCACAAATAAAGCAGAGAGCCAATCATGGAGCGATATACCTTGATGTCCATGGCTTTTCCTTTCTCGTTGAGATCAAGATGTCTATTGGTTGGCATGGGAGTTTTGATAGGCTTGGCATTCATTATGTCAAATTTCTTCAGCATATCATGGGTGTACTTGGTTTGTCTTATGAAAGTCTCTTCCTTCAATTGCTTGATTTAAAACCCAAGAAAGAACTTCAGCTCATCCATCATGGACATCTCAAATCTCTTGGCCATAATCCTACTAAACTCCTCACAATACACATAATTAGTACTACCAAATATTATGTCATCGACATATATTTGGCACACAAATATATCATTTTCAACTTTGTGAGTAAAGAGAGTAGGATCAGCTTTGCCTATTTCAAAGCCTTGTTTGAGCAAGAATTCCTTAAGAAATTCATACCATGCTCTTGGTGATTGCTTAACCCCATAGAGCGCCTTTTGGAGTTTGAAGACATGGTTTGGAAAATTGAGATCTTCAAAACCCGGTGGTTGCTCAACATATACCAACTCTTATATTGGGCCATTGAGAAATGTACTCTTGACATCCATTTGGTACAGCTTGAAGTCATGATGGGCAGCAAAGGCTAGAAGCATTCGGATTACTTCAAGTCTTGCTACCAGTGCATATGTTTCTTCAAAGTCCAAGCCCTCTACTTGAGTGAAGCCTTGAGCTATCAATCTTGCCTTATTCGTTGTCACCACGCCATTCTTATCTTGCTTGTTTCAAAAAACCCACTTGGTGCCAATTGCATTGGTATTTTGCCTTTCCACCAAGGTCCACACTTGATTTCTTTTAAAGTTGTTGAGCTCTTCTTGCATAGCCATGGCCCAATCCGGATATCCAAGTGCTTGTTCTACCTTAAGAGGTCCCAAAGAGGAAACAAACGAGTAAAATTGGTAAAAGTTTACTAAATGTGAACGAGTTGTTACCCCCTTTTGAAAGTTTGTTGTAGCCTTGGATGGTCAACACTTTCTTGTTTATGTGCTGAACCTTTAACTTCTTCTTGTTCAAAGATAGGCTCTAGGTTTAGCCCTGGTAGTGGAGTAGAATCAGTTGCTGCTATAGTAGGAGGGGCAGCACTGCCGCCCTCAACTATGGCACTGCCGCCCTGCTAATTGGCAGCAGGGGTGTGCTACACATCTGCATCGAGTACGTTAGCAGAAATTGGTGCAGCAACAACCTGAGGATCCTCTTCTTAGTGTCTTGATCTTCTTGTGCTCTAATGTCACCGATAGCCAATTGCTTGATTGCCTCACATGTGGATCCTCCTTTCCTACAACTCTTGAATCAACTTGCTCTACTTGAGAGCCATTAGATTCATCAAATGTCACATCTACCGCTACTTCAACTCTACCGGAGGTTTTGTTGAGGACACGATAGGCATGCTCATTTGATCCATAACCAAGAAGAATGCCTTCATCCACTTTAGGTGTAAATTTAGAGGTTTTAGGTCTCTTATTAAGTATGAAACACTTACACCCAAACACTTTAAAATATGACACCATGGGTTTGTTACCGGTTGAAGCTCATATGAAGTCTTCTTGAGTTTCTTGTGTAAGTAGAGGCGGTTGATGGCATGACAACTGGTGTTGACGGCTTCACATCAAAATAGGTCTGAAGTCTTGTACTCATCTAGCATTGTTCTTGCCATGTCAATGAGTGTCTAATTCTTCCTCTCTACTACACCATTTTGTTGAGGGGTGTATGGAGTTGAAAACTCATGTTTGATGCCCTCTTCATCAAGAAACTCTTCAACTTGGGTGTTATTGAATTCGGTCCTATTGTCACTTCTCACTTTCTTAATGGGGAGACCAAACTCCTTTTGTGCTCTTCTAATGAAGATCTTTACCTTCTCTTGTACCTAGCACTTATCATAGATAAAGAATACCCAAGTGAGACGGGAATAATCATCAATAATTACTAATCCATATTTGTTACCCCAGAGGCTAAGGTAGGAAACCGGTCCAAAGAGATCTATATGAATCAACTCCAAAGGTTGAGTGGTGGTCATGATGTTCTTTGGTGGGTGAGGTACGCCTACTTGCTTTCTGGCTTAGCAAGCTCTGCAAATCCTGCCTTTCTCAAATGAACATCAGTTAGTCCAAGAATGTGGTTGTCTTTTAAGAGTTTGGCCAAGTTCCTCATCCCAACATGGGCTAGTCGGCAGTGCCATAGCCAACCCATGCTAGATTTTGCCACTAAACAAGTCTTAAGCTTGGCCTTACTTTTGTTAAAATCAACTAAGTAAAACTTGTTCTTTAAGCGACCCGTAAAGACAATAGAGGAATCCTTCCTCTTAGAGACTTCCACACCCTTATCCATGAAGAGATAATTGTAGCCCATTTCACATAATTGAGAAATGGACAATAAATTATACTTCAAGGAATCAACATGTAAAACATTTGTAATTGAATGCTCAAGGGTTATAGCAACTTTACCAAGACTAATCACTTCCCCTTTAGAGTTATCACCAAATATGATATTCTCATTTGAATTTATTGTTGGGGAATATAATGAGAACATACTCTTTTCTCCAATCATATGATTTGTACAGCCATGTCAAGCACCCAACTCGACCCACGAAGGAGTATGCCTGCAAAACAAGTTTAGTTCCTTGATTGAAGTCACCAAATGTTCTTGGGGCCTTGCATGTTAGTCACTATAATCTTAGGAACCCAGTAGAAGTGTTAAGATAAATATTTGCATCTTTGCCAACATATTTGGCGATCACTTCTCCCTTGCTGTTGTTCTTCAACACAAAGCAAGAACTCAAGCTTTGTTGAGGTGCATGAGCCTTCGATTGACAAACATACTTGTTTGGATTACCCCAAATTGATTTCTTTGGTTTCTGGGGCTCTTGCTTTGGTTGGTACACCTTCTTCTTGGGCTTGACATGAGCAGAAGAAGAGGTAGCCTTCCCTTTTCTGTGAGGGGCGGCACTGTCGCCCTTCACAGCAGCACTGCCACCCTAGGCTGGCTGTGCTGCTCGGGACTGCTTTTGTGCCACCATCTGTGCAGGCTGTTTTGTACCTACTTTTCCCTTTCTCATGAACTGGACACACTCATATCCATTAATGACCTTTCTTCCATTGGTCTTACCTCCTTTTGTGTGCCTAAGCCCATCCTTGATGTGAAGATGTCTTCCATTCTTGTATTGTGGCTTCTTTGGTTGATCCTCTTTGCCACTTACTTGCTTCTTATCATTCATACACCCTTTACCTATCACATCATTTAGCCTCGCAATCTCCTTTCTCATTGTTTTCATATTAGTAAGGTTAGTGGAATAAACATTTAAATCAAGATTATAGCATTTTCCATAATCTTGGCTAGTGGAGGGAGTAAAGGTGTCCTTTATATTAGAGGGTTGTGGGGTGCTCTCCCAAAGAAGACCATGTTGCATCTCAAGTTCCTTGTGCTTTTCATTTAAGACACAATACTTTTCATTGAGTGCAACATTTGCCTTCTTAGTGAGAGCATGGTCTTCTTGCTCTTTGGCCAAAGCCTTGTGCAAGGAGGCCACCTCACTTCTCTCTAACTTAAGAGCTTCCTTGTTAGAAACATACATCTTCTCAAGTTCAAGAAGTCATCATCTTTAGCTTCTAACTCGGTTTAGACACTCTCTAAATACTCCATTAGCTTAGAGATAAAGAGTTTGGTCTTAGGGTCTAAATTTTTAGTTATATTATCAATCTCTTCATCACTTAATTCATCATCACTAGAGCTATCACCAAGATCACTACTAGAGATATCATTAGGAGAAGGTTTGGCTTTTGATTGTACCTTCTCACCCTTTGCCATAAGACAAATGTGACGGAAGAGATGATCATCATTATTGGATATGTTGTTGAAGAGCCTTGGTGTAGAGGATGTATTTTGGATGGCTACGGTTGTAATGTTCTCATCCTCATCACTTGAGCTCTCTTTAGTTGAGTCCCACTCATGCCCAATATGTGCCTCTCCCACTTGCTTGTGACTCTTCTTGTACTCATGCTTGCTCTCTTTCTTGTCCTTCTTATAGTTATTGTCCTTCTTCTCATAAGGACATTTAGCAATAAGATGCTCGGTGCTACCATAATTGAAGCACAATCTCTTTTTCTTATTAGGAAACTTTCTCCTCACTACTTTGTAGCCTTGCTTCTTCAAGCCCTTGTTGTACTTCCTCATAAAGAGAGCAACATCATCAATCTTCTTGTATTTGGTGCCACCACTTTCATCTTCACTAGAGGATGAAGTTGTCTCTTCTTGTTCTTGCACTTGCTTGACTTCTTTTGGCTTACTTGTTGATGCTTGCTTGCGGCCCTTTGCCTTGTTTGAGGTGCCTTGTTTGCTTGACTTGTTGGCCTTGAGAGCTACATCCTTGATTTTCATGCCATCTAGCTTGGCTTGCAATTCACCAAGCTTTTTTCTCTCATTTGCATCTTCTCTTTGCATATCGAATGTTAACAATCTTATAAGCACATCATTTGGAGTGAAGTGCTGAAAGGTCTTGATGGCTAGAGGGGGGTGAATAGCCTTTTAAAAATTTCTACAAAGACAAGCTAAACAAGTTTATCAATATAACAAATAGCGAGATGCGAGTTTTGCTTAGCCTATGGGGTGTTTGCAAGCCACCTATCCAATTCACAATTCTAGTATATTTGCACTCAACCGCACAAGTCAAACCGCACAACTTAGCTACAACCAAAGCTAACTAGCTACACAAGCTAAGAGCTACACTAACAAGCTAGCAAGGTAACTAAGAAAATAATACAAGAGAGAGTTAGAAGGGTATCACTGAGGGGCGAAGTATTGAGCCAACCAATCAATATGATCAAGAGATGAATTCCACAATTCACAACCATCGGGATCGATTAATCACAATAAAAATGATGACACAAAGATTTATCCTGAGGTTCACGTGCTTGCTGGTACGCTAGTCCCCGTTGTGTCCCTCTTCACCACGTGGTTCGGTGGCTAATCGGTCACACACCGAGCCTCTCAAAAGGCGCCACAAGAACCTACCAAATGGCAAAAGGTTGCAAATGACACGAGCAATCCACTAATGTTGCCTTTGGTGCTTCGCCGAGGTAGGCACAAACCCCTCACAATCACCGGAGGTGGCCAAGAACAATCACCAACTCTTGCCAACGCCTCCAAGCTGCTCCAAGCCATCTAGGTGGTGGCAACCACCAAGAGAAATAAGAATCCCACAGCAAATCAACCACCAAGTGTCAACTATATGCAATCTCACAATGCAAATGCACTTGGATCACTCAATCTCACTTCGAATATGCAAAGAATCAAGAGAGATGAGTAGGAGGGGATGTTCTTAGCTCAAGAGGATGTTAGAGAGTCAAAATGTCCAAGAGAAACTCCTAGGATCCGGCCAACAAGTATATATAGGAGCCCCCGGAAGAATAGAGTCGTTGGCTCATGAAATAGCCACACTCGGGGTGACCGGACGCGCTGGTCCGGCCTGACCGGACGCGCACAGCATCCGGTCGCTCCACCATGACCTCCCTGATGAACGCCATGTGTCTCACTTTGAATTTCATTTGTTCGATCATAACGGTCACTTAAAAGTACTCGTTCACGCACTAGAGTGACCAAACGCGCAGCATGAATTGACCGGACATGCCGATCGAACAGTGCCTACGCTCGCGAAGCACCGACCGGACGCGCTTCGCGCAACGACTGAACGCGACAGTGCCAGCGTCCAGTCGCGGTCTAGAGAGCTCCTATTGCGACCGGATGTGTCCGATCGCGTGTGACCGGACACGCCGCGTGTCCGATCAGCTCTTCGCCACGCTCTACTCCTCTGGGTGCCCGACCGGACTTCCGGTTCCGTGAGGGACCGGACGCGCCGGTTGCAAACCCTAATACCCACGCACCTGACTGTTATGTTGAACTGACTGGATGCGTCAGGTCAAACTATGACCGCGTCCAGTGCAGTGTCGGATCACCCTGATGACCTCCGTTCGCCTCCGTTTCTTTTCTGACTTTCGGCGTAGTGGAAAAAATAGTCGTTTCAACTCCTCGAAAACGCCTGAATCCCACCTCACAAGCTCGGTGGGAGGGAGAGAGGGACCCAAACCCTCTCTACCGCTCTAACTCCAACGCCATCGCAAATGTGCTAACACAAATAGGTGATCACGTCATGTGCGAGTGTATTAGCATTTTCACAATCATTTTTCGAGGCGTTATTAGTTCTATCCAAATGCATATGATTATGAAATGCACACCTAGAGGCACTTAGGAGTTCAATAGCCGCGTCATTCCCCTCTTTATAGTATGATTATCTATCCTATAATGTAACCACACTCACTAGGTGTCTTGGTTACTAAAACATAACCCTTAAGCATATACCTTTGCTTTGATCATGTAAGGTTGCGTCCAAATCCAAGTGTGGCCATCATGATCACCATGTCCATCTTGCCACCAACCTTGGAATGTACTAATCCTCATATGCTATATACAACTTAGGCATAGGATTAGTACTTAGGCATTGTCACTAATTACCAACACCAAACAAAGTCCTATGTTTGGTGTTGGTAATTAGTGACAATGCCTAAGTACTAATCCTATGCCTAAGTTGTAT
This sequence comes from Saccharum hybrid cultivar R570, assembly GCA_038087645.1. Lineage (NCBI taxonomy): Eukaryota > Viridiplantae > Streptophyta > Magnoliopsida > Poales > Poaceae > Saccharum > Saccharum hybrid cultivar. The sequence continues at coordinate 1,331,923 of JAQSUU010000235.1, read as the reverse complement.
GTAGCATGTGAGGATTAGTACATTCCAAGGTTGGTGGCAAGATGGACACGGTGATCATGATGGCCACACTTGGATTTGGACGCAACCCTGCATGATCAAGGCAAAGGTATATGCTTAAGGGTTGTGTTTTAGTAACCGAGACACCTAGTGGGTGTGGTTACATTATAGGATAGATAGCCGTACTATAAAGAGGGGAATGACGCAGCTATTGAACTCCTAAGTGCCTCTAGATGTGCATTTCATAATCATATGCATTTGGATAGAACTAATAACGCCTCAAAAAATGATTGTGAAAATGCTAACACACTCGCACTTGACGTGATCATTTGGTGGTGTTAGCACATTTGCGATGGCGTTGGAGTTTGAGCGGAAGAGAAGGTTTGGGGTCGGTTCTCCAGCTCATCCGGTCACTGTTTCGTTGAAGAGCTGCTCAGACTTGACCAGCGCGTCCAGTCAGTTATGGGACCAGCGTGTCCGATCAAGCCCAGCGCGTCCGGTCTGCGCGACCAGCGCGTCCGGTCAGCGTGACTTCAGCAGTTTCAATTGCCTAACAACTCTATTCGAAGGGGTACGTCTATAAATACTCGTTGGCCAGCTCAAAGTCATCTCTCTTGCATTCTTTGACATACTTGTGAGCACTTTGAGCTAAGCAACTCCCCTCCCACTCATCTCTCTTGCTTCTTTGCATATTCGAAGTGAGATTGAGTGATCCAAGTGCATTTGCATTGTGAGATTGCATCTAGTTGGCACTTGGTGGTTGATTTGCTGTGGGATTCTTGTTTCTCTTGGTGGTTGCCGCCACCTAGACGGCTTGGAGCAGCTTGGAGGCATTGGCAAGAGTTGGTGATTGTTCTTGGCCACCTCTGGTGATTGTGAGGGGTTTGTGCCTACCTCGGCGAAGCACCAAAGGCAATGTTAGTAAATTGCTTGTGTCATTTGCAACCTTTTGCCATTTGGTAGGTTCTTGTGGCGCCTTTTAAGAGGCTCGGTGTGAGACCGATTAGCCACCGAACCACGTGGTGAAAAGGGACACAACGGGGACTAGCGTGCCGGCAAGCACGTGAACCTCGGAATAAATCTTCGTGTCTTCACTTCTTTGATTGTGATTGATTTATCTCGGTGGATTGGCTATCTTGATTATCATCTCTTGATCATATTGATTGGTTGGCTCAATTCTTTGCCCCTCGATGAAACTCTCCTAACTCAACTCTGCATTACCTTCTTAGTTATCTTTGCTAGCTAGTTAGCTTTGCTAGAGTAGCTCTTTTGTGTAGCTTGCTAGTTGTAGTTGTAGTTACCTTCTCGGTTTGACTTGTGCGGTTGAGTGCAAATATACTAGAATTGTGAATTGGATAGGTGGCTTGCAAACACCCCGTAGGCTAAGCAAAACTCGCATCTCGCTATTTGTTATATTGATAAACTTGTTTAGCTTGTCTTTGTAGAAATTTTTAAAAGGCTATTCACCCCCCCCCCTCTAGCCATCAAGACCTTCCACCATGTCACATTGTCCAAGTATATTACCATGTGTAAGAATTACAGACAAGTGATCATGAATTCAGATTGATAGCAATGGCTCCCCCTACATGTATGCTATATGTTTGGATTTAGAAAGCATACATGCTTAGATAGGAAAATATAGGAGCATTGACTACCAATAGGTGCTAAGTGTTTTAGATTATAGACCTTTGAAGCGTGATACCATCGGAGTAGTGATAAACACCATCTTAGCACCTTGTGTAGTTAGATACCACTTAGAAAAGCACAAACATAACTAGAAACCTTGTGAGATCAACATTATAAGCAAGGCTCTAGTACCACTTTGAAAAACATGAAGCAAGAAAAATCTAACTACTTCCTAATCATGCTAGTACCTCAATATACCATTCAAATTATACTAGCAAGTCACCACACAAGCAATGTATCGGAGAAAAAGAAATGCATAACTATGCATCATACATATGAAGTGCACATGGAAATGCAACATTCATGTTTTAAGAGCTTGCTCCCCCTAATTGTGTGCTCAAAATTTTAGTTGATTCCCTTCTTTTATCAATTCTCCCCTTTAGGTTTTCTCCCCCTTTAGAATCTATCTTTGTGAACAACATTTTCTCCCCCTTTGGCACCAATGACCACAAGGGACCAATTTTAGATAGAATATCATGTCATGTTATGGGGTGAGGATCAAGTTTGTGATTCAACCTAGATTGCTTGCATGAATAAAATGCTTCGGTTTGATCCAAGGGCAAGCTTCTTCACACCTCACTAGAAGGGTTATCATGCACCATGTTGAAGCAAATATTTAGACAAGTGATCTAGATCAAACGCTTAGGATCACAAGCTACTTAAACAATTTATATGCTACCACTAGATCATACATAGCAAAGAAACAATAGTGGCACCATATAACCTTCAAATTCATTTGATTTTCATGAATGAGCCTAGAACATAAGAAATCATGACTAGATGCACTAAACATGTCCTTAGTATAGAATGTATGACATGTCAACCAATTGTACCTTGAGTTGTCTTAGAGGAGAGGCATGTCATATATGGGGTGCATCAACTCATGTTGGAGAAGTCAACTATGTTCAACTCATTCTTTAGCTTGTGAAATCTCTTCTCATCAAGTGGCTTGGTGAATAGATCGGCTAGTTGATCTTCGGTGCCTACACTCTCAATAGCAATGTCACCCTTTTGTTGATGATCTCTAATAAAGTGATGGCGAACATCAATATGCTTTGTTCTTTGATGTTGAACCGGATTGTTGGTTAGCTTCATGGCACTTTCATTATCACATAGCAATGGCACATTCTTGAAGTTGATTCCAAAATCTTTCAATATTGCCTTCATCCACAAGATTTGTGCACAACAACTACCCGCGGCGATGTATTCGGCTTCGACGGTAGATAGTGCAATACTATTTTGTTTCTTGGATGACCATGATACAAGTGATCTTCCCAACAATTGACAAGTCCCGAAGGTGCTCTTTCTCTCAACTTTGTCACCGGCATAGTTGGAATCCGAATATCCAATTAGCTCAAAGCTTGCACCTTTGGGATACCACAATCCAACATCTTGTGTATGCTTTAAGTACCTCAATATTCTCTTTGTTGCCTTCAAATGACTTTCTCTTGGTGAGGCTTAAAATCTTGCACACATGCATACACTAAACATTACATCAGGCCTTAATGCCATCACATAGAGTAGGCTACCAATCATTGATCTATATAGCTTTTGATCCACCATGTTGCCACTGTTGTCACTATCCAAGCTTCCATTAGTGCTCATTGGAGTAGTGATTCATTTTGCATCTTTCATACCAAACTTCTTTAGCATATCATTTATGTATTTGGTTTGGCTCACAAATGTTCCTTCCTTCATTTGTTTGATTTGAAGTCTAAGAAAGAAACTAAGTTCTCCAATCATTGACATTTCAAATTCCTTTGCCATCATTTTCCCAAACTCATCACAATAATCTTGATTGGTTGAACCGAATACGATATCATCAATATATATTTGCAACACAAACAAGTCTTTCCCAATCTTCTTGGTGAATAGAGTAGTATCCACTTTGCCCATGACAAATCCTTTGGATAGCAAGAAGTCCCTCAATCTTTCATACCATGCTCTAGGTGCTTGCTTCAATCCATACAAAGCTTTTCTCAATTTGTAGACATGATTGGGTTTCTTGTCATCTTCAAAACCGGGAGGTTGCTCCACATACACCTCCTCTTGAATATACCCGTTGAGAAATGTACTCTTCACATCCATTTGATATTGATATTGTGAGCACAAACATAGGCAAGTAGAATCATAATTGCTTCCAACCTTGAAACCGGGGTATAAGTTTCACCAAAGTCAAGACCATCTATTTGTGTGTAACCTTGAGCCACTAGTCTTGCTTTGTTCCTTACTACTATTCCATCTTGATCTTGCTTGTTGCGAAAGACCCATCTTGTTCCAATGACATTGTGATCACTAGGTCTCTCAACTAGTTCCCATACTTTATTTCTCTTGAAGTTGTTGAGCTCTTCATGCATTGCATTTATCCAATCCGGATCTCTCAATACTTTATCAATGTCCTTGGGTTCTTCCATTGACACAAAAGAAGAATGTGCACAAAATGATGTCAATCTTGATCTAGTTTGATCTCCCCTTTGTATGTCACCAATAATGGAATCCAATGGATGGTCTCTTGCAATGTTAATTGGTTGAAGCACTTGGACTTGATTGCTTGGATGTTGATGTTGATCATGAGTTGGAGATGATGAACTAGCCACTTGTTGATCTTGTTGCACTTGAGATGATGTACTAGCTTGATTTTGCATTAGAGAACCACTAGCTTGTATATTAGAACTTTGGAGCACTTGATCTTTGTTGTCATCCACATCAATCACTTGCTTTGGCCTAATATCACCAATATCCATTTCTTTCATAGCATTGGTCAATCGAGTTCCTCTCACGTCATCCAAGTTATCTTCTTCATCTTGAGAACCATTGGTTTCATCAAACTCAACATCATGCACTTCTTCAAGTTGACCACTAGCCAAATTTCAAACTCTATAAGCTTTGCTAGTAGTGGAGTAACCAAGTAAGAATCCTTCATCACATTTCTTCTCAAACTTGTACAATCTAGTGCCCTTCTTCAAGATGTAGCATTTGCAACCAAATAACCGAAAGTATGCAATGTTGGGCTTTCTTCCATTCAAGATTTCATATGGTGTTTTCTCTAAGAACTTGTGGCAATAGAGGCGGTTGCTATAGAAGCAAGCCGTGTTGATTGCTTCGGCCCAAAATGAATGACTCACATTATACTCATTCAACATTGATCTTGCCATATCAATCAAGGTTCTATTCTTCCTCTCAACGAAGCCATTGGATTGAGGTGTATGCTTGGCCGAAAATTGATGTTTGATTCCAAGCTCATCATTTAGCTCGTCAACTCTTGTGTTTCTAAACTCACTTCTATTGTCACTTCTCACTTTCTTGATTGTGGTCTCAAACTCATTTTGCACTCTCTTGATAAACTTCTTGAATATGTCAAATATATCACTCTTGTCCATAAGAAAGAATACCCAAGTGTATCTAGTGAAATCATCCACAATCACAAAGCCATACTTGTTGCCACCAATGCTTATGTATGTAGTTGGCCCAAATAGATCCATGTGCAACAACTCAAATGCCTTGGAAGTACTCATAATGCTCTTCAATGGATGAGTGTTGCCCACTTGCTTTCTGGCTTGACATGCACTACATAGCTTATCCTTCTCAAATGTAACATCCTTCAAGCCTCTAACTAAGTCATGCTTCACTAACTTGTTCAATTGCTTCATGCCAATATGACCAAATCTTCTATGCCATAACCAACCCATACTTGATTTGGTGAGCAAGCATGTTGAAAGTTGAGTGTCACTAGAATTGAAATCAATCAAGTATAGATTCTCATATCTAAAGCCCTTGAAGATCAAATTAGAGCCATCAACACTAACTATCTCCACATCATCAACACCAAAGCTACACTTGAAACCTAGATCACACAATTAAGCAACAGAGAGAAGATTGAAGTTTAACTTTTCAACTAGGAGCACATTGGAAATGCTATGATCATTTGAGATTGCAATCCTTCCAAGCCCTATTACATCACCCTTACTATTGTCACCAAATGTGATACTTTCAATGCCACTATCATTGGGTTTGATTGAGTTAAACATTCTTGAATCACCGGTCATATGTTGAGTACACTCACTATCAAGCACTCAATGCCTTCCTCCGGCTTTGTAATTGACCTACAAAATAAATTAATGTTTCTTAGGTACCCATACTTGTTTGGGTCCTTGGAGGTTAGTCACTAAGCTTTTTGGTACCCAAATGGCCTTCTTCTTTGGGCCCACAATTGGTGTACCAACAAACTTAGCTTGCACACCCTTCTCACCCTTGGTAAGAACATAACAAGAATCAAAAGGAATACAATCCATTTTAGCATGAAACTTATTGTTGTTCTTGTTCATTTTATTACAATTAATCTCTAGATGCCCAACTTGCTTGCATCTATTGCAATAACGACCATTGCCCTTCATAAAGCGAGGCTTTAGAGTAGCAAAGGTCGCCTTGCCCTTCTTGGGAGTATAGCCCAAACCCTCTTTGTTAAGAGAGAACCTTTGGCTACCCAAGCATTTTAGTAAGCGGGCATCCCCACCATAGGCATTGCCTAATGCGAGGGTGAGATCATCCACCTCTCTTTTGAGAGTCTCATTCTCAACCACAAGTGATGAATCACTAGTAGTAGAGGTAGAGTTGGTTGTGGTGGATGATGATAAGCTACATAAAGCATTAGTAGGACCAACACATAAAGAATCATCAATAATATCACATGTTAGTCCAATATCACAAGTGACAATCACTTGCTCCTCCTTAGCTTCCTTCATGAACTTCTCCAACTTGAGGTCCTTTTCCTTGATGAGCTCAAGTAGAGTGGAGTGGGCTTCCTTAAGCCTAGTGTGAGCAACTTCAAGATCCTCGTGGTCTTCCTTTAGACACTCACGAGAGGCCTCTAGCTCATCAAAGGAGTTTCTAAGAGCTTTGAGCTCTTGTTTAATTCCTTTGCACTCCTTACTCTTTTTTAGAGCAACAAGCTCCTCCATCAAGGCATCATTTTTATTGCTCTTGGCAATGAGCTCTTGCTCCAAGATTTTACACTTCCTGGTTGTCCTCTTGTAGCCCTTGCTCATTTGATCTATTATGCCTAATGGATCATCCTTGGAGTAGTCCTCATCCTCCTTATCATCACTCCTATAACCATCACTAGCACAAGAATCATCATCACTATCATCATATTTTACCTTAGTAGGCTTGGCCATAAGGCATGTTGATGTAGTGTCGAATATGGATGGCTTGTTGGAAAGGGCGATGCTTGCAATGGCTCTCCAGATGGGCTTTTCATCATCACTTGAGCTATCGTCATCATCACTATCGGAGTTATCACTATCCCAAGTGACCACATAACCACCACCCTTCTTCTTGTTATTGAATGTGAAGCTCTTCTTTGCTTTCTTCTCCTTCTCTTTCTTATCCTTCTTGTTCTTCTTGAGCTTCAAGTCCCTATTATGAAATCTCTTATCTTCATAGGGGCAATCCACCACTACGTGATCGGGGCTATTGCAATTATAGCAAAGGATCTTTGCCTTCATAGTGTCTCTCCTCTTTATTGCCCCATATCCTTTCTTCTTCATGCATCTTGTGCACTAGGAGGGTCATGGTCTCATCATCGAGTGGATCATCATCATCGCTCTCCACCTTGCTCTTGCCCTTAGAGGATGAAGCCTTGAATGCAATGGGCTTCTCTTGCTGGACATTGGTCTCCTTCTTCTCTTCTACCTCATCTTCATCATCATTGTATTAGGCATCAGTCATTATATCTCCAAGCACATCGGTTGGTTTGACCTTGTCCAATCCCTCTCTAAAGATCATTCTTCTCAAAGTGGCAAACTTCTTGGTTAAGCACATCAAGAACTTATGTGAGAAGTCCTTGTCCTCAACCTTCTCTCCAAGCCCTTTGAGATCATTGACAATGACTTGGAGCCTATAGAACATCTCCAGAATGGATTCATCATCCTTCATCTTGAAAATGGAGAACTTGTCCTTGAGCATATATAGTTTGGCACTTTTTACCATTGAAGTGTCTTCATATGTTTCTTCAAGCCTTATCCAAAGCTCATTTGCCTTTTCAAGATCTTTGATTTGCTCAAATACTTTGTCATCAATGGCACGGTAGATTGTGTCAAGTGCCGCCGTGTTGCATTGTTTGTTGATGCGGTCATTTGGAGTGAGATTTTCCTCATCAAGAATGATGTATCCTTCTTTGGTCACATCCCAAACCTTCTCATGTATATTGCCTAGATATTGCTTCATCTTCCTTTTCCAATGATCAAACGAAGAGATGCCATCAAAGAATGGAGGCTTGTCATTAACATGATTGAACATAACTTGAGCCATCTTGCACCGAGGTTGTTAAGCCTTGCAAACGGTGACCACGGCTTTGATACCACTTGAAAGGTCTTGATGGCTAGAGGGGGGATGAATAGCCTTTTAAAAATTTCTACAAAGACAAGCTAAACAAGTTTATCAATATAACAAATAGCGAGATGTGAGTTTTGTTTAGCCTACGGGGTGTTTACAAGCCACCTATCCAATTCACAATTCTAGTATATTTGCACTCAACCCATAAGTCAAACCGCACAACTTAGCTACAACTAAAGCTAACTAGCTACACAAGCTAAGAGCTACACTAACAAGCTAGCAAGGTAACTAAGAAAATAATATAAGAGAGAGTTAGAAGGGTATCACCGAGGGGCGAAGTATTGAGCCAACCAATCTATATGATCAAAAGATGAACTCCATAATACACAACCATCGGGATCGATTAATCACAATAAAAATGATGACACGAAGATTTATCCCGAGGTTCACGTGCTTGTCGGCACGCTAGTCCCCGTTTGTCCCTCTTCACCACGTGGTTCGGTGGCTAATCGGTCTCACACCGAGCCTCTCAAAAGGCGCTACAAGAACCTACCAAATGGCAAAAGGTTGTAAATGACACGAGCAATCCACTAACGTTGCCTTTGGCGCTTCACCGAGGTAGGCACAAACCCCTCACAATCACCGGAGGTAGCCAAGAATAATCACCAACTCTTTCCAACGCCTCCAAGCTGCTCCAAGCTGACTAGGTGGTGGCAACCACCAAGAGAAACAAGAATCCCGCAGCAAATCAACCACCAAGTGCCAACTAGATGCAATCTCACAATGCAAATGCACTTGGATCACTCAATCTCACTTCGAATATGCAAAGAAGCAAGAGAGATGAGTGGGAGGGGATGTGCTTAGCTCAAGAGGATGTTAGAGAGTCAAAATGTCCAAGAGAAACTCCTAGGAGCTGGCCAACAAGTATATATAGGAGCCCCCGAAAGAATAGAGCCGTTGGCTCACGAAATAGCCACACTCAGGGTGACCAGACGTGCTGGTGCGGCCTGACCGGACACGCACACCATTCGGTCGCTCCACCACAACCTCCCCGATGAACGCCACGTGTCTCACTTTGAATTTCATTCGTTCGATCATGACGGTCACTTAAAAGTACTCGTTCACGCACTAGAGTGACCAGACGCGTAGCATGAATGGACCGGACGCGCCGATCGAACAGTGCCTACGCTCGCGAAGCACCGACCGGACACGCTCCGCGCAACGACCAAACGCAACAGTGCCGACGTCTAGTCGCGGTCTAGAGAGCTCCCATCATGACCGGACGCGTCCGATCGCGTGTGACCGGACACGCCGCGCGTTCGATCAGCTCTTCGCCACGCTCTACTCCTCTAGGTGCCTGACCGAACGCTCCGGTTCTGCGAGGGACCAGACACGCCGGTTGCAAACCCTAATACCCACACACCTGACTGCTGCATTGAACTGACCGAACGCGTCAGGTCAAACCATGACTGCGCCCGGTGCAGCGTCGGATCACCCTGATGACCTCCGTTTGCCTCCGTTTCTTTTCCGACTTTCGGCGTAGTGGAAAAAATAGTCGTTTGAACTCCTCGAAAATGCCTGAATCCTGCCTCGCAAGCTCGGCGGGAGGGAGAGAGGGACCTAAACCCTCTCTACCACTCAAACTCCAACACCATCGCAAATGTGCTAACAACAACAAGTGATCACGTCATGTGCGAGTGTGTTAGCATTTTCACAATCATTTTTCGAGGCGTTATTAGTTCTATCCAAATGCATATGATTATGAAATGCACACCTAGAGGCACTTAGGAGTTCAATAGCCGCGTCATTCCCCTCTTTATAGTATGACTATCTATCCTATAATGTAACCACACCCACTAGGTGTCTTGGTTACTAAAACACAACCCTTAAGCATATACCTTTGACTTGATCACGTAGGGTTGCGTCCAAATCCAAGTGTCGCCATCATGATCACCATGTCCATCTTGCCACCAACCTTGGAATGTACTAATCCTCATATGCTATATACAACTTAGGCATAGGATTAGTACTTAGGCATTGTCACTAATTACCAACACCAAACATAGAGCTTTCAAGTGCTCAAACCTCTTCTTGTCTCTAATTAAGGTGACTACGGTCTTATTTCTTGGTGAATAAGCTCCCAACATGACTTTCACTACCTTGTGATAATCAGGCTCATCACCACCATAGCCTCTAATCTCGCTCACCAAGGTCATCAACCTATCAAACATCTCTTGTGGCTCTTCTCCATCAACAATCATAAATCTATTGAGTTTGGCCATCCACAAATCAATCTTTGCTCTTCTCACTTTGTCAACACCTTCATGTGCAAGATGCAAGGTCTTCCAAATCTGCTTTGCAGCATCAACATTCATCACTCTATTGTACTCATTTCCATCCAAGGCACTAAGAAGAATGCTTGTGGCTTGGCCGTTGAGGTGGATAGCTGCTAGCTCTTCATTTATTGCCTCATCGGGATCTTCTTGTGGCTGAAATCCATTCACCACAATCTCCTAAAGACCGGGGTGAAGACCTGTAAGATAAGCTCTCATCAAGTGCTTCCACTTGGCGAAGTTAGTCCCATCGAATGGGGTAAACTTCCCCGCAGGAATGTTGATGAAAGATTTACGATCATGGTTAGATAAATAAGAATAGTTAAAGGATACGGCTGCATATTTCTTCTTCTTGTTGCTGCTACCCTTGTCCTTTATCTTCATCTTTTTTATCACCCTTGGAGGCATTGTTGACGGTAGTTATCATCCATCACAAACCATCAACTTTATGCATAGAAATGGTCACCAAAGAAACTTAGGGGTTATTACTGATAATTTCCATGAGTTTTGGTGAATTATTATTTTCAGCAGGGATATTCTAGAGAGAATGAAAAGAGGATTAAATTGTCAAAAAGGCCACGAAACTTAGCCGTGACAAAATATGCACCAGAAGACTCTAGAAGACATCAGAAGGCACGGGGCCGAAGTGGAGGACTGGCAGCTGCCAGGTGGGGTCGGCCGGCCCCACCCTAGTGCCGCCCGGCCCCCACAAAGGGATTCCTCTACGCCCTTCCAGAGACTGCCTCCACCGTCTCCTAGGATGCATCTCCATCGTTCGTGAAGTCGGTTTAATCTAAGGGCTGATGGTTCTTCCTCAGGGCCATAAATAAAGACTCAGACCCCCCTCCTGAAGGACATCATCACCTGATCATAAGTCAAGAGTAGTCTAGATATTATGGTTTTTAGAGATTAGATAGAGAGAGCTCTAGTTCTTTAATTTCTTAGTATAGGCTTTCTAGAGAGTTTGGAGTAGAGTTGGGCGATTTGCTTAGGATTTCGGATCTGTTCGTCTGGAGATTTAGTAATTTGCCTTTGTATCTCATTTATGACTTTGTTCTATTTTCAATATTATGTTCCTCTTTATTATGTTCTTAGTTTGCTTTAGCTATATATTGAATATAGTATTATTTAATGATTTGCATTTGCATATGTTCGTAGAGTACATAATTCAATTCGCGAGAGAGTTAAATAGCTTTCATTATGTAAGCATGGTGCTTAGATATGAAATTCCCCTACGAATGCCCGCTATGTGTCAGGAGGTGATAGATCGCGTAGGTGACAGCTGCGTTGAGTCCTTTGCAGTCCATCTCCCGTATATAGATTAATTGGTAGAGCCCGGTCTCGAAGGAGATGAAGACTATGTTTCAGATTCTCCCTAGTTGATGTTCTTTATAATTTTGCCTTGATTCAATTTTACTAGTAGATGAAGATATATATGCTAGAGTTAGCAACAACACTTAGTGTTTGAATAACTTAGGAATTCTTACTCTGACTGAATCTCTAGATTAGTCATACTACTTTTAATGAGTCTCTACTTTCTATCTCTGGAATACCATTATCATGTTGAACTTATTTATCATTTATTTATCTTTTACTTGACTTACCCCTGCTAAAGTATAAGAGTGGTTGGTTTATCATAGGTCTGCATATTTATTTAGTCATATAAACATTTGCCTCATGGTCCTTCCTTTGGGATTAAAATAAATAAACGATACTCGGAATACTCTGGGTAGAATGCTACAATAGGTGATTTATCTATGCGCTTGCGGATACTTATGTTTTAATATTATTTAGAGTTTTCAAGTGTAGTTACAATTACCAGCATTTTGAGCATCATGCTAGGGATGACAACTTAGTGCATAGTGATGTAAGAAATGTCGACAGGCATGATATGACTCATCATCATCACAATCGTCCGAGTTACTCGATAGTTCACTTGATGATGCATCATATGCCTTCTTTTCTTCTTTCTTCGCTCTAGCTGCCCTTCTCTTGGCTCGTTCTTCTCTCTTGATTCTTCTAGCTTCTTTTCTCTTCTTCTTGTCTTCAAGCCTTTGCTCTTCTTTCTTCTTTTCTCTTGCCTCTGTATTTGCGGTCTTGATGGCTTTTTGATCTTTTCTTTCTTTCTCCCCGCATCAGTCATCTTGAGGTCTTTAAGAGTAGTGTTACTTGCTATCGAGAGTGACAGCTCGTTGCTGCTACCTTCACCCTCGTGCACACTAACCGCGTCTGGATCGACGCGAGTGCCTTTTGAACCTCCTCCGGCTTCCATACTTCACGCGGTGAAGCATATACGAAGCAACTCGACTCTGATACCACTTGTAGGATCTCTGGTCAGCCTAGGAGTGCCTAAAGGGGGGTGAATAGGCCTACAGAAATTCAGCTCAAAATCTTATCAGACCAGAAGGCGGCACTACCGCACCTACGTAGAGAAAACTTAGCACAATTTGAAATTTAACCAACAAAACTTAGATCGGATAAAATTTCTAACTTCCTGCAAGAGTATTAGTCACAGAACACCAGCTGTACGCAGCAGAACAAGTGCCTCCAAGTAGATCGACCACAAACCCTAGAAGCACCTCAACAACAATAACAATAGTAATGCAAGAATGTAAATGAAGCACAAGGTGACACGGTTGTTTATCCCGTGGTTCAGCTTGTCACCAAGACTTACCTACGTCCATGTTGTTGAGGTATGCCACAAATGGTTAGGGCTTGCCACCAAGGCTTGCATTTCCCTCGTTCTCAAATCAAGAGAGTGAACTCTTGAAGTGAAAGGTGATTTCTTAGTTGCAAGAGGTGGTTACAAACCTCCCTAGGCTATCACACAAGTTGGCAAGCTCAAGGGCGACGCCTAGCCCGCTAGGAGCAAAGCTCCAAGAGTAATAAACCCCAAACCGCCGACCAAACGTGAACCAAATGCTCTTTTGACTTTGGGAATCAATGGATCTGCTCTCCAATCGAAGTTTGTTGTCTTTTCTCTCAAGTTTTGATGGTGGAAATCAACGATTGGCTTGGGAGCTTAAGGAGCAACAATGGAGGAGAGAGAGATGAGATTTGATCTGTTTTGTAACGGTCTGATACGAGGAGGTAGAAGTGGTGACCGTTGTGGCCGACCTGAAGGGTATAAATACCCCTTGGGTCTCAACGGTCGATTATGGGCGGCACTGTCGCCCTAGCTAAAACAGTGAAGTGTAGAAAATATTTCTGTGGCTGTTTTGGTAGGCATTAGGATGTTATTTATGAAATATGAGCATCTGGTTGCACACTTGACTAACTGTCCTTGAGTCCCCCTTGATAGTACGGTTTTTCCTAAACTCAATATTCAAAATATAAAAGAATTCAAACCTCCATTGAGTCAAGACAGCCATCATTTGTAATTGGGGGCTCCTCCAGCCTGTACAACATCCTCCTTTTGCAATTTCCTACTTGTCATTTCGATAAATCTTATTAGTCCTCTAATTAGGTGGTCATCAACACCAAAACCTACATTAGGGCTTGATTGCACTTACATTAAGCCTAATTAATCCATCATTTGCACATGTTTACTGTAGCACAACATTTTCAAATCATGGACTAATTAGGCTTTAAAATTTTATCTCGCAAAATAGTCTCAATCTATGCATTTAGTTTCATAAATAGTCTATATTTAATACTCCATGCATGTGTCCAAACATCTGATGGGACAGCGACTAAAGTTTAGGAGGTGGAACCAAACACCCCCTTAATTAATGACATGAAAACCATTCATTAGGCCTGCCCTTATGACTGGTTTAAGCCGCAAGTAATCAGCAATATGCTCATGTTGGTGATGCTCATTATTGTAATCATAGATGCAATGCCCCAAATGTATCTAGAAACATCCGAATTAATTCATGTTGTAATAGATAGATTTCTCCACCAGGAATAAAATGAAGGCCTGTGAGCACCTTTGCAACTGTTTAGATGATGTTCACCACTGCTTGTCCTCTGTTAATTAGTGCTCTCTCCGATATTGTTCACGTCGCACTGTCCGTTCTTCCTATACAACACTATTCGTACTATTATTTTGCTGTTGAACGTGGGTCACTGTTCAAAAAAGTGTTTTACTGATCGCTGGACTGTTCATGTGCTCTACCGTAACCGGCGCTGTGGCAACGCACCTGCCTGCCTAGCATAATCGTTAATGCCCTGTCCAGGACATCCGCCGGACGGATGGCCCCGTTAGTGGTCGTGATGCCCACGAGGCTTTCTTATCCTCTCCTATAACCGAGCTCTTTAGGCACCGTAATTTGTTAAAAAAAATATCGTTGCAGCGCCGTGAGTCCATGACTTCGCTTCACGACCACACTCTGCCGCACTCCCACCCGCCTTCCTCAACGCCGCCACGCCCGGCCACATCTTGCACTGCTCTGTGCCCTGCGCCATGCCCTCATCCCCCTCACCCGTCACATAAGGAGAGGAAGGGGAGGCCTGCGCCTACACCCCCATCTAGCGCGCCCGTCGACAGGAGGGGAGGCCTGCGCGCTGCACCAGGGGTGTACACTGGACCGTTGCTCTCGACGTCCCCCTAACCCGAGCTTGCTGGCTATCGGAGTTCCCCACCATGTAGGTTGTGGCCGCCGGCAATGCTGTGTTTCAATTGTTTCAGGTGTTTCAGACTTATGTTTCAAGTGTTTCATCTAGATGTTTCAAAAGAAGATCGGAGATGTTTCATATGTTGCAATGACAGCATACGCATGTTTCAAGCCTATGTTTAAAATGTTTCAGACGCATGTTTCAAGTGTTTTTATCTAGATGTTGCATATGTTTGCTACGGCTGCACACGCATGTTTCAAGTGTTTGTTTTCACGTGTTTTAGATGTTTCAGACTTATGTTGTAAAAGTGAATTTGGATGTTGCATATGTTGATATGGCTATACAAGCATGTTTCAAGAGCTTCAAATGTTTCATCTATTTCAGTTGTACGTTGCAATTGTTTCATCTTTATGTTTCAAAGTAGATCAGGTGTTGCACATGTTGCAATGCGCGCTGGTGGCTGGCGGACAGCGGCCTGCCGTAGCCACCTGGTGCTGCTGCCGGGACGCCGTCGTGGTTCAAGTGCGGGCACGGGATGGGCGCGGCAGGCCACATGCCTGGTGCTGTTGCCGGGGCGCCGCCATGATTCATGTGCGGGTGCGGTGGCGCGGTTCCAGATGCTGACGCGCGATGCGGGTGAGCGGGCGCGGGGCACGGGATGCAATGCGGGCGGGCGCCGGTGCAGTCGCGAAGCTTCGTCCGGACAGACGCCGCCTCCGGAGTAGGATTTGGCGTGGGGGCGAAGGGAGTTGCATACGTCAAACGCAGGTGTGAGAGCGGCATCCGTTCTGGACGCTAGTCGTCCTGTAGCATAATTGAAACATGTATATGCAGAATACCAAGTTATGTGGACCAGACCTCGACTTGCATAACTCCATTCCCCCCCCCCCCCCCCCCCCCCCCCCCAAAAAAAAAAAAGAGTTTTGAGCTTGAATCAGGCAGGCCTTTCTATCTGCAAGCAGAGAGCTCCATGATGCACGTCATGCATATACAGTATATATGCAGTGTGGTAAATCTTAAAAGCCACATATTCACGTTCTGCCACGACAACATTCAACGGATGCAATAATCCAAAAAAAAAGCAATGATAGTTCACACGACTAGATAGCGAATTTTTTTAAATGAAGA
Source organism: Saccharum hybrid cultivar R570 (assembly GCA_038087645.1). Taxonomy (NCBI): domain Eukaryota; kingdom Viridiplantae; phylum Streptophyta; class Magnoliopsida; order Poales; family Poaceae; genus Saccharum; species Saccharum hybrid cultivar. Next base: position 1,315,889 of record JAQSUU010000235.1, on the reverse strand, counting down.
CTCAGATGACGATTTAACATGACTGACGATAAAAACATTGAGCTTCCAAGTTCCAACCATCAAAATGGAAGTGGTATGCCAATGCCGATAAGCGACAATAAGCTCAGAATCAGAATGAGCAAGACGTAAGGGCTGGCGCCTGGAATGAAATTACCTCGCCTGCTATTATTACTTTTACGAAAAGCTCGACACATACTGGTAATACACAACGGGCGATAGTGAGACGAGACCTGTGATATGACGGAAATAAAAAAGAAATTACACTAGTTACAACAGTTTCCCCAACAACAAATGGCCTAATAGATACATCACCCGCCACCTAAATTATCACATCTCCCAATGTTTTGTGACCTCTTATGAAACAGTTGCCTGGTTCCGCTGTCCCCCAGACGATATACCGGTAGCCTATGATTTTGACATGAATAATGTACACTTCACATTCTCCTGTTCCTCTCCCTATTCCAATCTCCTGCAGATCCTAGAGAAGAGGTCAGTGTTGCTTTCCTCAACTTCTGCTGGTTCTCATACTCCTTCTCAAGCCGTGCCTGTGATGACACCTGGACCGGATGCCTTCCGCCATTTCCATGGGGCTGCCTCGTATCGACCATAAGACCCCACTCGGACCTGACAGGAGAAGCACTATCTTCAACAGGCACAGGCCACCTTATGGTTCCCTTACCAGGATTATTCAAGCGTGCAGAATCATTCTTCCTGTCAACAATTTTCTTGGTAGAGTGACTGCTCCCATTCCAAGTTGCATCATTGTTACGAGAACCTGACGAGCTCTCAGTTGTACCAAACTGGGATGAGGTCTTCCGGGCTTTCATCACCTTTTCAGATGGTGATTTTGGCCACTTAACTGCCCCATTGCTGTATCCTTGGCCACTCCATGATTCAGTGCTGCTTTTCATATCACATAAGATCTCAGCAGCACACTGTATCTTTGGCGATACTGCTTGTGAGAAAGGAAAGCTCACATAAGTAAATCATCAAAAGTAAGATAAACTGAAAATGAGTCATACCAGATGAATGCCCAGAAAACAGTATTTTCTGATACAGAACGAGTGCCTAGCTATAGAGATAAAGAATTCTTAGGTACTTCTATTCTGGCTTAACATGCAAATGCTACATGACACAAGATGGCATAATATGGTTCAATATAATATTGAATATGTAGATGGCATAATATAGTTCAATATAATATTGAATATGTGAGGCCAACAAAGCATTTGTACATCTAGAATAGTGATCTATAAGCATGTCGAATTATTCAAATTTAATTTCTTAGCAACTAGTCCCTCCGTTCCAAATTGTAAGTCATTTTGGCTTTTCTAGATACATATACATATATCTAGACATTGCGTATATCTAGGTGCATAGCAAAATCTATGTACCTAGAAAAGTCAAATCGACTTGCAATTTAGAATGGAGTACTATTTTCATCAAGGTAATACGAATACCAAAGTAACTTATTCCAAAATAGATTTTGGCCTACCTTGAGAAGTTTTTAAAAGAGAATGTTCACTGTCATGCTTCTGGAAACCATCTAAAGAGTCAACATGATCCAGGGGTTGCAGTTGGTGAGAACCATGCTCACCCCCAATTTTTCTTGAGTGAATGTTCTGTACAAGTGATCCGGAAGTTGATTCCGTGCCACACAAATTATATTGTCCATCACATGAATCCGTTATACATAATTTCGCTGCATCCATCTCTTGAAGGAGATCATCAATTCTATGGACAGAAGTATCTTCATAATCTAGAGGAGTGATGTTGGATCCGACCCGCACCCATTGCCACTGGGAGTTACTCCTACTTGACCCATGTTTACCACAGTCAACACTTTGTCGACAGCCCCCAGCCTGTGAGTGTGACCAAGGAAATGGTGGCAAACTAGCTCCATGAACTGTCATGGAAGGCATATAAGGCTTAACTCCAGCTGTGCTCTCACTTCCAGGTGCTAAAAGAGAGTCCAGATCTTGTCGATGAGGAAGTGTTAAACGGCTTAAGATATCTTTTGGATGACGAAGTGCAGTATCACAGACATTGATTTGTGATGAGTCCTGGGTAGTAGTATTAAAAAGGTCAAACAAACTTTGAGGCACAGACATGGTATTGGTAGTAACACTGAATATTTTACTTGCCTTAACCAAGGGAGATGGCTTGTCACCACATTTCTCTTTGATATCACAGCTAGAAGTGATTGCAGAAGGAAGTTTAGGGCTCAGAATGATATTAGAGTCCTTTCCATGGCAATAGTCCATGTCAGAAAGCATAGAAAAAGCTTTTCTGACAGAGACTAGGAGTTCCTCTTTCGTGCGCAATACCTTCTTTCCTTTCTCTCTTCCTAAGCTGGAATACTTGTAAGTGCCATCGAGAAGTTCGCTCAATGAGAGGTTTTCAATGTGATTTGTGATGTCACGAACATCAGATTTAAGGCCATGTGCTCCTGAATAAATATGTCGACCACTGTAAGTTTGATGCAAATCGGTTTGACCATAAGGCAGAGATTTCTGAATGTTATCCATGCTATATGAGATGGGGAAAGAAAATTTTATACTACAAAGGCCACATGGCATAAATAATATAGAATAGAAGCATACACTGCAAAAAAAAAAAGGCATCAAGACCTAAGTAACATAACATTGTTAAGATTGTATGTAGGCCTGCCAAATTAGTTTATGCAAGTAAAGGCATACAAAGAAACAAACAAAGTATCATCAAACACACAAAAAAAAGACTACGTAATAAACATTTTTGTCATTAAAAAGCAGGGATCTAAAGAGAGACATGGAAAAAAAGAAATTAGAATATTGATAACTCAAAGAACCATGTCATGCCTATTGCTACTGCCAATCCTTGAATGAGTGTGAAAACAAACTCCAAAGAAAATAAGATGGTAAGAGCAATTGGAAACCTTTTTTGGAAAGATTAAACAGAAAATGATGTGACATTTTGAGGAAGAAAAAATACTATTATGATTGAGAGGGTCATAATCACATTCACGCAAGATTCAACTGAACTTCAATCCCTAGGAGTTGATTCCAAAACCCACACAATGGAATGGACAAATCGATAAGGAAAATGGAAACAGCTCATACAGACATACAACTAACCATAATTCCTTGTAAGTGCACAACTAGAGTCCATTATCATATATTAAGTTAAGAGGATGAGGCTTTGAAATATACGACCAGAACCAGAGCTTCAGAAATCTTTGGAGAATGGCATTGTCAAAAGTAAGCAGACTCTGAATAACATGTACCAGTGCAGCATTAAGTATGCAAAAGCTAGATACTGCTAAATCAAGAGTTAACCTCCCTATAGAATTATTTAATATGTCTAAGCAATGTTAGGAAAACAATTAGCAGACCTTCATACAGAGACATTTGACATCCACCTATCCACTAAGCTCGTGTGATCAGACTTAACAAAAGAAATAACGCAGTGCTAAGATATAAATGCAGGATGTAGATGCAACCAGTTACTACATACCAAGTACGCTGTTTCCTGAAAAACCAGAATCAAAATTTGCTAGACCAGCCTTCGATGAATAACAATCATATTTTGATCTGACACCAGACCTAATATTCTTCTTATCAATTCTCTTTGCATCAGAAATGCGCTTCTGCTTGAGCAACCGAGATTTTTCTGTGTATAATTAGGATAAGTGCAGAATTATTTATTGTCAGAATATCAAACAGAAAAGCAGCATGTGCATTAAAGCAAGTAGAACAAATGAGCACTCAACTATATCTATCAAATGTGCATAAAGATTTAAAAAAAAAAGTATGGCAGGGAGTAATTAGTACTGCGGGTCTGGTTAACGAGTGGCTATTAATTTTGTACGAGCAAAATGGCCAGTAAGTAGCAGGAAGAACAGGCACATATTTCTTCTTCCTTTTGGCTCATTCAATCTGCAGCCTGATTTCTAGACTTAACTATAATTAGAAAGGTAAAAACCATTTCCTAATGAATGTCCTGACCCAGTGCCATTAACTACCCCCACCCCCCCACCCCCACCCCCGAGATTACCAGGAAGAAACAAGAAAATAATTAAAAAAATATATGACAAGTAGTAGCTAGTACAGCAGATGGGGTTAATGAGTGGTTGTTAATTTTGTATGAGCAAAGTGGCCAGAAAGTAGCAGGAAGAACAGGCACATTTTTTTCGAACAGGCACATTTTTTTTCTTCTTTTTGGCTCATTCAGTCTGCCATCTGATTTCTAGACTTACTATAATGAGATGGCTAAACCCATTTCCTAATGGGATGTCCTGACCCAATGCCATCAATTAGCAGCCAGAAACAAGAAAAAGGTGAACCAATCTTTACCTGACCAGAGCCCACTAAAGCAGTTAATCAACTGCTGTTAGGTACTTTAACCATTTCAATAGTCTCTTGATGATGGGTATAGTTATTCAGCAACATTAATTACTTCGTTTAAATCATTTTAGCAAATACAGCCTGTTCACTTGAGCTTTCAGCCGCTTATTTTCAGCCAGCCAGCAGTGTTTTTCTCACATAAATCAGTCAACAGTACTTTCAGCCGCTTATTTTCAGCCCAAGCGAACAAGCTGTAAGACAACAAAACCAAGGCATACTCGGACTGCCACAGATGAGTTAGCTGTTACCCAAGCCTATGGAAACAGTGTCATAAGAGGAAAACTAATAGGAAAGACCACCTCAAATCAGGGAGGTTTCAAACATTACATGATATAAACTTCATAGGAATAAGAGATAAAAGGACGAGAGCACCCTCCACAGGCAAAATAACCAAGCTATCCCATTCTACCTACGCACTCCCCTTTACAAAATTTAGTCCTAGTATTTATTTGATAGTTTGTCACTCGTAAAGTTATACAAGACTACATCATCCTTGCAATCTGCTTGGCAAACAAAGTTCCATTGCTGCCGAGATTGAGAATACGTCCCACACAAACTTAGCTTCCATTCCAGCTTTGGATATTTGCCTTGTAATTGTATGAATCAAAGCAGAGTGCAGCTTACTAACTTTTGAAATGGAAATCAGCAAACTATTGAAGGTTATCTATGTGAAGAAATTGAATAAAAGCAAGGCCCCAAGGAGGAGAGATGAAGCAGCGAGGAATTCAGTGCACTCAAGAAATAATGTTGAATCAAAACACGATAGCATGGCAATAAAAGTGGATTGTCCTAACATGGGCAATAAAAAGGAACTACATCAATTGGACAATTGCAAATGAATAAAGAAAGTTTATAGCTTACCAGATGTTGCGCATGGTGTCAAATCAGGCACATTCTTCTGTGATATGAATTCATGTCCCTTAGCCTCAGCATCTCTACCAGTTTGTACTGGCTCAAGCTTTGGCCTTTTTGAATAAGGTGGACCGTCCAACAACTTTATGGTCTTTTTTGTCACTATCTTACTATCTTGCTTATGCAAGGATTGAACTGTATCATTTGCAATATAATCCCGTTTGCCGTTTTCAGACTTCAAGCCAAAACCAAGAGATTTCTGCATAGGGACTTCCAAAGACGTCCTTTTACTTCTATAAGATGGAAAGCCTTCTGCATTCTGGTTGTGCTGCTTCACATCTGCACATGTGTTTTTAACATACAAATGAGTAGTGAATTAGTTTAAAGAAACAGTATACATAAATAAATCGTTTAGAGAGATAGTATAAATTGCCAGAATACTCCAAAAACATAACGGAAAATTTTGTAAGGAACAGTATTCTTCACTTTATGGAGGATACGAAGATATTTTCTCAGGGTATGAGCAAGATTCATGGATGAATGGGCCAAAAGAAAAAAGCAATTCAACATCCAAGCAAGCCCAAAAGGAGGGGAAAAAATTCTATGCCTATGTGATGCCCGTGAACCCCCATACAGCACCACTCGTACGCCATCAGATCAGTCTCCGTGTGCGATTAAGCCGTGATTCGCGAAATCAGCGGATATATTCCAGGCTGCATGCGGCCATGTGGATGCGTGGACCAGCCAGGCGTTGATTAGGATGATCCAACGGCACAGAAGAGGTGTTGTATATAGGTTGATACACATCACGCATGTATAGAATTTTTTCCCCAAAAGGAGGATGAAGTTATATATGGTTTTGAAAGTGGGCAAGTATATTCTATTTCTGAAGGTTACAAGATTCACATGCTTTGACATGTGCGTTCCTTGCCAATCAATCTAAACGCTCTCAAAGGAATTTTTGCGTTCAATGGTAATTAACTCGTCCCATTATCAGCCATCAGAAAACCCTCTAGTCTAAAGGAAGTTCATGAATAAATTCCTACTAAAATCATGGTTATTAAGGCATCACCTAGGCAATAAGGCACGCTGGAAATCTGGGCGTCCCCATCGGCATGACCAAAAGTCAGCAAAAGAGAGCGAGGGGGGAAGAACAGAGGAAGAACGGGAGGGTAGAGAGCAAGCAAAGCCAAGAACCTGCAGCTGCTGCCATCCCCGCTGTCTCCAGTGCTGGTGGGCGGCACAGCACTTGCTACAGTCAACTGCAGCACAGCCGATCTGTAAGGAGACTGCAGCAGTAGTCGATTCAAGGGCGTAGAGCAGTGAGGAAGAAGCAGGAGGGAGAAGTTTTAGGTGGCGGCGGTGCATCTGGAGAATGAGAGAGAGAGAGAGAGAGAGAAGGAAGCTGCGCCGAGGGAGAGAGCACTCACACAAGAGGCAGAGGGCAAGCGGCAGCACTGGGAATCGGTGTCCCCATTAAATGTATCCATGTAGGTCACCCAGGGGAGGGTTACATGGCAGCTGAAGGGCTGAGCCAGCCCCTTCTTACTCCTCCCTCCTCCTTTTTCTTTATTATTTTCCTTTTTCCTCAGCCACGTGTTAGATTCATATGGCGTAGCCTTTACTCACCTTATCACCGCCTAGGCGTCACCTAGGCAATTGGAAGGGGGTGGCTCGCCACAACTCAGCCTTACTGCCTTAAGAACCATGATTAAAATCCCTCTAAAGTAACTTAACACATTACTTTCATGGGAAAACTAACAAAAAAATGAACAAAGACCATGACACAACAGTTTCCTTCTTTGCTGCTGTTTTTTTGTTCTGTCTCTTTTGTACAGTTGGTTCCTTTTGGTTTAATAAATTACTAACAGTGGGGGCTTCCCCTGCTGTTGTTCTTTCAAAAAAAACAGTTGCATTGTGGAACTTTCGGTTACAAAATTGTAACAGGTTACAGAAAAAAAAAAGAAGACAAAACAGATAATAAAACACCCATTAAAAATTTAAGTTCCACCTATCTCCCCGGTCTATGGCCAAATGACAAACACATGAAAGGAACGTAAGTCCAAAGTACATACGACAGTAAATAAAACCATGCATGTAAATATCACAATCAGCAAGGATGACCAGTGTTTGTGCATGCGTGTCTAAGTTTGATTATCACCCCTAGAGCTCTGTAAGGGACCGGCCCTTTCTTTGATTCTCTGATAAATGACAAACAGCTCTCTTGCATGTCCCGAAAAAAAATAAATATAAGAAACTTAAGAGGAAAGTAGAATTGATCCTCACAGAAAATACTCAATATTCACAAAGAAACACAAATAAAAAAGATTAACAAAACTGTTCATTTCATTGCTGGAATCCAATATGCAACCAAGTAAAATGCAGTCTGCATAACGTACAGCCAGAATCAGGGTGCAAGCCAACTATGATGCAGTGTTTGGTTTCATGTTCAAATAAGGAAAGATCACTGCATGAGTTTCGTTTGAGGGTAATGATTCAATTTCAACTGCAAGGAGCTCCAAGGAACTGACTCCAATGTACATGCAGCTGAGTGATATATACTGTAGTCCTTTATGCGATAAATCGAACAAAATAATAACTTGTCCCAAAGGGAACCTGCTCAGCGCAAAGCAATAGCCAACTTTTGGAAGGTTGAAATGTTGAAAATTCTGCACACTTTTCGCAACACTGATACACTCACAAACAATCATGCACAGATTTGAGGATCGCGACATACATATACAGATTTGAGGATCACAACATACATATTTGAGGATTTCTTGACAGGAAATGGGATTATCAAAGTAGCACCAAGTCAACCAGAACTACCCAATCCAAGCAACATAAGTAAACGGGCATAAAATATGGCATATGCGTTTCTATTGTAAATAAAGCTACCAATGCAGTAAGAAAAGACAATGACAAAGATAATGGGCACGGACGCACGGTCCATGCTGCGAAGTGACACAAAGGAAAAAGTTTCATGAAATCAAATGAAGCAACATGGAAGGCTTCGAAGGGAGGGAACAGGATCGACAGCAAAGTGATGTTTCTAAATGACATGGACCAAGTAAATGCTACTACAAAAACCAGAAAAGACAACTATAGACCACCATATAACAGGGTCACTAGACAACCAATTGCAACCACCTCAAGATCACATAAAGAGGACTATGCACACAGCCACAAGCATTTACAAGCTGCCAAGAAAAAGAGAATAACATGTGATCTATTGCAGGCAAGCACATATAACCAACACAGACCGCAAACAATAGATCAGCTGATACAGGGGGAAAAAACACCAAAGCTGCAGGCATCATCATGGAAAGAGCTCACAAATCTGCTAAGTCAGTCATCGAACTGGCTTCCCCTTCCCGTGACATAATAATGATTCATTAACACACATCTCTGCACGGCAGCCGCAAACGCATCCTCATCGAAGCACACGTGATCAATTAGCAACAAAACAATCCAGACACAAAATGTAAGTGCCGTGATCCCTCTCCACCTCCACCACAGAAATGGAAATTACTTTCTACCTGCTAAATAACTATAGCATCCCCATTAATAACAGCAGCAGAAGCAGCGGGAATTTCCGTTACATAGTACAAGCAGACAGAGGACAAGTGAAATTAACTCCCCCACCAAAAATCCGAATCACACCGAATCCTTCCACCATGACGACAACTAAACAGAGGGAGAAGAGGGGCAATACCACCACCGTGCCGCCGATCCGCGTCGGCGCAGCGCCTAAGCACCTCCCCGCCCCCACCTCCGGGGCCACCACCTCCGACGACGGGCCCGTCCACCCCCTCCACCGCGGCTGCCGGCGCCAGAATCTTCCCGAACTCCACCTTGGCTGGTAACGGCAGCTCCACCGCATCCATCCACGGGGCCCCGCGAGGCCCAGGACCACCGAATTCGCACCTCCCCCACCTCACCTCCAGAACCGCCTCAAATCGGCACCGTTCCCGGCGAATCGGGCCACGGGGAGGCGCGGGGCCTCCGATTCGCGCGAGATCTGGCGGGATCGGCGCGGTGCGCGGGCGGCGGCGGCGGCGCGGCGGGGGCAGGAGGAGGGGAAGGGGGACATCTAGGGCTTGGGAGCCGCGGAGGTGGGTGGGTGTGGGGGAGGAAAGGGAAAGGGGAAGGGGAGGGAGCGCGGAGGTATATATAGTTTTCGGGAAAATACAAGGCCGGAGTGGGGGCCAACGGCCGGCTCACGCACTCGCTGCGCCCCGGGGCAGCTCAGCGCCCGTGGTTTTCTGGGATTTTAATTTTAAAATTGAATGAATTGATTTTCTCTCTCTTTATTTAGTGGATTTCTTTTATATTTATTATCTACAGCAGTACTCCCTCCGTCCAACAAAACAAGCAATTATGGGAAGCGTGCCAGTCAAACTGACTCAAGTTTGACCAAGTTTATAGTAAATAGTATTAACATTTATGTCTCCAAATATATTTATTAAAAAAATATATTCTATAACTAATCTAATGATACTTATTTTGTATTATAAATATTAGTATTTTTTTATATAAATTTAGTCAAAGTTCAAACTGTTTGACTTCTCGAAAAGCGAGAATTGCATGTTTTTATGGACGGAGGGAGTATATAGTAGTGTCGGAAATTTCTTGTTGAAGGGTTCTGGTCCTGGAGGAACCGATCCTGGATATGCGCTGAGATTGGAATTTATGCCTATCCTTTTCTGTTGTGCTTGGGTTTCAAAGGGCTCGAGATATTTTCCCTTTTCGTCTCCTCATCAACTTTAGGTAACGGAGTGGAATGTTGCACATGGGACTGGATCACTAAACTTAAATGCAAGAGGGTAGAATCTTCATTCTTCAATGGCAAAACAAAAAAAAAGGATATATACAGTATATAAGTAAGACGATGGAAATAAATTACAAAAGAAAAAAATCCCCAGCCTAGAGACAAAAGTGATAATATAGGTTTTCCGGGGAAAAAAACAAAAGTGATATTATGATTAAAGGAGGAACGTGTTTATAGGAACAACAAAATATGTAGGGATTTGGATTCCTTTTTTTCAAAAATCATCCAAGCAGCCTATCCTAAAATCTTCGTTTGGTACTTTTCAAAGAAAAAACATCTTCGTTTGGTATGTTTTAAGTTATACTTTCATTTGTTTAAAGGTATATAAATACTTGTGTACCTCAGTGATGCTTTTGAATATTAATTATGACGTCTCAAAACTAAATGTTGATTAAAACATGTGCTTTTACCTTTATATTGATGGTCTTGGTATCGTTATATGCATTTTAGTATATAATATAATGATAGAACGATGCATCCTGATATAAAATAACATTGAAACTAGAACGATAATGATAGGGTCAGGGTAACTGTCTGTCCAAAGTCCGGACACTTCGCTTACTAGGTCTGCAGACCGGTCCAGGCAACCGGTCTCTGACCTCCCCAACTCCTGCAAAACATTTCCCCACTCTCATTTGTCGCAGCCGCTTCCACTGCGTCGTCCGTCCACAATGGCCGCCTCCACCGCGCCATCTGCTTGCCGCGACCGCGATGCACCCTCCGCCTGTGCCCACTCTACCTCGCCGCCATGGCAATCCTCCGCTGTGCCTCACCCACGCCGTGCCCCGCCTAATGTCGTGCCACACCACCATCCTGCGTCACGACCCCATCTCACCTCGTTTGTCGCGGCTATGGCGTTCATCGTGCCACCACCACCCACGCGCCACCAGGAGGAGGTCGTCGCTGGTGCGCCTGAACCTGGGTGTACACTAGGTCGTTGTTTCTCGATGTCTCCCTGACCCAAGCTTGTTGGCTACTGCAGTTCCTTACCAGGTAGGTCGTGGTTGTCGGTGACGTCATGTTTTAAGTGTTTCAGACACTTTAGACAAATATTTCTGTGTTTTTATATGTATGTTGTAAAAGTAGATCTGGGATGTTGTATATGTTGCAATGACAAAATACGCATGTTGCAAGCGTATGTTTCGAGTGTTTCATGTGTTTTCAGACGTATGCTTCAAGTATTTCATCTGAATGTTCCATAAGTACATCTGGATGTTGCATAACATGCATGATGCAAGCATTTGTTTCAAGTGTTTCATACGTATGTTGCAAGTGTTTCATCTGGTTGTTGCATATGTTTTGCAATCGCTACACACGTGATTTTCATGTGTTCCAGATGTTTTCGCAAGTGTTTTCATACGTATGTTATAATTGTTTCAGCTGTTTTCGGACATATGTTGCAAATCTAGATGTTGCACATGTTGCAGTGTGGCCCACCTACCACAACCTCCTGTTGCAATTGCTGGGGGCGTCGTGCATGCGTGCGGGGAGCAGAGGGATGGAGCACTGGTCGGCGGCGGGTGCGGGAGGTGTAGGGAGATGGCGGCAGGGGCGTAGGCAGTCCTCTCGTGCACGCTGGAAGCACGGGAGCAATGCAGGTGCGGCAGGGAAGCGCTTGGAGCGACATGGAGAAGGGAGGGGTGCAGGAAGTATGAAGCATGGGGAACGACGCGGGCAGTCCCCCACCTGTGCGTGTAGCAGGCGTTGGCGGGGGCGTGTAGTAGACGTGGGCATCCAGACATCCAGGCAGTGCTAAAAAAAAGATAATAATTCAACCCACACCCATATGCACATGGTAAATTTGAATATTGTAGTTTCAGCCAAATCAATCCTACTCTGTGGCAAACCAAGGTTCAATCTGAGGACCTAATGTCCTATTTAGTCAGAGAAGCTACATTTAGGTGGATTCACCCTTCTCGTACAAAATGGCTTCTTTTCTCTATAGCTTCTCGTGTGGAGCCATTTCATAAGCTAGCATTTGGCAGGATTGTATCCAATGACTCAAAAAGCTCCGTCAAAGAGGATACGAGTGTTTTTCTAGATGAATATTGAACAATTTTCACTATTTTTCTTAAAAATATATTTTTTAGGACCATATGGCGCTACTAGCATTATTAGCCAATGTGTTATTCAGCTTGCCAAAGTCACGCGAGGTCCTAAAACTCGGATCATTGGGGAGAGTCACTGTATATCCTTGGTGTTTATAATTGAGAAGCTTTACCGCCTTGGACGAAGCCAATATATCTCGTTCAAACAAACACTTGGCAATAGTGTCTGGTAAAACAGGAATCTACTCCCTCCATTCCAAATTATAAGGCATTCCAAGAATCTTGGAGAGTCAAAGCATCTTAAGTTTGACCAAAATTATAGAGAAAATTACAAAAACATTATAACATCAAATATGTATACTATAAAAATATAATTAATGAAGAATCTAATAATACTTAATTGATGTCATAAATACTATTATCTTATCATATAAATTTGATCAAACTTGAGATCCTTTGATTCTCCAGGATTCTTGAATGTCTTCTCGTTTGGGATGGAGGAAGTACTAACTTACAAGGCGGAACTTTTATCTTCCCCCCCAAATTCAAACGACGTACTTTTAAATTGTTTCTTTTGCTTTGCCTCGTGACAAACCGGTTAATAAAACACAGAAGCACAATTCGGACGTGCGGGTGCGGTCTAGCCTGTAGAAAGGAGTGCACCGATCGAGAAAACGCGAGTTCACAGTTCATACGGCGATGCGCTGACAACTGGCACTGTAGATGGATGGAGTCCGCTGCCGCACGGGCGTCAGAACTCAGAGATACAGGCCGTGTTTAGACGCCGACCGAATCGGCGCTGCGCGCTGCAGTGTTCCGTTTTGTTTTTTAGTATAAAAAATTGTCTAAAAATTGATTAGTTAGACTTAAAATGTTCGTCTCGCAAAGTACAACAAAACTATGCAATTAGTTTTTAATTTCATCTACATTTAGTACTCCATGCATTTGCCGATATTTTGATGTGATGGAGAATCTTCTTTTTGCACAGTAGAATTTGGAGGAAAATTTGGGAACTAAACGAGGCCACAGAATTACAAAGTAGACTGCGGGCATGTTCAGCATCAGCATGCGCACCACCACTCCAGCCCCGTATGATATAGGTAGTGTTTAGATGGTGTAAAAGTTGGTGTAAAGTTCCCGTAGCACTTTTCGTTGTTATTTGATAAAATTTATCCAATCATGAACTAACACGTGTTTAGATCCCTCAAACTTCTAAAAATTTTACAAGATTCCCCGTCACATCGAATCTTTAGACGCATGCATGGAGTATTAAATGTAGGTAAAAAAATAACTAATTGCACAGTTTGTCTGTAAATGTCGAGACGAATCTTTTGAGCCTAGTTAGCTCATGATTGGATAAATTTTATCAAATAACAACGAAAAGTGCTACAGAAACTTTACACCAACTTTTACACCATCTAAACACTACTATAGCAAGGCGCGGACCGTTTGTGGAAAAAAAATAATAGAACACAGCTTACACATCGGCGTAAAATATACAGGCTGGTTGGCTCAGGCTAATCAATTCACGACTTGAAGCGATACTCGCCCTGTTCATTTGGACTTATCAGCAGAATCAGCAGTCATCCAGTAGTGTTTTTTTTCTCACAACAAACCAGCGAACAATGCTTTCAGCATAATAAACCAGCGAAACGAATAGGCTGACTGTTGTTAGCTTTATGGCTCCGGCCCTTGAGGCCTTGACAGTGGCATCCAATACGGACCTGGAATCTGGATAAAGCGGTGATACCGTTGCTCCTATGGAGCATCCTGGCCAGATCGAAAATATTTATTTCACTCGGAAAAAGAGTTGTTACTAGAACCTTTTATAATAGATTCCTGACTCTCATATATGGTCCTCGTATGAGAGGAAGAAGCTATATTATGAGACTATTTTTCTTCTTTTATAATACAATGAAACATAGGCTCTGTTCATTCGGCTTATAATCCGTCTTTTTCAGCTTGTTTTTTCAGTCGGAATAGTACTTTTCTCTCATAACAAATCAGCCAACAGTGTTTTTCAGCCGGCTTATCAACACAGCCGAACGGGCCCATAGTTCTCCTACTTTTTTAAAGAAAAAAAGTTATTAGGAGGGTCTTAGAAAAACTTTTTGGGATCTAGAGATCCCTCCAAGAATATACTACAAAAATTCTCATTCTAAAATAACTTTCCTGGCATATCTGGCCCATTTGTCATTCAACTATCCTCCTCTCCTCGCTCCCCTACCTACGTGCTACTCCTCCTCTGTTGCCGCCCCTCCTCTCCTCCTACGCCTCCATCGCCACTATCCCGTTGTGTCCCGCTCGTGTCTCCTCCGTTGGCACCATGTTGTGGCTCACTCACGTCTTCTTTATCGGCCTCGAAGCAGCTCGCCACCGTCGAAAAGGATGCCAGATGCCCACAACGACTTGTGTTGGCAAACGACATTTATATTGATGTCGCTTCCCCTGCCCTCCTCTGATCCACATCACTCAGGGCCCTCAGTTGTCTTCCAGTCAGTGGCCAGCAACTACCTCGATGCTCGGCTTCTTTGATGGCGGCAATTGGACCTCCGCCCAAATACTCATGTATTGGGTGTAGTGTTCCTCCTCAATTTTGAGGAATTGGAGGATGGATCTTGGGGGCTGATGATTTTTTTCTTTTCTCACTAGAGTTAAGATAGATTGGAGAACTGCTGGAGCACTAAAATTCCTAAAAAGGTAGTTTTGTTCTCATTGGGACTAGGATTAAGAGATTGCTGGAGATGCTCGTATTCAATACCGCTGCCATTTTTCCATGCCTCCGATCTTGCACAAGGCTCGCTCTCATTGCTATGACACCACAATCAGTACTACTAGTAACTATAGCCTACACCTTCCATTACATCTTTACCGGTGAGGGTCTCCTTACGTACCTCTTTCTGTCCTTTTTCCTATCTCATAATTTCACCCGACCTTTTGTCCAAACACTAAATATCACATTATATTTGAACATTAGTCTTTTCTTTCCAATCATTGCAAGACATAGACATACATACACATACACATACACATACTCACCCCTATAAACACATACACATATTGTACTTCTATGAGCACCTCCAAAAATAGTAAAATTAGGTCGGTAGATCTCAAGATTAAAGAAGTTACTATATGCATATGTTGTCAACGAGCACCTTACCTACCACCGAAAGAACAACGTCGCTAAGTCTTCAAATTAATCTAGAAAAATGTAAGCACCCACGTGTCGAGAACTTAACCTGACTAGATGAAAGGTAGGTTATGCGAACGGAAGAGCTTAGCTGATACAACAAAACATTTTACGCTTTCCTTTACACCGTAACACTCCTTTTCGGATATATTATATTAAAGCAACTTCATGTGTTTCCTATAATTAATTTACTAAATCAATAAGTTCAACGAGTTAACAAAATAAGTAGTAACCTCAATTTATTCCCCTCTCGAATAATTTGATAGATTAGTTTTCTAAACGATTTTGTATTGGGAGCCATGTACTATTTCTAACCAACCAAGCCTATGTTAATAGCTTCTTTTGTTTCTTACCATTTTCTCGCCTGAGACCTTTTATTTTTCTTAATTTATTCATGCGTCCACTTCTACTTTGATTTGCTGAGAAAAACGTTGAATGGAGAGCGGATACGGAGTTTCTCTCGACTGCAAAAACTTCTAGGTTGAAACAGATATCTGACAACTTTTATGTTGAAGGAACTCTTTTATTAGACCGTTGGAGATGACTTTTTCCCCCTTTTTACTACAAAATTAAAATTGTGAGATGTCCTCCGAAACTCATACAGATGCTCCTAGTATTACCGCTCCTAGTGATGAACCTAAACAGCACCCTGGCATTAAAGTTTTCAACAGTCTCACCTCATGTGCTTCGATCACCTTGTGGAGCTGGAGGCCGGAGGGAGGAAAGGAGCGTCCAAGTCCGCAGGCACTTTTGTCTCTTTGCGCCATGGTGTTCACGAAAAGCTAGCGTAAAACATTTTTTTTTAGAAAAAAATAAATAAGGTGGCGTAAGGAGTGACGTCCCCGCCAACGCAAGTGCTCAACGCTCTGCTAAAATTGAATTTCGGAGAAGCTGGTTCATTGACTCCGGACGCCGGAGCCGGAGACGCGACGCGTCCACTCGGCAAGTAGCGGTGGGTGTAGAGACGTACTCGGTCGGAGCTCCGGCCACCGTGGTCGTCGTGGAACACTGTAGAGACGTACTCGGTCGGGGTTGACGTACGGGGAGTTCAGTAAGAAGCGGGCACGCACGACCATTGGATTGTTCAAGTTCAACCAATTGGTCAGAAAGGTTATGATGGTCCGTGTTTGACCGTCATGTTTGTGACATTTTCTTCCGGTGCCTTTTGGAAAATTGGTGCGACGGTGGCCCTTTGCCGCCGTTTTCTTGAAAGAAAATTATAATAGATGACGGGAGCTCTAGTGAATGGAATAATAAAAATATTCATCACAACATCCTAGTTCCAATCATGGCATCTATCTTTACTCCAGAAGTCCAGAGGTGGTTTCAAAGTGTAGGCCAAGTGAAATTAACCCATAACCCCTTCACATTTTTTTTATGAAACAGGTGGTATACAGCGCGCATACATATAACTTTTATTTAAAACACAAACCATACTTAAGGTCTATTTGAATCCAAAGATTAATTGCTAGCTAGCTAAAAATTTGTCTAAATTAGCTCTAATTCCAAACAGGAGGCTAATAGTTGGGTTAACTTTTTTTAGATAAGCCTTTAACTAGTTGTTAGCCAACTATAATTAATTTGAACTAATTTTTAGCCCAACTAGTAACTAGCCATGTGTATCAAACATGACCTTATTCTGTGTCCATAAACACCTCAGAAAAAACTATGGAAAAACCATGGATGCAATTATCAACGTTTAAACAGTAGGCTAAGCAGTTTAAAGAAAACATGAAAAATCTTAATTCAATACGCATAAAAACATTAAATTTAAAAAATCATGAACCTAAATATTCAAATACATGTACAAGGGCTCTAGAAGAACATATCTCTGCGTCAATTACTTAACATTCTTTAAATCAATCAACGTATTATGAACATATTCATTCAACATGTACTCAACATTTCAATACTTATTCAACGGTCTATTACATTATTTATTAAGTAACAACATAAGGTATAGATTAAAATTCTCTAGAGTAATGAATGGATATTTGCCTTAGTCAGGATTATTAGTGATGAAAATATTTTGTGTTAAGCCAAATGGCATTGTTTAGGCCATTCTTAGTGAACAATTGCGTAGCGCTATCTAAATATCTATATCTATATCTATATCTATATCTATCTCTATCTCTATTTTAGGATTTTTTTACCTCTTCGTAAATGTATTTTAAGAGACGAGTTATTTTTAACCGTCTCTGTAAATAAAACGTCCGCCTCCGAAAATGCTCAGATATTTTAGGAAACGATTGAATTTTGTGGCCGCTCCGTTAATGATTGGACAATGTCTCACGAAATATTTATGTAGTAGTGATTTTATCCTAATAAATTCCTGCATCAATGCATATGGTATGCTTATAGTTTTTAAGAATACCATGTCAGATAGAATGGAATAAAACATGGATAAAACAATCATCCTCAATGCATGGTTTCATTATACTGCTTTTTCATGGACATACAATTTCATGACTTATTTGGAGTTAGAAACCGAGCCAAGCGTTTATGTGAACTCAATTGTAAACTATAATAATCAGCAGACAACACATCACGAGTGTTAACTCAATCTTTTCAAACACACGAGTTGAACTGAGGCAGCAAAGCTTGACAGACGTTTATTTTTTAGGAAATTATTTCCTTGACCCTAAAAAAAGTGTGGCTTAGTTTCTTAGCTTTTTTTTCGAACTTGCTTATTTGGCCCTAAAACGAATTTCGTTTGGTTTTTTTGCCCTTCCGTTAGTTTGATGGGCTAACGGTGTTAAGTTGTACGTGAAATGACACTTTTACCCTTGGCTTGAAGAAATAATTATTGAAAAATAAAAAAAATAAAGATTTCATGCTTGAAAAAATATTGTACATTATTTTGGAAAAAGTATTGATAGAGGCAGCTTGAAAGACTTGTGAACCGTGGCCTTCGGCACCAGGGGTATAAGAGTCATTTCACGCACAACTTAACATCGTTAGCCCAACAAGAAGGGCCAAGAAACAAAAAAAAATCGTTTTAGGCTAAATAAGCAAGCTCACGAAAAAAAGGGCGCAGAAACTAAGCAACGCTTTTTTTTAGGGCCAAGAAAATAATTTCCTCTCTATTTTTAGCTTAACGCTAGCCCAACGAACTTGGCGAAACCGATGGAGCGCAAACAGGCCGTGTCCCTCGTGCACAGCGTGTTAAAGCCCAGTACGGAGACGCCCAACAACACTCATCTGACCCAGTCATGAGCCCAATACGAGCCCACTCCGTACAGCGAAGCGAACAAACAAGCTTCGTCAGTCTGACAAGTGGACCCACGGCCCCACGTGCTTTGCCCCTCTCTTCCTCTTCTCCCCTTCTGTCGCGCTCGCGCATCTGAAGCAAGGGGCAAGGGCCAAGGGGGATCGATCCTGTTCGCGGAGGAGGGGGGTGAGGTGCTTGACGGTTTTGACTCGGATCATGGTGTGCAGCTCTAGCAGATAGAGAGCTGACCTGAGGTGGGAGACGCGGATCGCGGGGTGGAGGTACAACTCAGTAGGAGATCAAGAGTAAGGAGAGGGGGAGGGGGGGGAAGGAGGCGATAGCGGGGGAGGATGGTGCTCGTGCTTGCGCTGGGGGATCTGCACATCCCGCACCGGGCGCCCGACCTGCCCGCCAAATTCAAGTCCATGCTCGTGCCCGGCAAGATCCAACACATCATCTGCACTGGCAACCTCTGCATCAAGGTAACCTTACCTTCCTCGCCTGGCCGGCCGGCCGGGTAACCGGCGATCCCTCTTCGATCGATCTTACAATCCCTTCGTCTCGCGTCATGCGTCCAATTTTGTTGCGCTGACTGGGTCGTAGTGCAGTGGATAGTTGCATCACGGGAGAGATCGTTATGGTTCTTAGTTCGTGCTGGGATCAGCAGCATCTCTGTATTAGTCTACTGCAGTCGTCTGTTTGGTTCAGTTGGGCAGCGTGTGTGTGTGTGTGTGGTTATTTTGGACTCCAGGATGGCAATAGCACCAAGCTGGTCTCTATAACAGCCGGACAATCTTGTGGTTTTCCGTTTTGCCGAGGTAAATTGATGATCGTTGGACCCCAGTGCTGATGCTTTGTCAAAAAAATCAGTGATCGTAGGCTTACTATTGTGCATGTTCAGTACACCAATGGTGCATCTTACTGCTTATAATCCTAGAGCTCTTTCCAGTTCTTGTTAAAAATGTCAAAGGGAAAATTCACAGCCAGCAACATGCTCACCATGCCTATGTTTACTAGGCATTATGCAATTGTAATAAGTTGTGGAGCTTTCTCAGGAAAATACTTTAGTAGCCACTAAGTGACGTAGCTAAAAAGCTCCACCTGTAACTGCCTTATTGTCATAGTAGTTATGTCTATTTGTAGGTAGCTTGATGCTATCACAGTTTACAATTGTGCTTAGACAAATTTGTTGCCATTATTTCATGCTCTTGACATGTTCTCCATTTCAATGGTGGGATTCTGAAACTACAATTTTGCTAAATCAATTTATTCCCAGCTCTTCCTTGATAAAACTAAATGCTCCTAGTTGATTTTTTAGAAAGTAGACTACAGGGAACATAATAGCTGTAAGCCTGCAACCACTAGATTTATCAAATGAAGAACCTATAGTATGTACAACTAATTTCCATTTTACTATGTAGCTCCAAATGATCAGCTGAAATAACTTTCTTCTTTCATCATTCATTCATTATTGTTAGTCATAAGGTTGGTCTCCCAATTCGTAATAAGGGGCAGAGAAATTTGTTTCTTTTGAAAAGGAGTATCTATATGTTACTGTACCCTGTGCAGGTTTATGAAATGTTGCCAAAACTGAGAACTGTACAGGAGGATCCTATTGAGTATATATGAAGTAATAGATATAAAAGGCAGCTTGGCATCTGTACAGAAGAACCTGTAAGCTTTACAAAGCTAAAAGATGGAAAATTCAAATTGTTTGACTCAAAGCCTTAACCAAAGCCGCTTCCTAAAGAAAAATATATTATCTAGAGATGTCACCTAATTCTTCTGAGGAGCTCTTTAATTCTAAATCATAAAGGAGAGAATTCATCTATTGCATATTTGGAGGGATCTTGTCAGAAACCAATCTAGTTATTCTAAGTTTCTAACAGGCAAGAGCGACCAGCTCCTTGATAGATTACTATAGTTATACTGTCAAAGAATGGTTACAATATCAGTACCTTTTGAGAAAACACTGGAAAGATAATAACTGCAGTGCAGTTTTTTGAAATGATTTTTTGTTGCATTTAGGTGAATGCCTGAACTAGACTACTACAGTGAGAGGGAAAATACCTTCTGTTTAGTAATTTTCTAACTCCTGGTGGTTCATTGAGTTCAAAGAGTATTATGCGAGTAACCTGAATACCTTTCAGACAGTAGCTTGTAAAGTATATTGGGAAGTTGTTCTTAATCACCCAATCTTCAGTTCTCTCTGATCTTCACAATTCACATCTCCAAGGAAGCAGAAGTCCCATTTCCTGGTGGCTAACTTGCATGTTGATAAGGATAGTTGCATAGAATAGTACTTCTTGTCCCATATATTGCGCTTGTTCACTTTTAAGTTCTTGTCATCATATAAGCATGCCAGTTGATATGTTATGTTCATGTTCGGCATAGTTTAATCTTCTCTAATAATCTGGTTTATCAGATGTTTGCTCATAAGTCATAAGCCATAACATAAAGTCCCAAGACCCTCCGACTGAAATCAGCGTATTTAGGATCTCTTGTACAAAATGGACTTAGGGTTAGGCGGAAGAAGCTGTCAGCTATTTGGCGTTATTTTGTCTTGGAATATTATTGAAGGTGAAGCTAGGCCAAATAGGCAATATTTGATTTTGGTAACAAAAAAGTTTGAGCACAAAATGGCATATACTGCATCTAGTCAGCTAAACGCGATGTTTCGGACAGGGCAATTATCTTGTGTCCTGCACTCCTGCTTGTTGTGCTTGTACTAAACATAATGCTTAAGTGACCAGAGGGAGTGCTTAAAATTTTGGCCTTATCTTTTTATAAATTGTAGGCTAAACAGCTTTAGCTTTAATGGCAAATACACCAAGTTCAAAAGCTTGATTTGTTGGCAAGAGTGTTTAATATGTTTGGCTTATCTTGCTGTGCTATCATTGATTTGCTGAATTATCCTTTTGGAACTGGAAATAGATGAAGAACTTCCCCCTGTCGCATATACGGGAGATGGAATGCATATCTTGTGCATCAGGCACCAATACACAATCGATCTAGTAGAAGTGTTTATGGCTTAATAAAAGCTAAATACTTGGTAAGTTGAAGAGATTCATTTCACCTTGATGAAATTGAGGAGTTGAGCTAGCTCAGTTGGTCAAGGGTGTGGATGTATGCCTAGACCATCCCGGTTCAAGTCCTCATTGAGGTGAATTTGGGTGCCTATTTTCTTCTTGACAAAATGTCACCTAGTTCTCCTAGGTTGGTCTAGTTGTGCGTGTGTGTTTATAATCTTGATGAAGCTGGTCCCCTTTTTCTTTTGTTGGTATAGTCTGTCTAGGGGGTGGGGGTGTACCTACGCTTGTCGGAAGATGCAAAAAAAACCCTTTTTCTTTTGTTGGTATAGTCTGTCTAGGAGGTGGGGGTGTACCTACGCTTGTCGGAAGATGCAAAAAAAAAAAGGTCGAATATATTGATGGGTTCTTAGATTTGGGCGTATGATGATATTAATTCTAGCCTTCTAGGTATCAATAGCGCTATTGCATGGCATACCTACTCCTTGCAGTATGAATGTCTGTGCTATCCTTCTGATGAAGTACAGGCTAATAATTTTCATAATTTCAATGTAGGAAGTCCATGATTACCTGAAAAGCCTTTGCCCTGATCTCCACATTACCAGAGGTGAATATGATGAAGATGCTCGATACCCAGAGACTAAGACGCTTACAATTGGTCAGTTTAAGCTTGGGCTGTGCCATGGTCATCAGGTTTGTTTTTGACTCAGGAAATGTACGGGAGCTATTTACTTTCATGCCCATGGTAATAAATTGTATTCTTACAGGTGCTCCTTGGCACACACACAAAAAACCTATGCTTGTTTTATGATGCGTATAATTTATTTCATGTTTGACCATGTTTGTTAACCTGGTTATTTAAAGTTTTAAACTGCATTGTTCTTTGCTCATGAACTATCACTCTGCTATATGCATATTCTTGAAACCTGACTGTACTTTTAGTTAGATGTGTGTTAAGCAATCTGATGTTAGCACAGACTCCGTAAACATTTTTTGTTTCTTTTATCTTAGCATGTTCATGCCCTGTGTGTAAATTTGATACATCTTTGAAACTACCTCCAGCCATTCTGATATCATGGATCATCAATTCGTAATGTTTACTTTGGTAAATTTTCTTTGTGAGTTTCCTGAGATCAGGAAAGAAGTAGTTCTCTTATTTTCTAGAATAAAAGCCAGGGTCTGCTAAGTGCGTAGATGGCTAAACCCTCAATTTTACTCGTCTCAACTTGACCACAAAAGTTCAATCATTTGCGTAGTTCTTAGTTCTTACCCAGGAAAATTAAATTAAACACATGGTTTTCCATGGCAAATCTGGCAATATGTTTCTCAGTTCTAGTGAGGTGACTTTTAGTCATGAAATTACCAAATAATGTGCTTAACTACCAAAAATCATAAAAATCAAACCCTTTGTTGTATGTAGTCTTCAGTGTCATCCATTAGGTCAACTGTCTTATTGGTCCTGAAAATGCAGAGCTCTATAAAGTGGAACCAGGGCCTTGTTTAGTTGGTAAAAAGTTAGAATTTTTCTAACTGTAGCACTTTCGTTTGTATTTGACAATTAGTGTCCAATTATAGATTAACTAGGTTCAAAAGATTCGTCTCGTGATTTATAACTAAACTGTGTAATTAATTATTATTTTTTTTATCTATATTTAATGTTTCATGCATACGTGCAAAAGCTGATGTGATGGAGAGGGAGTGAAAAAATTTCAACTCTAGCCTTGCATCTAAACAAGGCCAGATATGTCTCCTGTCCACTGGTTCAACTTTTGCAGTGAAGAACACCTCTGCAGAGCTCTATAAAGTGGCTTTGAAAACTTTTGCTGTGGTGTTTCAATGTAGGAGCATTCAATGGTTTTCTAATGGTCTATAGTTTTATTGGAAGAACAGATTTTTCTTCTTATAAAGTTGAAACAACTGATAGTTTATAATAGGGACCAGAGAGAGCGATCCATTTCCATAGACCATATCCATAAAGTGATTTGATACTCCCTCCTTGGGGACATCAAGCCTGGCCACACCACAAAAGCCCATGCTCCTTCTGGAGAGCCATGCACGATGTTGGTTCATTGTATCTGCCAGTGCATGCACCATGTTTCTGCACCTTCATTCACACAATTCATGAGAACTGCTCTCCATTTATTTTCTTCACTCTGTACTTCACCATTCGTAACGACATGACTTCAGTGAACATGATTAATGGGCACTGGCTGATTGTAAACACATTGTTTGCGCTCTTGAATTCCAGTAGACCAGCTCACCAATGTCAAATGTTAAATTTGCGCATGTGGTCATTGAGACTGACTATCTAACATATAATTTCTGTTATAAACATCTTTTCACTGAATCTCTGCATGAACCGAACATCAGGTTGTTCCATGGGGCGACCTGGACTCCTTGGCGATGCTCCAGCGGCAGCTGGACGTGGACATCCTGGTGACCGGGCACACCCACCAGTTCAAGGCATATAAGCACGAGGGAGGCGTGGTGATCAACCCTGGCTCAGCCACGGGCGCCTACAGCAGCATCACGTATGACGTGAATCCGAGCTTTGTGCTGATGGACATCGACGGGCTCCGTGTGGTGGTGTACGTCTACGAGCTGATCGACGGCGAGGTGAAGGTGGACAAGATCGACTTCAAGAAGACAGCGACGATGCACGCCTAGCCCTATCCTTGCACGCCGTTATTGAGTTCAAGACATGTCTTGCTTCTGTTTTCTTTTTCTCCTTTTCTTGATTCAGAGCTCCCTGAATACTCTCTTTCTACCAGTTGTGCTCACCTGTTCATGTGCAAAGAACACTAGTTTTTTTTTTACACATTAGCTGATCAGATTATGAGGGTGTGATGTTAAATGTCAAGTAATTTTACACGTGCAAATAACTCGTTAGTATTTGGTCGTGCTTTAAGCAAGAACGGGTGAACCTAAATTTACGTTTATATAAAGTGTAGATGAAATAATTGCAAGATAGATTTGCTTTCTGTTTGCTCCATCCTCTCTCCTCTTTGTTAATCTGGTGATTCTGTTCCCAGTCTGAGTAGGGGGGGAAAAAAGAAAAGGAGAAGGTAAAAGAAAAGCGTTGTGGAATTGGTGCTTGTCCGTGCGGAGGCATGGCCGACCTCGAACATAATTGCCTGATTGGTAATGCTCTCGTCCGGTTGAGACGTCTGCTCCCCGCGTCTCCCGCCTGGGCTTGCGCTGCGCACAGCCGAGGTCCGACCTCCGCGTCGTGGCATCAAGCTCCGTGCCGTGTAGGTGTCAAGCTTTGTGTCAACGAGCGTCCGTTGGAGGGGGAGGGGGCAGTAAGTAGATGAGCACAAATTGCAACCAAATGTTTCATACGTTTCAGATGTATATATGTTTCATCTAAATGTTGCAAAAGTAGATATAGTGTTACATATGTTGCAATGACTATACACGTATGTTGCAATGTATGTTTTAAATGCTTCAGCTGTTTCAAACATATGTTGCAATTATTTTATCTGAATATTGCATATGTTACACTAGCTATACACGTATGTTGCAAGTGTATGTTTTAAATATTGTTTCAGCTATTTCAAATGTTTCAGCGACGATGCACGCCTAGCCCTATCCTTGAACGCCGTGATTGAGTTCGAGACACGTCTAGCTTCTGTTTTTCTTTTCTCCTCTTCTTGATTCAGAGCTCCCTCAACACTATTTGTAGTTTGTGCCAGTTGTGCTCACCTGTTCATGTGCAAAGAACTTTAGTGTTTTTACACATTAGCTGATCAGATTATGAGGGTGTGATGTTAAATGTCAAGTAATTTTTTTCGCAAAAAAAATGTCAAGTAATTTTACACGTGCAAATAACTCTTTAGTATTTGGTCGTGCTTTAATCAAGAACGGGTGAACCTAAATTTACGTTTATATATACTCCGTATAAAGATAAAGTGTAGATGAAATAATTGCAAGATAGATTTGGTTGCTGTTTGCTCCATCCTGTCTCCTCTTTGTTACTGTATATTCTGTTTCCAAAGTCTGAGTAGAAAAAAAAAACGAAAAGGAAAAGGTTAAAGAAAAGCGTTTTGGAATGGTGCTTGGCCGTGCGGAGGCATGGCCGACCTCGAACATGATTGCCTGATTGGGCCTCCAAGGTGTTGGTTTGGAGCCCACACGGTGGCACGGCACTGCATGAGGAAGCAAGAGTTGCCCGTGGCGCACGCAAGACGGCAAGAGCACGCTGGACGGCACCGACAGGCGCCGAGACTGAGGTCCTGTGGCCGTGGCCCGTGGGCATCACGTACTCGCGGCGACATCTGCACGCAGGGGCGGATCCAACGTCGGTGCTGGGCTCAACCAAGATAGACTTTCAGTATGTACGAACTCGACAGAATCTCTCGGATCGGGCTCACAAAAACAGACGCTTGAAACCATGTGAATACTACGGAGTAACACTTAGGATGGGTAGGTTAGCTGAGATTATGAATTCTAGAGTTTATAATTCTTAGACCAAACAAAAAAAATTGCTTTTACCTATATTTCACAATCTAACAATTTACTCAACCCACATCTTCATTAAATTGTGTCACACATATTTACTCACCATATCGTCATATCATGCCATTGTAAGCGACAGTAGAAGACTATAGGCCTCAACTATAATCCTGGTCGCTAAACAGTCTAGGAGCATGCTTGGTAAAGCTTCATCTAATTCTGATTCTCTGTTGAAGCCGATTTTCTTACAGAAGTGATTCTCTTTGATTCTTTAGCATAAACTCTCAAAAATCACAACGAAGAATCACTTCACATAATTAGAAGAAGCTATTTTTTTTTCTCTCCTAGCCTCTTAGTTCATTTTAGAGAATCACTTCACGGAATCAGCGGAGAATCACTTCTCTCTGAAAAACTGTTTAACAGAGCTCCCGCTGGTTCAACAAAGAATCAGCTCGTGGAGCTCTGCCATGACTGTCTTGAAAACAACATTATAAAATCTTATACTAAGAAAGTAAGAATGGTCTAAGAGCAGATGCAGCATTAATTTCTAACTGTTGATAAGAAGAAAGAGAGAGAGGAAACCGATGAGATATACAGTATGCTGGAATAGAGTTTGCTATGGGTGCTATCCTAGCAGCAGGGTCCAAGTTGAGCATCCTGTGCATACAAATTTTAAAATATTTTCTCTCTGTCCTTGTTTTTTTTCTCGATCACGCAAAAGGTTTGCACGTCTTTGTATTAAGATAGAAATAGTTGATTACAAGATGTTCAAATTGTGCTTGGGCTTTACATGATTTGCAACTACGCTTAAGCCCGCCCAAAGCTGAAGAAGTCTATTGTATTACTCCGGCTAATAAACAATCAAGACCCCTTGCACCGGCCTGCACCCAGAGATCAGCTTCATGCTTGAGCATCGCAAATATTTGTGGCACTTGGATGTTTGTTCCCCTGAAGCATCGTGCATTCCGTTCTTTACATATCTCCCAAGCTCGTGCATTCCGTTCTTTACATATCTGCCGTATCCAGCTCCCATTGCGCAACGCTTGCTCCATCGTCTGTGTCCGAATGGCCCTTCGCAAAAACGAATGGTAGGAGTGCCAGGGCAATGTCCTGGATTGATTCTCCATTTATCCAGTTGTCCGTCCAGAAAAGAGTGTTCTTGCCATCGCCTACCACTGTGTATGTCGAGGCGCGGAAGAAGGCAAGTGCTTCTGGGGAGGATTTGATTGGTAACTCTGACCATGCTCTGTCTTGTTTAGTTCGTTGCAACCAAAGCCACTTGGTTTGGAATGCGGTCCCGGCTAGGCGTAGGTCAATGATGCCCAACCCGTTGAGCTCCGTTGGGCGCGTACGGCGTACACGTCTGCCATGCCACCATACATTTGCCCCTTATTGCCCCGTCCTTGCCTGCCCACAGGAATCGGCAACAGATGGAGTCAATTTCAGCTGTTGCCCATGGTGGCAGCCCATCAGCGATCATGCTGTAAATCGGGACTGCCGATAGCACCAATTTGATCCAAACCAGTCTCCCACTCCTAGCCATGAGTGGGCCATGGCAAGTCGGCAGACGCCTGGCCACCGCGTCCACGGTGGATTGAATTGCTGCTTTCGGAATCTTAGTTGTGCTCAGAGGCAGACCGAGGTAGCGAATAGGGAACTGCGTGATCTGGCAACCAAGTATGTGCTGGACGTCCAGCAAGCTATCTTGTGCACCATATACCTCTGTGATCTGGCTTGCGCACAAAACTCGCTGTCCTTGCTTTTCATACTGCAAACACTGTTTCTTTTTAACTTCTTCCATTCTAAATTATAAGATATTTTGACTTTTTTTAGATACATAGATTTTGCTATGCAATTAAATTACACACTATGTCTAGATACATAGTAAAATCACTGTATCTAGAAATACCAAAAAAACATCTTATAATTTGAAACATAGAAATTATCTTTTTTAATTCGGTGTGCTGAGTTCCACGTGGGTGCCAAAATCATCCATCAACCTCAGGAACTGGTTCATCTCAAAGACTCAAACGAGTCAAACTTGCACTGTCCATTGATGCAGCAACTCAAGGCGAAAGAATTTTTTTTTTGGTGGTCGAGGTGAGCCGATGAAATGATGCAAGAATATGTAACCATCCCTTTTCACCTCCATGTTTCCGTGCGCTTTGGCTGTTGAATCGGGGCTGTTGGAGACTTGGAGTTGCCGTGGAGGACGATGCACCAGTTTGCCATGTTCACCGAAGAGGATCTATAAAAGAGGCCAACTGGCTGGCCAAGGATTTTGACGACGATATTGGGATAATAAATAAAAATTAAAAACGACGCTTGCATTGCATTATTTGTAGCAAAAAGGCAATATCCTGATGTGGCGCCTGTCCAACCTTCTCGCCAACCGAGTACACGAGTACTATTACAGGTCCCAGAGCTGGTAGCTAATTTTAGTTTACTCATGGAACCGAAATCAGGAAAGGGTATAGTAAGAAGAAAAGACCTCCCACACAACTCCGTGTCTACTACTACTAACTTTGACGTTGGCATGCAGCGAATGAGGTTTGTTTGCGGGCATTGGCAACAACACTGACGGAACACTTGGAAAACTAACATAACACATGGATCAATAATCATGTGAAGTCGTGGCTGGCATCGCACTTTTGGAAGGGAAAAGCTACTGTTGCTTACTGCTGGTAATCGAGCCCAGCTGTGGTTGTGCACCTTTTTAATTATTTCCCGTCCCCCCTCTCCTGAGTCCTGAGTCCTGACCGACCTCACACGTGCGTAGGAGTACGCGTGTGCTTGGGCCTCGTTTAGTTCGGTAAATTGGGGAGAAAAACTCTGTATCAGAATTCCTGTAGCATTTCGTTTGTATTTGGTAAAAATTATCCAAATTTTGACTAACTAGGCTTAAAATGTTCATCTCGCAAAGTACAACAAAGCTGTGCAATTAGTTTTTGATTTCATCAACATTTAGTACTCCATGCATTTGCCGACATTTTGATGTGACAGGGAATTTTCTTTTTGCATAATGAAATTTGGGAGAGAATTGAGGGTAATCGAGGCTTGGCTTGGCTTGGGCAAGCAAGCGCGGAAAGCGCAATCGATGGACGCCTGTTGTGTCGTCGAGCGAGCGAGCGAGCGAGATCGCGACAATTAATTAAGCGGCGCTTGTGTTGTGTAGGCGCGTGGTGCGAGGGGGATTAGGAGACACGTAATACACACGCTCGGGGCAAGATAGGGATAAGCTTGTTAATTAGCCGAGGTAGGCCACGCCAATAATGGCGGGCTGGATGCAGGTGCGTGCACTGGCAACACCGGCAGGCAGAGAGGCAGAGTCTACTGTAGTAGACGCTAGGCCTGAGCCGCCCGCCCGTGCCGTCGCTGTCGCCGTTCCGTCCCTGTCGGCTGTCCGGGCCGCCTCCCCTCCGCTCCTGGGCTGGCTCTGGCTCGCCTTCCAGTGGCCCAGTGCCATTGCTGACGCTGCAACGGGTCGGATTCGGACGGGATCTCCTGCGGCAGACATCACTTTCTCTTATTCCGCAAATATTACTTTCGTCTTATTTAGCAAAAAAATAAAACCTGATTAATAGTATCACTTTCGTTTTATTTGGCAAATATTGTTCAATCGTGTACCAACTAGTCTTAAAAGATTCATCTCGTGATTTCCAACTAAACTGTATAATTAGTTATTTTTTTTTACCTACATTTATGGGTCCAAAAATTGATATGATGGAGAGAGTGAAAAAATTCTAACTTTTAGGGTGCATCTAAGCAAGGCCTAGGAGTAGTTTTGTCTCTGAGACGGGCAGCTCCACACAGTCCAACAGGGCTTCCCAAATTTGGAGTGACAAAATTCACTGTAGCGACACTGTAACATTTCATTTGTATTTGGTAATAATTGTCCAACCGTTGACTAATTAGGCTCAAAACGTTCGTCTCGTAAAGTACAACCAAACTGTACAATTAGTTTTTGATTTTATCCACATTTAGTATTTTATGCATGTATCGCAAGTTTGATGTGACGGAAAATCTCTTTTTGCATAGTGCACTTTTCAATAGAACTGAGCCTCGTTCACTTCCCAAAATATTTCCTCTGCCACCCGTCACATTGAATCTTTGGACGCATGGATGGATCATTAAATGTAGGTAAAAAAATAACTAATTGTACAGCTTATCTGTAAATGTCGAGATGAATCTTTTGAGAAAAATTAATTTATGATTGGATAAATTTTACCAAATAACAATGAAAGTTCTACAGTAATTTTCTCCGAATATTACGAAAATGAACACAGCCTAAACACAGCCTAAGACTGCCCGCAGTGGCATACTCTAAACGATACTCTAAAGTTTTAGAGTATGAATATAGAGTAAAAACTGCTGCACTGGGTACTCTAAAACGATACTATATCCTTTCTCTCACTCTATATTTAGAGTAGTACAGTGTTTACTCTATAGTGAGCAATGGCGGGCCCCACTAGCTAAACAAAGGAAAAAATGCTATAACTCACAAACCAAAAATCCAAATTAAATTTTGATTGCACCATTAAATTCGTCTCAATAAATCCTTCAAAACTAGATCACACAGGAATATATTTAGATAAAGTGACAAGTGGGTCCCACAGTAGATAGAGTGGATAGAGGATGATATAGAGGATGGATGAGTGCGGAAGAATTGAGGGTGTGTTCACTTCCCCATCCCAACCCAAAATATTTCCTCTACCACCCATCACATCAAATCTTTCGACGCATGCATGGAGCATTAAATGTAGATAAAAAAGATAACTAATTGCATAGTTTGTCTCTAAATGTCGGGACGAATCTTTTGAGCCTAGTTAGTCCATGATTGAACAAATTTTGCCAAATAACAACGAAAGATGCTACAGTTACTTTTTCACCTATTTTTCGCGAAGTGAACACACCCTGAGTATAGAGGAGAGAATCTTGCTGACTAGAACGTATAGAGGATGAACATAGAGATCCATGAGTGCGGATAGCAAAAGAAAAAGCTGGCAGCACAAAGCGCCAAAGCGACGCGACCGCAGTGGGCGCCTCGGAATTTGGAGCGCCCGTACACGGCCACGCCCACGGCGGCACGGCCAGCGGTACGTTGGAAGAGCAATTTACCATAAAAAAAATAAAAAAAAGGTCGCGCGGGTACTCCATCTGTTACGGTAAGAGAGCGTCAGAGCGCGTCCGCTAGATTTCACGGAGCAGCGGACGAGCGCTACCGGCTGCGGCCCCCACCACGAGCATGCGCGGAAGGTACAGGTGGCGGGCCTCACTAGTTCTCGACTTAAAAAAAATGCTATAACTCACGGCCCGTGTTTAGATCCGGACTCGGGTGCCCCAATTCGGACACTGTAGCTACAGTGTCCGTGTCGGGCACTGTAGTGCCTTTTGTTTTTTAGTGCAAAAAATTGTCCAAAAATTGAATAATTAGACTCAAAATGTTCGTCTCGCAAAGTACAACAAAACTGTGCAATTAGTTTTTTATTTCATCTACATTTAATACTCCATGCATTTGCCGACATTTTGATGTGATGGGGAATCTTCTTTTTGCATAGTGAAATTTGGTGATGGAATTGGGAACTAAATAAGGGCACAAACTAAAAAGCCAAATTAAATTCCGATTACATCATTAAATTCGTTGCATTAAATCCTTCAAAACTATATCACACATGGATATATTTAGATAAAGTGACAAGTGGACCCCATAGTGAATAGAGGATGATATAGAGGATGGATGGATGCGGGAGAAATTAGTATAGAGGAGAGAATCTTGATGACCAGACAATATAGAGAATGATATAGATGGTGGATGAGTGTGGATAGTCTTAGGCTATGGTCAGTTCCTTCAAAATTCCAAAAATTTTACAAGATTCTCCGTCAAATCGAATCTTTGGACGCATGCATGAAGCATTAAACATAAGTAAAAAAAACTAATTACACAGTTTGGTTGTAAATCACGAGACGAATCTTTAGAACCTAATTAGTCCATGATTGGACACTAATTGCCAAATACAAACGAAAGAGTTATTGTGCTTCCAAAAATTTTACAGGGGCAACTAAACACACCCTTAGTTACCTGAATCGGGAGCTCCCGATTCTGCACAGTGCTACATTGTAGCAATGTAGCATTTTGTTTTTATTTGCTAATAATTATCCAAATATTGATTAATTAGGCTAAAATGTTCGTCTCGCAAAGTACAATAAAATTGTACAATTAGTTTTTGATTTTATCTATATTTAGTATTCCATACATATGCTGGTATTTTGATGCGATTTGAAATCTTCTTTCTACATAATAAAATTTAGGGTAAATTTGGATATCTAAACAAACAAGGCCAGCGTCCAAAATGCACAAGGCGCTCGCTCGCGCTCGGTCTCGGTCTCTGTGCGCGCGTCAGTCTAGAGCACCGCGACCGCCGCTGGCATGGCAGCTCGCGTCGCGGCCAGGCAGGCCAACCCGCAAGCCCAAAACCCCGATCTCCCATGTGGATCCATAGGACGCCCGCCGGGCGCGCTGCACTGCACCACGCAACGTGACCCGCCGCCCGGCAGTAACCTTTTTTTTTATTATTTTTACTGCGGTTATTAAGCCAGCGCTTACAGCTAACGAACCACGCGCACGCGGCAATTGATCACTCACTTCAATTAGTGGCAGCTGACTGTACTACCAGTAGCGGCAGCAGTTTATGATTATGGCCTCGTTCTCTTCCCTTCCAAATTCTAAGTTTTTTCATCCTCTCCGTCACATCAATTTTTAGACGCATGCATAAAGCATTAAATACTGATAAAATAAATAACTAATTATACATATTAGTTGTAAATCACGAGACAAATCTTTTGAGCCTAGTTAGCTCATGATTAAACAATATTTGTCAAATATAAACGAAAGTGCTACCGTTAAAAATTCTAACTTTCCCGTCTAAACGAGGCTTATTACTGCGATAAAAGTGCTGTCAGTGCCTCCGTCTCTCTCGAGTCTCGACTGTCACGCACGCACGGGACGGGAGCAGCCAGCCAGCAGGACAGGAGAGAGACACCCAGACAAGGATGCATGATGATGGAATGGATGCTTCAGTCCAACCCGCCCGCCCGCCCCAACACCACACATGTCTACATGGGCTATGGGCCCAGTGCCTCCTTCGCCCGCCTCGAACCCAAACCGTGTTGACCTTCGGAGCTGCAGGGGCCACTGCGCCTCTCTCTAGTTGTACGATACGAGGACAAAGGCCAAATTTTTTTTAGATTCCAGTCACATCGAATCTTTGACACATACATAGCATTAAATATAGATAAAAAATAAAATTAATTATATAGTTTAGATGAAATGGACGAGATAAATCTTTTAAGCCTAATTAGATCATGATTAGACAATATTTGCCAAATAACAATGAAAAGCGCTACAGTGCCATTTTACCAAAAATTTCAGATCTAAACTGGCCCAAAACCTCTCTCTTCTGCAAGCGGAAGAAATGACAAGGCGAACGCAGCCAAATCGCCAACACTACCAAACATGCCCTGGAAATGCCAACAAGCCTTTTTCTCTTCTGGAATGGATGTCGGCAGTCGGCTCCTCAGGAATTTTGAATCAGTCTCCCCGTGTCGTCGCCTACACTTCGTTTCTTCAAAAGTCCTTGGTTCTCTCGTGCTCCCTCGGTGAGAAGTCTGAACGAGCAGATCGCCACGTGCCACCGCAGCTGCGCGCCACCGCAGCCGTCTTGCACGCCGCCGCAGCCGCTCCGCGCGCTACCGCAGCCGCCCCACGCGCCGCCGTCGCAGCCTTCCCGTGCGTCGCCGTTCCTCCGCGCAGCCGCGCCGCCGTTTCTCTCCCGCGCTCCTAGCTCCTCGGCCCTGCGCCCCCCGTTCTTCACCTTCGGCAGCCGCTCAACCGAATCGCGCCACCAAGTTTGCCTCCGACCGTCGCGCCTCGACCTAACCCTAACAATCGCGTCGTTTTCAATTTGCCGTTCTTCGGCAAAGGACTTTCGCTCAAGTTCGACTCCACAAGGTGATTTCATTGCCTTGAATTAGGGTTTGCCGATGGATTTTCGGTGAATTTCTAATACAACCTTTGATCTCATCGGTACTCTAGGGTTTTGTTCATCGTTTCCGGGGAACCCTAGCGCGTCAAGATCACTTTCCTTCCATTGGAGTTTCGCTCATCCGAGGTAGCTATCGCGGTCTATTCGCATCTTATCTAATATGCTTGCTTTCATTAGGATCTCACCCATCTATTAGATAATATATGTTGCTTATAGTAGCTCTATCTATTCTATCCTTTCAGTGCGTCCTGTCGGTGCTTCGTGTGTCAGGTGATCAGCTGTGAATCCGAGGCCAAGCCTGCGGATACGGATTGAGGCCAAGCCTCATGAGTGTCAGTACACCATCTTTCACTATCCAGGTTTTCTCAGTCGCAGCAGTTTGTCAGTATGGTTCGCTGCAAGAATACTGGTGGTGCACCTAGTGACGGGGACGAAAGTCCTAGGATGACAGAGGTGGCTCGTGGCAAGCGAAAGAAGATAGCTGCCAAGAAGAGAAAGAGGACACTCACACAGGCAGAGGTGGCTCAGGCAGTTACAGATGCAGCAGAGCTAGCAGAGAGAGGTGGCAGGAGCAGTGGGACTCATATTGGCGAGCGTCGCTTTCACCTTGAAGGTCGACAGCTCGGTACTGAGGCCACAGAAGAGATCGAGGATGCACCTACAGAGCAGCCCACAGAGGACCCAGAGGAGACAGAGGAGCAAACAGTTCACTCTCCACAGCGTCGTCGCTCGGGACGTACGCGAGCTCAGGTGACTCCCAGGCCAGAGGGCCAACGTCGTGGAGGTCGTCCACCTCCCAGGGCTTGAGGTCACCCCCAGTTGAGCACTTTGACCTTAGGGGAGCTACAGCACGACAGGTACAGGCTCTCAGGTTCGTTGAGGTTAGTCGGTGGTTCCCACCTCAGCGGGATCCCCGGGCTTCAGAGGGCTTCTACACATCTCTGCACGAGGACTTTTATAGAGCCTATGTTGACAGCGGGATTGCATTCAGACCTCAGAGAGTCTGTCGACTGGAGGCTTTAGTTGAGGTGGTTGGTGAGCAGCTCCGTCCGCACTTGTCCTTTCTACCTGGCTTGTCAGACCTTCTTGGATGGACTGGAGCCTACTGCGGGACTTGGGTCAGAGAGTTCTACTCTTCACTTTGGATTGACCTAGCACATGAGTTTATACACTTTGCATTCCGAGGCCGTGACCGCATACTGTACAGCACCAGGGTACGGGAGATCCTCAGACTCCCAGCTTCAGAGACGAAGATACACCAGCTGTGCTTTGGACAGACTTCACCTCCGAGACGTCCTCATGGAGGGACAGTGCCACCCACAGACATGATCAGACCCTACTTCCGTGAGCCGTTTGGCGAGGGGTCTAGACGTACACCTGTCAGCCTGACCCCCTAGCTAGAGTACTCGATGCTATTGTGAGGCGGACCCTTCTTCCGGGGCTGGGATACAGAGAGGGACCGACTCGTATGCAGTTATGGGTGGTGCATCACCTCATCTCACAGACACCGTTCGATATTTGGGATCTGATGCTATGTGAGATGGAGGATACTTTGGCAGAGGGATTCAAGGGTCACCGGCAGCTACCTTATGCTCATTGGATCTATTTTATTATTCGATCTGCGTGTGACCTGCCTGCAGAGATTAGAGCTGAGATATCTGATACCACTACTGCATTTCCAGAGTATGATATTCGACAGCTATGGGCTTCAATGACCAGAGAGCAGGCACCTAGCCCAGGACAGCGTCAGAGGCCAGAGGTTCCAGAGATAGCTGCTGAGCAGGACAAGACCGTTGAGGGTCTTGCTGAGGCCGAGCTTGCAGATCTTGATGCTCAACCAGCTGATCTAGTTGAGGATGTTGCTACTAACAGCACTAACGAGGATTACCAGCCCATCCCCCCAGTACCGCTCTCCTCGGTCTCACGACCATGAGGCCGGTGGTTCAGGCTCAGCCTCCCGCTCAGACCCAGCCATGGTGGCTATACTTGAGAGGCTAACCCAGGCCTAGGAGATACTGGAGGTTCAAATGCAGCAACAGGCTCAGGACACAGCTACCGCATTTGCTCAAATTCAGGCTCATCAGGACGAGTTCCAGAGGCAGCAGCTGGAGTTTCAGAGGCAGCAGGCAGCCACCCAGCAGCAGTATCTTGAGCTCCTGCGACACCTTATCACTGTTGGAGTACCTCCACCACCGTCTATCCTTACTCCTACACTACAGTCCAGTGGACCTCAGTGTAACGGAACCGTCCAAATTATAAGAGCACAAGTACAAAAAAACAATCACCGAAATGATCAAATTCTCGCACTTGAGCCCATATAACTCCGGTAGTCCAATGAAACCATGAGGGATTTCAAACCAACCAACATACAAGCCAAGATCGTAGTGATTCAACATAACAAGTCACATGTTACAACCATTTCACAAGTAATTCAATATACATCGGAGTTCAACATAGTTATTACAACTTAAGTTCAAAAGTAGCGGAAGCAAAGTAATTTGAAACTAACAACACCCTTATTTCAAATACATGCCAGTACGAAGGTCGACTTCCCACAAAAGCATTAGAGAGAAGATAACTCAGAAGGATTATGCCCGTGATCACACTCCGTCTCTATGGCAAGAGCCAACCAACTCTTGCAGCCGCCATGATACAACACAACCTGCAACAAGTGGGGAAATAAAACCCTGAGTACGACAAAGTACTCAGCTAGACTTACCCGTCAGAAACCAGAAATAAAGTGACACCAAGGATCATGCAAGGCTGATATAAAGTGGGGCTAGCTTGACAACATTTTGCATAAAAGCTTAATATAGATGATTAATCATTAATGCTTAAGTATCAAGTTAATTATCATTCACCTATCATCTATATTAGAACCTGTACTAGAGCACTCACTTTATTAGGAGCAAACAATATTAACCATAGCAGGTATAAATTGAGGCAACCTTTCCATCGTGATCCAATTAACCATCCGTTCAATTTAATTGAATCTACGTTGCCGCTGCTCAAGTCAAGTGCTCACTAACCGGGAGCGACGGCGATTCGAATCGAATTCCTATCCAGCTGGAGGGGTATTTCTAACACTCACCGAGTCACGCCTGGCGAGGGCTGCTCAGGTCACCTTTGGTATAGTTCAGGAGCCACGGGTCCGAATGATGTCGCGACCCCAAGGGCGACACTCTGCCAGGTGATAGGGACTCTAACCCCCCCTTGGTCTCACGCCAATGTCCCCCAAGCACATCCTTTCTCTCCTCCAAGAAGCAACCTACCATTCGATCCCCGGCCTGAACTGTATTACTCGGATTCGCGGTCGGAATGACTTATCCGGCCAACTAAGTGTTAGACTGCGTTCAACATGACTTAAGGACGTACAGCGAATCGGTCCTTAAACGACTCAGACGGGGATAGATCCATACCCAAGACCTCCATGCCTTGTCGCTTCACTATCATCATCCCGCCCGGTCTCATTTCATTTTATTAACACATGGTTCCTTTCCACGATAGCAAATATAGCCAACTGTGCCATATATGAATATCCCTATATCTCGTAGGTGATAGGAAATCACCTGACTTCTACCGCTTAAAGCAGGGCTAAGCATCTACTTGATCCTAGTCTACGTAGGATTCAAGGATTCATATATCTGGACAAGGAATGATATAATGCAGCAAGGGTTTCCAACCAACTCCTATCACTTAATGCAACAATACTTATAACATATATAGAATTAATTGCTTTAAAGATAGGAGGCTTATAATGCTCCGGGGCTTGCCTGGGATCCGACTCAAGTTAGAGTATGTCAGATGAGTTCGCTTGGCGAGCATCTTCCAATCTACCACTTGTCCGGTCCTTCGATCTTCGGGATGGATCCACCAACTCCATCTTCGGGTTTGGCTCCACCTTAGGTCCTTCACGTGCTTCAGCTAACGTACCTAAATGAGGTGCAACAATGCATATGTATGAATGCATAGAAGTGCAATACACAAAGTAATCCAACAAGCATACCAAAGTTCCCCTAAACACCTAGAGCTAATTAACTTAATCCTCACTAAGGCATAACATAGAAGAAGGCAAGCACATCAATCAAGAAACAAGTCTCACAAGCTCACAGGGCACTAAACCAAGTAGCATCAAGGATATGAGCCACACTTCCACACCCTAGCATGGCAAAGTCAATCAAAGCACTAGAACAAGAATCTGCTACTTTCTGGACATACATACAGTAGCTCAGTAAATCAATCATAACCGGAGATCCCTAAATCCAAATGACTTGCAAGAAGACATTATGGAAAGCTTATGAAATTCTCTACATTTCATTTATAATCATCATAGCATGATTCCAAAGTCTAACATGTCGAATTTATACAAACACAGAAACTGGTCTAACAAGACAGAGAGCAAGCAATTCTGTAACTCAACTTTAAACAGATATAATTCCTAAACCACATGGCCAAATACCACCAAATCTTAACAGCAGCTAGATATATAAATTATCTATAACTTTTGTATAAACAAGTTTCACAACCAAGGACATTATCATTAAGAACTTTGCCAAGTTTCCAGATCTGTCCAGAAACTTCATTTGCAAGAAATAATTATTAACTTATGTTGCAAATATATAATTAGACAAAACCAACTTTAACAACATGTCACACATGAATAATGAACACCAGAAAACATAGTGTCCATTCCTAAATAATTTCTTTTAATGCATTTTCTTAATTTATTTAGATAATTAGGTGGAATTATGAACACATATCCAAGGTGCACAATAAATTCGACCAAAATTACAGTAGCCTACACATGCTCCCAAAAGTCTACTGTCCAAATTTGAAACTATTTGGACATGTATATCAACCTTTATGAAAAAGACAAATTGCTATTGCAATAATCATGTGAGTGCAAGTTAAACTTATCACTCAATATTTTCTATGAACACAAGGCCATATTATGAATTAATATGATAGAGAAACATCATACTAAGGTAATGGAACAACATTTTCTATTTTATCATTTATCTATTATTTATAAGCTATTTATTAAGCTATAAACAAGTTAAATCAATAACTTGAGCATACAATAAGCAATGACCATGAAATTTATACTACAGTACATTCATAGCATGGAAAGACTACCATAAACATTGCACATCATTTGGAGCAACACAACTCAAGATATAAAAATGACAAGCAAAATAATATAGATTTCCTTATTTAACAAGGTCAAATCAAAACCTTAAGAAAACAGTGAACAACTAGTGTGTTTAATATTTTTCCTAGTCAGTAAAAGTCATCACAAAATTAACAAAACAAGAATCACTATTTTTGGATGTCTAAAACTCCAGATCTTGCTCTGGTCAAGTTTATAAGCATTTCTAGAGCACTTTTAAAGCCTAAATAAAGACATCAGAAAATATTTACGAACATGCACATTTTATGACTCTACTGCATAGATCTCCTCTCAAGGTTTCCAAAAAGTCCATATTTGCTATTTTTGGATTTACCTAGCACGAGATATGTTTTTTGGAAGATTTATAATTTCTCTGAAATCCAAAAACGCAATTAATTACCTAACCCTAGATCTGCTAGGTGTACCCGGCTATGCACCCAAAGCAATCATTATTTAACCGACGTGTGGGACCCGTCGCCCAACCGGGCCCGCCTGTCATGCTCTTGGAGAAAGACAGAGAGAGGCACGAGGCCTTCTTCTTCCTCCGGAAGAAGCAGAGGAGCGGGGAGGAAGGACCGCCGGGGTCTCGCCGGACGGCTGCCGGCGACCGACGGTGATGGAGCAGCGCGGACGCCTCACGGCGGTGAGGCGCTCCTGCGGCCACCCGCAGTGTGGCCTGCGACCGCCCGTGGGCCTCTGGCCACGCAAGCCCAGAGGCATGGCGGCGGCTGCAGGCGGCGGCGGCGCTGCCGTGGCGGTCGGAGCCTGGGAAGAGGCGTGGGAGGGGCGGCGCGGTGAGGGGAAGATGGTGCGGTGGTTTGATTTTGCAGTAGGGCTCTTGGTGGTGGCCGGCCACGGTGACCGGTAGCTCGACGGCCGGTGCTCTGGCGGTAGCAGGATGCAAGCGGCTGCGCGACCGGGAAGGCGGCGCTGAGGAGACAGCGCAGAGCGGGGATGTTGAGAGTGAGGCGGGCTAGGACGGGGAAGGCTCGTAGCAGCGACGGTGAGCTCAGCTCGGGAGCCGACCATGGTGGCAGCGGCGGTGTTTGTGCTCGTGCATGCGCGTGCAGCCGCGAGGAAGGGGGCGAGTGAGTGAGGAGAAAGGGAGGGGCTCGGCTGGTCGCTCTAGTGCTCTACCAAGCCGAGCAAGGCTCAGGCACGCGACAGGTAAGCGGACGCGTGGCGTCCATGGCGAAGACGCGCGGTGCATGGTCGCCACGTCCACGGACAGGTGCCGCCCGTTGAGGCAGTTCACCGAGCACGTGGCAGGCGCCGAAGTGGGTCGGTTGGGACGCCGATTTGGGCCATTTCCGAGCTGATCTGGGTCTTGGGCCTAAAATAAAGTTTGCTCTCCTCCTAAAGCTCTACCACTTTGATTAAGGGTGCCAGGTCATTAGTGTCCAGATTAGGAGATAATTAGCCCTAAAGTTGACAATGTCAGCGATTTGAAAGCAACAAGCAACAATCCAAAATGGGGGTCAAAATGAATTGCAATTGGTGCCATCTTCTTGTATGCTCTTCCTCATCATGTAAGATCCAACTTTTACATTTGGACCAATTTAAGTTGCATAGCAAAATTTGGAGAACGCGAGATGCCAACCACATGACATTGAAATTCCAAACTTAGCCAAATTCGAGACCTCGAAAACAGCACTAAGTTGATTCTTGTGAGCTCTATTTGTCTAGGTTAGAGGCCAAACTAGCTCTTGACCATTAAACAAAGTTTGTTCTACACAAGATGAACTACAACTTTTGTTTCAGGTCAAACCTCATAACTGGTACAGAACTTAGACTTCCACTTTGGTCAAAGTAGCAACTCGATAAAGCCAAAACTAGGGTTTTAGGCCAATCGGGGCAATTTCTTGACATTTGCTCAACATGAACCCTTCATGACTTTTGTTGTGGAGTTCATCTAGAGTCATTTGGGTAAATTTGCAAAGCTTGGTTGATGATCTATAGTTCCATTAACTTAATGGGGCAAATTCCAATAGGAACGGAACTTATCATTTCATGTGACTTTTTGATTCCGAACTTCATGAAACTTTTCCAGGGATCAATATAGATAGTTATTGATGTGAGACATGTGAAGATACTTTGATAACAACACCCAAACATACATCTTTTAATTGAGTCTATATGTAAGCAAGGGTGCAATATCCAAGTTTAGGTTAGGGTTTATTTCCATAGGTTTGACTTTGGCATCGTCATCTCCACTAATCTATCATGTTTGAGCTCAAACCCACTGCTTAATGAGTGACAAACACCTGGGGTGTTACACTCAGAGTCAGGGACAACCGAGCTTTCAATTCACCTCTCCCCAGCAGCAGGTTCCTCAGACCTTTCAGTCCCCGAGCTACACTCCTATTCAGACGGGGTTCACTCCACCAGCTTAGCCTAGACCTCACCTTCTCTCGGGCACTCCTTTTACTGACTTGAGTGCCTCCTACAGTGAGCTGACTGGTCAGCCGACACCCTCGCACACCACTGTTGTGACCACTTCAGGAATTTCAGCTTCCGAGACTGCTTTTCCTCTAGTGTCAGGGGCCGGGACTACAGAGATTGTGCCATCGTCAGTTGCATCGACAGATCCTCCTACTCTTGGTATTTTTTAGGCTCAGGCGACAATGACTGCTCCTATTGTTGCTACTACACCTTCAGTTCCTGCACCTGCTCTACAGACCCAGACCGCTTCACTGTCACATCTATCTACAGAGGGTCAGCTTGACAGTTCAGAGTCTAAAGAGGATACTTCACAGTTCATGATCACTGCACGCTCCTCGGCACCCAACACGACAGCTTCTGTTCCCCCGTTGGATCCTTAGTTTTGTTTTTGGCGTTTTGATGCCAAAGGGGGGGGGGAGAGAGTAGATTCAGGGGGAGTGTTGATAGAGGGTTTCGTTTTTCCTTGTGTGCTACATTCATGCATCATGTTTAATTTCTCGCCCTGCATTTTGTGACTATGAGCTTGTGAGACTTTATTTTATATCATGTCACTTAATTGGTTTTAGCTCATAAGGTTGTGCTTCCGTGCCTTACTCCGATTTTATATGAGCTATGTTTTATGTGTACTAACTCTTCATGTTTTATCTTGTGAGTACACTCAGTTGGCTTGGAACACATAAGCATTTCCTATTCCCTTGTGCTTACAGCTTTTTACTTATGTGAACCAAGCATGTTGGAAAACCTCAACTCTTATATCTTCTGAATCTAAGTGTTGTCATCAATCACCAAAAAGAGGGAGATTAAAAGCATCTAGGCCTCGGTGTTGGTTTCGGCAATTGATGACAACGCATTATTACCATGACTTACGTGTGTTTTATAGAAACTTTGATAAGTTAGGTCATGGAGTTGATAACTACTTTGGGCACTATGGTATTCATGTCCCGTGATGGAAATCGTTTCGGTTTTCAAAGGATCAACGACAAGATTAAGGACGATTAGTTCCGGATGTTAAGGTGTTGGGTTACATCTGGAATAGTCGTTAGGATCTTTGTTTCTTCTTTTGGCCGTACTATAAAGGGGGGAATGAGCGAGTAGCTTGACCTAGGTGAGTCTTTTGTTTAGGTGTGGTGCACACTTGTCAAACTTAGCACTAGGTAGCTCTGGTAAAGCTCAAAGTTCAGTTGGAAGCAACTTGGTTCAAGTTGCATCGCGTTTCTAAGTCGTTTGAGCAGTTTACCCTTGACTGGACGCGGTTTCTGTCATGACCGGACGCGTCCGGTCAGTTTTAACAGTCACTGCGTCGTTAACTGGTTGACCAGACGCGGTCCCTGCGAGAACCGGACGTGGTGATCAGTCTTGCACGAGTTTCAGAGGGTAAAAGTCTAATCGGACGCGACTATGAAGTGATCGGACGCGTTCGGTCACGTTCCAGTAAGGTACTTACCTGACCTGACGTGTCCGGTCATCTCTGATCGGACGCGGTCGAGCGTCAGGTCAAAGTACAATAAGGTTCTTGCACGATCGGACGCGTCCGGTCACCCCTGACCGGCGCGTGCGGTCACTCAGCGCTGACTTTCGGCTTTTCGACCGTTACACTCGACCGGCGTGTCCGGTCACGACGACCAGCGCGTCCGGTTAGTGCGTGTTTTGCTGATTTGGTAGGTAACTGTTGGATTTGTCTGAGGGGTGTATAAATATATCCTCTTCACCTCTTTTAGAGGCCTCTTGCTCATTTGTTCAGCTGAGAAACACCTTTGGAGTGCAAGGGAGTGCAAGAGCCCTAATGAGGATAGTGATTTGAGAATCAAAGCTTGAGATCCCTCATTAGTGACTAGAGAGTAGCAAGTGTGTATCCATTTTCTCATTAGGCTTGTTGTGGTCAAGTGAGAGTTCTAGCTTGTTACTCTTGGTGATCGCCATCACCTAGACGGTTTGGTGGTGATTGGGAGTTTGGTGATCATCCGGCGAGCTTGTGGATGACCCAACTCATCTTATGAGCGGTTTTGGGTGATTCACCGTGACGGAGTATCGAAGAATCAACCCGTAGAGAGCACTTGATCCTTGCGCGGATTAAGGGGGAGCTACACCCTTGCGCGGGTGCTCCAACGAGGACTAGTGGGGAGTGGCGACTCTCCGATACCTCGGAAAAACATCGCTGTGTTCCTAACCCTTACTTTTAAACATTTACTTTCGTGCATTACTTTTATTGCTTGTTTACTTTCCTAGAATTGCCTTGCTAGACTAAGATTGGAACTTAGGGTGCAAAACTTTTATCGGTAGAATCACAAGGAACACTAGTAGACAATAGGGGTGAAGTTTGGCTTGTAGGATTTAATTCTTGCAATTAATTTTTAGAAAAGCCCAATTCACCCCCCTCTTGGGCATCTTGATCCTTTCAAAAAGCATAAGCATCTTAGAAGCCAAATTTTAGCGAAACGAACAGGGCATACTGCTGGAGACGTTTTTCCTTTAGTAATAGCCAAATTTACCTTTAGAA
Organism: Saccharum hybrid cultivar R570; assembly: GCA_038087645.1. Taxonomy (NCBI): domain Eukaryota; kingdom Viridiplantae; phylum Streptophyta; class Magnoliopsida; order Poales; family Poaceae; genus Saccharum; species Saccharum hybrid cultivar. The sequence continues at coordinate 1,271,737 of JAQSUU010000235.1, read as the reverse complement.
AACGATTTGCCTAATCTCTTAGAGATGCCCTAAGAAGTGCGTTCAACACATTTAGATATGTAATACAAAAACAATGAAAACCAAGCAAACTTAAATGTAGGGAGCAAATGACAGAATTAAACAAGTAATTAAGCATTTCTTTTCAAAAACACAAATTATAGATCAAAGATTAAAAAATATTGCTGATATGGGGAACGAGGATCAAGCTATTCTAAGCACACTAAGGGCCTGTTTAGTTTCCCAAATTCATCTCCAAATTCTACTATGCAAAAAGAAGATTCTCCATCACATCAAAATGCCGGCACATATATAGAGTATTAAATGTAGATGAAATCAAAAACTAATTGCACAGTTTTGTTATACTTTGCGAGACGAATATTTAAAGCCTAATTAATCAATGTTTGGATAATTATTAGCAAATAAAAACAAAATTGCTACAGTAGGGAACAGTGATTCAGCTGGCCCTATTCGGCCATCTAAACACAGCCTAAAGGCGTTTCACACAGGCTGCAAACGATTTTGTAGGCATTTCGCATTTTCAATCATTAAGATTCCAGCCCCACTCGGTAGCTTGTGCTAGTGTGTGACACTGTATGGAGTAGGTTTATTCATGTGGCCTGTGGGTGGTCCTAACAATATCTCTCCAACTTTTCCTTGACCTCTCCCTCTCCAAAGCTCTCATGGAATCCATGGGAACACAGCACCCCCTCAAAAAAGTCAGAGTTGATACAAACAAAACCAAGAGAAAAAATAACACTAAACCCCTTGACCTTTTCCGATCCATCCACACACAAAGGCCCAAAGCACCGAGCAGAGCCCCATCCACACACACCACACAAACAAACAGATCCATCCATCGAGTGGCAAAGGAACCATGAAAAGGGCAAAGATAGATGGAGGTTTCATTCCTGAGAACAACGAAAGTGATTAAAAATTGTCACTAAGACTGCCCGCAGTGGCATACTCTAAATGATACTCTAAAGTTTTAGAGTATGAATATAGAGTAAAAACTGCTGCATTGGGTACTCTAAAACGATACTCTATCCTTTCTCTCACTCTATATTTAGAGTAGTACTGTGCTTACTCTATATTCTGTAGTGGCGGACCCCGCTAGCTAAACAAAGGAAAAAATGCTATAACTCACAAACCAAAAATCCAAATTAAATTTCGATTGCACCATTAAATTCGTCTCAATAAATCCTTCAAAACTAGATCACACATGGATATATTTAGATAAAGTGACAAGTGGGTCCCATAGTGGATAGAGTGGATTGAGGATGATATAGAGGATGGATGGGTGCGGGAGAATTGAGTATAGAGGAGAGAATCTTGCTGACTAGGACGTATAGAGGATGAATATAGAGGTCCATGAGTGCGGATAGCCTAAAGGGTTCTCATCTCTCTTCAAGCTTACACAGGAAGAAGCTAGCTACATGCAGGAAGAAAAGTTGTTGAGCAGGGGAAGAAAGAAGAGCCCACCCAAGCACACCGTCCACTTTTCTTCTTTAGCCCTTGTTGAGTTCTCCCATTCTCCCCCAAATTTCACTATGAAAAAAAAAATTCCCTGTCACATTAAAATGTCGGCAAATGTATAGAGTACTAAATGTTGATGAAATCAAAAACTAATTGCACAGTTTTGTTGTACTTTGCGAAATGAACATTTTTAGCCTAGTTAGTCAAAATTTGGATAATTTTTACCAAATACAAACGAAATGCTACAGGAATTCTGATACAGTGTTTTTCTCCCCAATTCAACGAACTAAACGAGGCCTTAGTTTTTTCATCACTCCTTTTGTTGCCCCTTGTTTAGATTGAAGATTTTTTCAACCTGATAAATAGTACCACTTTCGTCTTATTTGACAAATATTGTCCAATCGTAGACCAACTAGGCTCAAAAGATTCATCTCGTGATTTTGAACTAAACTGTGTAATTAGATATTTTTTTTACCTATATTTAGTACTCCATGCAAGCGGCTAAAAATTGATGTGATGGAGAGAGAGTGAAAAAACTTGGAATTTTGAGGTGATCTAAACATGGGCTTGGTTCATCATCTACCACTTTTCTATACACAAATGCAAAAAACAGGCACCTAAGGAAAAGAGATACAAAGTCCCAACCATACCTAAAAAAAGAGCAGAAAAAGAGCAAAATGCAGAGATGTTGTTGTTCTGATCAGTGAGGAAGAACTGCTTGAGGGTTGATGGATCAAGCTCTGTACTGGTCAGGACTGACTACCGATGCTAGAACTACTACTAGTATCATGGTGATGATGCTACTACTGATGGATGCATTAGAATGGCAGATCAGATGCTCTCTTCTATAGTCTCTTCTCTTCCCTTGATTTTGTTTCATCTACAAGGACGGACGGCACATCATTGTCTCTCTCTTGGAAGAAGTCAGCTCCCGGCGCCGGCTGCCCCTGTGGCTGGCTCACCGGCGCTGCTGGTGGCTGTCACCCAGGGGGAGCTTAGGAAGGGCTCGTCGACGACGTCGAAGAGCGAGGACATGGGTGCCCCGGCGTCGGCGTCAGTGTTGAGGAACAGGAGCTCGTCCTCGCCGGCCATCTCCATGTCCTCCACCAGCAGCTCGTCCTCCTCCTCCTCCTCGTCCTCCTCCATGGACGGCGTGCGCAGCGGCGTCGTGGGCGAGAGCCCCGCGGTCGACGTGGACGTCGGGCTCGGGCTCGGCTGCTGGTGCTGGTGATGCGCGTCGCCAGGGACGGCGCTGGCGCCGCCCACCACCACGGACGGCGGCGGCGGCTGAGGCGCCGCCGAGGAGGGGAACTTGTGACGGGTGGTGCCGGCGAGCGAGTTGCGGTGGGTCGGCGCCGCGTGGTTGTGCTCGCCGGTGTAGGTGAGGATGAAGGTGTTGGGGTCCGCGCGGCTGCGCTCCACCTGCTTCCGCGCCGCACACCCCTTGGAGCTGCTGCACCGGTAGTATCCCCTGTTCGTTCAAGAAACATAGCAGCAGGCGGTGAGATCGGTCTGCTCCGACGCCGGCGAGAAGCTGACGGAGAGGGAGAAGGGATTCTAGATGACCGACCTTGGGTAGGGAGAGCCCTTGATGGGCTTCTGGCCGTACTTGCGCCACGCCCACACGTCCGACGACGAGCCGTCCGCCGGAACGTGGCAGACCACCTTCTTCACCTGGTTCTTCCTGGAGTGCGCGGAAACAGAGTTAGCAGCTTGCAAAAAAATCCGAGCTTTCAACCTCCCGAAAAAAGAAACAATTCAAAGAACCGCCGCCGTGTCGAGGGCTCGAGCAGCGAAGCGTACCTTCTCTTGGATCTTGGCACGCCACCGGGCACCTGCCGCCCGCTCAGCTGCGCCCTCGCCGGAGCGGGGCGCGCCTGGGGTAGCGCCACGTCCACCGCTGCCACAGCCGGCTGCCGAGGCTGCTGTGGCGGCGGGGGAGGCGGCAGCGTTGGCGTTGGCAGAGGCTGAGGCGGGGGAGGCGGGGCGGCTAACAGGGCCCTGAGGAGCTCGTCGCCGTCTTGCCCGCCGCCAGCACCGAGGTCAGGGAAGCGCCACCCGGGATATGGCTCTGGCTCTGGCTCCTTGGCCGGCGGTGGCACCACGGGCTTCTCCTTCTGCGGCGGCGACGGCGGCGGCGGCGGAGGCAGAAACGACGCGAACGGGTCGGGCTGGCGCGGCGGGGAGAGGCGGCGGCGGCAGCCCAGGCGCACGACGGCGCCCAGATCCCAGTTGTTGAAGCAGCGCTCCTCCTCCATTGGCAGCACAGCAGACGACGACGACGCGGAGTGGTTGGGTTCTTGGATGGAGCTAGAGGAAACGGGCGGAGGAGGAGATAAGCGGGAGGCGCTGACTTTTGCTAGTTTATTGATTGTTTTGGAAGAGTGAGGAGACTATGGGAAGAGTAAAAGGAGAGAGAGAGAGTGGTGGGCAAAGGCATTGGATCCTCTCCTAAAAAGGGGTGAGGGCTACTGGTCTATGCTGTGTTTTTTTTCTTCCTTTCTGATTTTCTTTTTCTTTTCTTGGGGCTTGAGTTTTATAGAGGCGCTCACGCGCAGTAGGGCAGGACAAGGCAGAGCAGGGCACCGTTTAGATGTTAAAAATTTTGCCAAAATTTTCAGATTCTCTGTCACATCGAATCTTTAACACATATATGAAGTATTAAATATAGATAAAAAATAAAACTAATTACACAGTTTAGACGAAATGGACGAGACAAATCTTTTAAGCCTAATTAGACTATGATTGGACAATATTTGCCAAATAACAACGAAACTGCTACAGTAGCGTTTCGTCAAAAATTTTGCCAACTAAACAGCCCCAGGCCAGGGCACGGCAGCCCCACTTGACTTTGTGAGATGAGATGTCAAAGGGGTGAGAGAACTCAAGCAATCGGCCTCGTTTAGATTACAGAGTTTGACCACCAGATTCACTATGCAGAATTTCTATTCTCCGTCACATCAAAATACCGGCACATATATGGAGTACTAAATATAGATGAAATAAAAAACTAATTGCACAGTTTTGTTGTACTTTGCGAGACGAACATTTTAAGTCTAATTAATCAATGTTTGAACAATTATTATAAAATAAAAACAAAATTGCTACAGTGTGACGTGCCACGTACTATGCAAAGTTTGGTTCTAAATTTTGGAATCTAAACATGGCCGATGATGAGAGAGAAAGGGAGGCTAATAAATGAAAACTACCAGTAGTAGAGGGTTCTAAGGAGATTTTCTCGCTCGAAATCTTTTAGATATACACACAAATGTTTTTCCTGATCTTTTAGATATGATTTGTACCATGAGGATACAGTGTATTGAAATTTTGATTAATTATTAATATCTAAATGGATTGTATCTACAATATTTTGACTGTGATTATAATATACCCTCTGCATATTAAGGCCATGGTCGCTTGTCTTATGAGCTATACTATTTTAACGAACGAACGGTGTTTTTCTCTCACAGCAAATCAGCGAACAGTATTTTCAGCCATGACTTTTCAACAAAGCGAACAGGGCCTAAAATGAGTGCCACTTCAGGAACCGTGCCGTTCAAACTTTGTTAAGTTTGACTATCATTTGTATTTGAAGATAAACTTATCATAAAAATATAGTCAACGATTTATCTAATGATACTAATTATGTATCATAAATATTAATATTTTGTTATATATGTTTGGTCAAAATCAGACGCCATGTTCGCTTGGCTGATAAGCCATGGCTGAAAGTACTGTTCGCTGATTTGTTGTGAGAGAAAAGACTGCTGAATGGCCAGCTGATTTGGCTGATAAGCTCAAGCAAACGGGGTGTAGAATTGTTTGATGCATGCGTATCTTCTAGATACGATTGAAAATTAGCAAGGAATTTTAAATTTCTAATACTGCTTGTCCATACTCCAATTTGCAATGTTTTAGCTGTAATTTTAATTGTAAAGGATGCCATGTATTGAAACTTCCATTATTAGTTGACATTTGAATAGACATAAAATGCAGTATGTTAGCTACGATTTATACATGAGGATGTTGTGTATTGAAAATTTCATTATTTTTTGACGTATTTGGTCATGGGTTTATGAAATCGAATACATTGTATAAAATCTTTTGTTCCATGGATAGGATATATGGACGTATCCATCAAGATACTATTGATTAATGGGTCTAGAACTTATTTATTTATTATTATTTGTCACTAAAATATATCTGATTTGTATTATAATGAGCTCTAACAAGATAAGGGTATTCCATGTGTAATAACTTAGCTATTATTTTAATTGCAGAGGATGCCATGTATATATTGAAACTTTTGCTGTTGTTTTTTTTACTTCAAATAGATACAATATGCAATATTTTAGCTTTGATTCATACAAGAGGACGCCATCTATTGACTTTTAGCTGTGGTTATGTTGGAGGATGTCACTATATAAAATTCCTATTATTGATTCATATTGAATAATAAATTGCTTACCCTTGTGTTTGCAATATTTATCTTGAATTTTATAAACAATCTGCACTGTTTCAAATCTTTTCTTGCTTCTTGAAACCTATATAGGATACATACCTTATAAAAAATATCAAGACATATTTTTCTACAATATTTGGTAAATTAGGATGGGCTACGTTTAAATTTGAAATACTGATTCATGCTTGAATTTGATTCAGCTATACATTTGTCTCCTATTTGTAGTTCTTATATCGACATTTCTGTTGTACATCTACGCTTGAATAATGATATCCAAACCTATGTGTCACGCGCATATTTGGCTAAAACTGACTGAAGAGAAACGAGACATAGACCCATACAACAACGGAGAAGTAAGTTTCGCTTCAATGATGATAGTAATAATATACTAATAGCATGTGATGTATTAGAAAGGAGTGGATGACATACTGCAGTTTGAATTTCAACAGTGACATATAGACTTGTGTCGATAGTTTTCTTTTTTTTTGCGAAGTCAAACCACATTGCATCCTACGGCGTCCGGGGCAGCTAGTCCCCCCCCCCCCCCCCCCAATTTGCTTAGCTTTTTTTCTTGTACAAGTCAAACCACGTTGCATCAAGCGGCGGTGCAGCTCTTTCTCTGGTCGGTAGGGAGTACGGTATGAACAAGCAACCGTACCGAGATGAATTCCGAGGCCATGTTTAGATACCGGCCACCAAATTTACTATACAGAATTTCTATTCTCCGTCACATCAAAATGCCGACACATATATGGAGTACTAAATATAGATGAAATAAAAACCTAATTGCACAGTTTTGTTGTACTTTGCGAGACGAATATTTTAAGCCTAATTAATCAATATTTGGACAATTATTATCAAATAAAAATAAAATTATTACAGTGTGACACGACATTTACTATGCAAAATTTATCCTCAAACTTTGGCATCTAAACGAGACCCGAAAGTCAAAATCAAAACACATGAGTATACTATCCCGCAGCTTGGTGCAGGTCTCTTGACCAGGTCGTGGCTCGTCACGAGCGAGCCCATCGCATCGCATTGCAGCCGACTGGTGAACGAATCTTGATTAGTTTATGATCGAACATCAATTAATAAATACAAACGAAAATGCTACAGTAGCTGAAGCCAAAAATTTTTTTCAAACTAAACACGGTTCCGTACTTGCGGGCGGGCCTTTGACTTTTTGACGCGGACACGTGGGCTCCGTACGGTGGGCCCGGTTTTCAGCAAGTGCTGCGACGACCTGGGGGTGGGCGGGGTGGGAGACGACCTCGAGCGGCGGGAGCGGGATGGGAGGGGAAGCCGGGAAGGGATGGCGTTGCACAAGTCACACCCTTTGACTGGTTCCACCGGCTGCATGCCCCCGCGGGCGGCCCGCGCAGAAGAGGAGACCAGGACCACCGCTTCCACACGCGTCGGCGCGTGGCGCCCTCACGCGCACTGACAGCCGGGCCCGGCATGTCGGCTCGGCTGGCGTCAGCCTGACGCCGCGCGCGGCTCGTGAGACGGCACGGTAGGCCGGTACGGTCGAAAACTTGCTGGCTCCCCGGGATTTTTTTGGGTCTCGTTTAGCCCCGTGTGCGAAGGTTCCAACAAGCCCATATTGTATTGACGCCTTACGAATGAACGGGGATACAGTACTCCCCCGTATCGTATTTAGAAGTCGTTTAGGACAGTGACACGGTCTCTAAAACATAACTTTGACCTCTTGTTTTTTATAAAAAAATATTTATAAAAAAGTGATATATGTATATTTTTATGAAAGTATTTTTCAAGACAAATCTATTCATATAATTTTTACATTTGCAAACTCAACAACTTAAAAGTTATTGATGATTTATATTTCTAATGTTTGACTCAAACCTTGTCCAAAACGACTTCTAAATCTAATACGGAGGGAGTATATGGCTAGTTAAGTACGTCTATGTGTGCGATATATTTTATTTTATTTTCAAAATTTTAAATGTCCAACTATGCTATATATTCTTGCTTGTGTGCAAATTGAGTATTTACTAGCAAATATACATGTGTGTTGCAAGAGAATTTGCATCTCGCGTATATTGTTTCTTCTAATAGCTTTTGTAATCAACCTCCGTGTCGTGGTTGGACATGCACTATTAGTATGACTTGTATGAACACGGATTGTGAGTTCGGGCTATAGACAGGACAGTAAACCAATTAGAAATCTAATATTTAATTCATTATGTACTAATGCTCTCATGGAGAATTAACATTAAATTTGTCACATACTGACAGGAAGAGAAAGCGATGAACCAAAATTTTAGAGGAATAAATTTCCACTCTTTTATATATATATATATATATATATATATATATATATATATATATATATATATATACCAATATTAGTAGACTAACCGAGTCAACACTGCATTTATTATAAATCACTATTCACCTTGTGACTGCCATAGTCACTACTAGAGCTAACACATACAGTAGTACACTGACTTGTAGTCAACTATGATGGTTTATTAACTAAAATGAATGAGCATATAGCTTTGAAAAAAAAACATAACACCAATAGACGTTCACACACTCTATTCGTGGTTCATGGGCACAAAATTTGGAAACATAGACTTTTTGAAAGTGCATTTGCCCTCTATGTGGGTTTTGGTATATTGATGACATCCAAATTAGGGACTAATGAGACTTCAATGAGATATATTGCAGCTTTAGTCCCATGAAAGTTTTAAAGAGTTGATCTAAGATGTAATGATATCTCTCAATTCTTGAAGTTAAAAAGGCGGACGAACTCAAAGCGCTCTCCAAAATTTTTATCTTTTGTTTTGAGTTTAGGTTTCGCCATACTATAAAGAGGGATGCAAGTTTATGTGGTCTGAGGAAGATAGAGTGCTCAAGTATAAAAATAAAATCGAAAGTGTGACACTAAATCACCTCACGAACACCTAGATTCATGTTGTGGACTTTTGATGGTCGGAAGTCCCAGTGTTTGCTGGAAGTTCCGGCAGTCAGAAGTCCCGACTCCCGCGCGGGAGTCCTGATGTCTCTGGACTTAGTCACCAGGCTCGGCTGGCCGTCGGAAGTCCCGACGCGAGCCGAAAATCCCGGCTGCTGAAAGTCCTGGTAGCCACCGGGAGTTCCGATTCCGGCCGAGCGAGCCCAACTGTCTGCATGTGTGAACAGTGTTTTTACTTAGAGCTGAAAGTTCCGGCGATCTGTGTCGAAACTTCCAACACAGATCTGAACGGTTAGAATTGCCTAAGAGTATAAAAATCTCTCTCCTCTCTTCTAACCATTACCAACTCATTCATTGCGACCAAACACTGTCCAAAAGAGCTCCCAAGCATTCAAGACTCCCCTCTTCTTTCCCCTTTGCTCCCAACTTCAATTCCCCTAAGCATTTGAGTAAAAGGAGAGTGGATTGAGTGAGAGAATCACTTTGGCAAGCTTGAACACTTGATTTCTTTGTCAAGCCGGTTGGATTTGCGTCTATTACTCTTGGAGCTTTGCTCCTAGCCGGCTAGGCGTCGCCCAAGAGCTTCCATCTTGTGGAAGAGCCTTGAGAAGTTTGTATTACCCTCAATTTTTTAGTGGAAAGCTCAAGTGACCTTTGTGGTTGCCTTAAGAGAGGCAAGGAGGTGGAAGAGACTCTGACCTTTGTGGTCACCTCAACAACGAGGACGTAGGAGCTCCTTTGTGGGGTTGCCGAACCTCGAGATAAATCTTTGTGTCCCGCATGCTTCTTGTTGTTGTGATTTGTGTTATCATATTCGTTCTTGGTTGTTTCTCTTCTCTCCAAAGCTCCTCTTAGGGTTTGGACTCGATCTACGGAGTTGAAGCATTTCAGCATCAAGGGAGTGACTCTACGTGTCTACCTAACCACTTGGAAGTGGGGTCGTAAGAAATCTCGTACTCAAATTTCATTTTTGCACTTGTAGTAAAATCCACGTAGGAGTCAGAACTCTGGACTGTTTGCGTCGGAAATTTTGGCTGCTGAAAGTTCTAGCTTAAACTGTCGGGATTTCAGACAGTTGCTGACATTTGACTTTGAGTTTGTGTAGAATTTTTTAAATACGCCCATTCATCCCTCCTTTAGGCATTGTTCAGATCCTTTCACTTTTGCAATGATAAAGTAAAAAAGAAAGAAAATACTCACTGGTATAGAAAGTTTTTTTTACCTATGTTTCCTTTTTTTTTCACTGGCGGTACACAGAATGATGTCAGTATAGTCCTATTTAAGAATCAAGTCCAAAAACTACCATTTCCAAGCGACCGTTGACATAAGAGCCGTCCCAACCTAAAATTATTGATGGCTTTCATAGCATTAAAGATCATGCCACGCAAAAAAAACTTGGTGCGACACCAAATTTATTGAGGATTGAGGAGGAAAGAGGAAAAAACCATTTCTCATGTGGGAAACGATTTTGGCTCATGCTTCAACCAAATAAGAAACTAGCGTGTGCGCGTTGGGGGACTAGTGGTTTCTTCCCACATGTTTTATGGGCTCCACCAATATATGAGACATCATGTTTGTGCCTGGCCGTCCACCGCCGCTGCTGCATGCACCCTGTGAGCGTCCTTGGCCTGCGCGGTTTGCCTCGTGGCACTGACTAGACCCGCCATGTTGCCTATGGAGCCCATCCGCTCGTGCGTCCCCCCATGTTGTCAGCCACGCTTGCCCATGTCTATGCCTTGTCGCTAGCTGTGCGCACCCGCACCTCCTGCCTTGCCATCGATCATTGTTGTCTGTGCCTCACACGAGCTGCTCTCACCCATGCCTTCAGCTGCCAGCCTTGTCTAGTGAGTGGTGAGAGAGAAGACAAGAGATAGAAGAGGATCAATAAAGAAAAAGGGGAAAATATTAGCAACAATTTGAGTGGGACCTACATGAAGAAACGAAAAGATAAGGTTTCTTTGTGTAGTGTCTTGCTGATGCAGCAGACTGATTTCAGGGTTGGGAGTTGAAACTGTGCCAAGTCATCCGCCATTAGAAATGCTCATATTCACTAGTAGGCGACATAACAAACTGCGAGTAGACATTCCTATTTCTTATGATGGTTCCTTGCTAGATGCATAAACTCGAGCACGAGAGCACTCCAAACATAGGTAATCTGCTTTATGCCTTTATAGCACGTGGTAGCTCTTAACTTGTTTGAGAAAGTGATTCCCTTCCCACAAATGGCATGGTACATATATAGTATCCGTTACATCAAGAAGATGTAAAAAGAATTTTAAGAATATATACGGTTGAAATTTTACCAGGACGGGCAACATTTTCGTGACCATCATGTATCTCTTTCTGTGGAAATGTGCCAAATATGCACAGTCTATTCATTGACATTCTTCAGAATATATGTAGGGATTTTGCCCCTGTTTCACGGCTATGCATCCTATTTTCTTCCCCACTTTGAAGGACAGATGATATACTTTGATGCATGTGCTTACTCCATCATGGAAGATATACACAAATGTTTTTTTAAAGTGGCCTACACAAATCTTTTTTTTGGATCATAAGTGTGAAATCTAAATACAACGTGCAACTAAATGAAATGAAGGTTAACCGAAAAAGAACAGGGGAGAGCGAGGAAAAACCTTAAACTCATCTTATTACGTACCGCTGAGCCACATGGATGGCTATAAATCCTAAATGGACGTTGAATTGCTTGGTCAAGCAACATGACTAAGCACCCATTGGGTAAATTTGGTTAATTATCTACATTATTCTCAAGGCCCAACATTAACATTTGAGGAGGATAATAAGGACGGATCATCTAGGACTATTTATTAGCCGAAGTTAAAACTTAAGTCAAAATTAGTTTGAATTGGATAGACCTAACAATTAGCCATATGCACCCAAATAGGTCTTAGATCCATAAAAGTCCACAGAAAAATTTCTATTTTAAGAGAAATTCTTAACAGATGAAATAGTAGATTTTTACTTGTGAGTAGCGAGATGGAATTAATTCTTTCTTGCAGATAATAGGCGTAACCAAAGGAATTAACGAACAATACTATTGTGGAGTATATCAATGTAATATAGATGCTGTTTTTATTATGTCATGGAATGGAATGAGCAGGTAAAAGTGCTTTGCAGTTGGCATCCGATTCATAGAACTTTTCTAATGGTTTAGTAGCTGAAAGATACATATTTGTCCTATCTGGATCGGAAATCTATCTAGCAAGTATATATATGTGCCTCCTCTCATGCAATTTGAACAGTAGCCATTGCTTGCACGACAAAATTAAAGTGTCCAAAGGAAGCGTTGGACACTTCGCGACATTTGTCGAGCTGCAAACCAGTCTGTTCGCTTGAGCTTTCAACTGCTTATTTTTAGCCAGTCAGTAGTGTTTTTCTCTCACAACAAATCAGTCAACAATACTTTCAGTCACTTATTTTCAGCCCAAGCGAACAGGCTAACATCATGTAGTATACTCCGTTCCAAATTATAAAATATTTTATGTTTTTTAGATATATAGCTTTTGTTATTCATTTAGATATATCCGATAAAATCAATGTATCTAAAAAAACCAAAATATTTTATATTCTAGAGTGGAGGTACACTAGAACAGTACAGATCAATTAAGTATGTACGTGCATAAAAATAAACAGAGACATCAAATTTCCATATAAACATCGACGGCGGATCGTAGCTATTATATTTGTTGGGGAAAAAAAGAAAGAAAGAGAAACAATGAAACCCAGAGAAGAGTGTATATATATATATATATATATATATATATATATATATATATATATATATATATATATATATATATATATATATATATATATATATATTAGTTAATAAACTTAAAGATAATGCAAGTGGAGCTATCAGACGTAAGTGCTTACGTTCGAATTCCCCAGTGCATGCACGCATGAGCAGTGAAGACTTGTCAATTGCCACCGCACATGAATAGTCTTCTGCGTCCGGACAGTATACATGTAATACTAGTAAGTATAAGTACTAGCTAGCCAGTACTGCATCAGCTAACGCAAAGATTTGAAAATTGTAGAACCAGTACACGTTACACAAAGATTCCAAAGATTTCAATTTGCTTGCTCTTGTGCAGCAAATAACTGTTCCTACATATTTATATATGATGCTGCACATGTACTTTTTTATTGAAGCATCATAAAAAATCATAAAAAATTGTCTAAAAATTGATTAATTAGACTCAAAATGTTCGTCTCGCAAAGTACAACAAAAACTGTGCAATTAGTTTTTGATTTCATCTACATTTAGTACTTCGTGCATTTGCCAACATTTTAATGTGATGGGAATCTCCTTTTTGCATAGTGCAATTTAGGGTGGAATTGAGAACTAAACAAGGCCTCAGTTTTGCTCCAATATCTCATATACTACGTACTTATAAGCTATGCTGAGCAGAGCAGATGCGGTGCTGCTAGTGCTAAAGGATCGGGCCGATGGAGTGATCGTACGGCTGCTGGTAGCCTCTCGTACGGATCCACGCGTTGACTTAGCTTTGTTGTTTATGCATCACTTTGCATCGCACGATGATATGGTTAGTTTAAACGCCTGCTAAAGCCATAATTTTTATAGTTATGTTTATGATTGATATGTGAACAGATAGATCATGCATGGTGGTTCGTTCCAACGGTGGTAACGACATTTGCAAGTACGGACGTATATTGTTTAATCACCGTAAACATTCTGCATGCTTAGCGGATTAATTAGTACAATCTTGTATTGCGTTTATTATAAAGGAACGAAACAACTGCTAGTTTGCATGTGGTCTCGACGACTCCGTGCAAATGCGTAGTCGTACGTACGTCGCATAACAAATCGTTGTCCTATGATCCTATCCGTACGTACGTTACGTACGAAGCGGTAATGTGACCGTTGGATGATGTTTCAGATCTTCAAGAAGCCAAATGGTCATGTGTTCAAATTTTGTTTCGAGTACTATACTCGACCTGTACTTTTCTTACAGCACTAGAACAAGGAACAAAGAGTTGTAGTGCCTTTTCTTTTGAAACAAGCCAAGCAAGAGAGCAGCCGGTTATATTAAAAAGAAGATAATCTTAGACGGGGTAAAACAATATAAATATAACATAGCAACATGACTCCGAGAACGATAACAAATATGCGCTAACAAATAAAAATGTACAACATCCAAATAACTATTCATCAATCTAATGCAGTGTCTACTAAAATAATAATAAAAAACTAAATGAGTGGTAAGATACCAACCTTAGAGTAGTAATGTTGATGACGTGCAACCTGCAATTTGAGGGCCTCCTTTGAACAATTCTTTATAATGTGTCCTCTAATGAAGAAATTAAATTGAAGAGGCTCTCTATCACATTCGTCTCTATATATTGTAAACAATGTAACCAAGCAAACAAGCTAACAATTAAATTAAAGCTAACAATTCATAAGCACTCTAAAAGGAATTTAAAACATGAGTGTTATGAATCCTTTGAGAAGTTGGAGTCTCCATAAGAAAATTGGTGAAAAATGGCTCTAACAATGATGAAAGAAATATGGGAGTCATCAAAGGTAAACAAGTGGACGGAGTGAAGAAAAAGATGAGGAAAATGGGGATTTTCTATTAGGGCAATTTTACCTCCGGTTCAATCCCTAAACTGGCGGTGAAACCTATCTTCTTCGTCGTTTAGTTAGTATGATCCGGTGGTGAAAATCCTCACGTTCTGATGTCCACTATGTTTTGCCAATGAAACATTATCATCGTTGATTCTAGACAAACCCAGCGGTGAAAACCTTGAGGTGAAGAAACGAGAACCATATATAGCAGTGAGTAAATATTGTTATATAGCGACAACTGATAATAATAAGCATGCATTTGTCATTGAGCCAAGGCGACCATGCATCATCTCAGCTTAGAGTAATAATGTTGGTGATGTGCAACCTTCACAGTTTGAGAGCCTCCTTAAACAATTGTCCTATAATGAATAAATTAAATTAAAGAGGGCTCTCCATGATATTCATGTCAATATATTGAAAACAACGTAATAACTAAACAAAACAAGCTAACAATTAAATTAGAAGCTGCATACTAACCTTAGAGTAAGTAGGTGTGATGTGCAGCCTTCAAAAATCTGGGAGCCTCCATGATCAATTAGGGTGCAAGAAGCCCTCTAAAAGGAATAAGATATGAATTTAAAAGGTTGATAGTTACCAAGCTTAAAACAGCGAAGTGGTGCCCATCCTTCATGAGCAAATTGGTGAAAAATGACCCTAGCATGCAATGGTGAAAGAAATGTGGGAGTTCGAGATAAACAAGTGGACGGAAACAGTGCGGCGGTCGAAGAAATGAGATCCATAGCTATGACTAGCTAATGCATGCATTTGTCATTGAACCGACCAGAGGTGACCATGTGCATGATCGAGCAAACCGGATGTATCACGAATAAACCCACGACGGTCGGCCATTAAGTTGCATGCAACTGTTAGTTGATCTCCACCAATAGGCCCAACGGCCTATTGGGCCCTATCTCTACTCCCTGATCGGGGGAGCCCAACCCTAATTCGGTTGGAGGGCCCCTGTCGCACAGCACACATAAAAGGAAGGTGGGGGTGAGGGCTCAGAGGAAGAGGTTCACCTAAGCCGCCTTTCCCCACCTACAACCCTAACCGATCTCGAGGGTCGCGCTGTGAGCGACGGGAAGCTCCGCCGCCGTCACTGCACCGCGCTCCCCTTCTCCAACCGTCGCTGCCCGTGCGCAGCCACCATCAACGTTCGTGATGGCGTCCGGATCGAACTCCACCCTTCCTACCGACGGTTTGCCTTCTCTCTCTCCCTCCCTCACGGATCCGGTAGATCCATCACTAGGATCTTGATATTTATAACCGAAATACAAAGACATACCCCACTGATCTATTGCTAATCGGTCCTAGCATAATAACATTGGTATCGGAGCCAGGTTACTAAGTGTGTAACCCTAACCCTAACCGGGTAAAAGCAAAAAGAGAGAGACCGGGGTACTGTCTACCGGTCACCACCACCACCGCGTGTGGAGAAGAGAACAGATCTGTGTTCGGATCAGAGAAGAAGAAAATCAAGGGCCCTTAGCACTTGAACTCTAACCCTAACCAGGTAAAAGAAGAAAGAAAATCCACCGCCACCGCGCGGGGGGAAAGATCACCGCACCGTTCGACGGCGCACGGCAAAAGTAAAGAAAAGAATAGATCCATTCGGATGTCAAAGAAAAGAAAGGAGAACCTAACCCTAGATCCATTCGGATGTCAAAGAAAAGAAAAGGAAGAACAGCAAATCAGAGAAAAGAAAGGGGAAAAGGGATCTCAAGAACCCTAAGACCTAACCCTAACTCACATGGAGAAAGGGCTAACCCCAATCGGTCAAACAAAGAAAAGCATCTAGATCCGATTGGGGAAGAAGAAGAAGAGAAAAGGAAGGGAAAGATTTTTGGAACCCTACCCCCCTCATCTCAATCGGAATCAAATCCGAAAAGAAAAGAAATTAAAGGAAAAAGGATATGTTTCGGCATTAAGATGAACAGAGCCGAAACCCTAACCCTAGATCCCCTTTTCGGGTGAACAAACGAAAGAAAGAAATCAAAAGAACAGAAAAACGAATCGGCCGAATCGAATCAAATCGAAAAGCGCAACCCTAACCCTAGATCTTGACCCCAACCCCACCACGGGTTAATCCCAAAGGTGAGAAGGGGACGGGGAAGAAGGGAAAAGGGAGCCGAACCGGCCTTTCGCCGGCGAGGGAGAAGAAGACCAAGCCAGGAAGATTTTTCACCGGGCTCGGCCAAAGGAGAAAAGGCCACGACCAGGCCGCTCGACGGCGGCGTGCTCACCCGTTGGGGAGCACGCGCGCCGGCGAGAGGGCCGGCGACGGCGCCATGGTCGCTCCACCGCCCACTCGCTCGCTCGGTGTCCTCTCGGTCGCTGCTGGTTACGGCTGAGAGAGGTAGAGAGAGGAGAGAGCGGCGAGCGAAGAGAGAGAGAGAGAGAGACCGAATGGAAATGATTCTAGGGTTCTGCTGTGCGCTGGCCGCGGCGGGTTTTGTTGGCGCGAAATCGACGCGCAGTCGTCGATCTCCATCGGACGGCGCAGATTCACCGGGCCGGCCTTCAGCCCAGGCGGGTGCGCGCCCCATGCCGAATTCCCGGCCCAGGCCCAGGTTGCGGCCTGGGCACGGGGGAACGCGCGGGAAGGGCGTGTGGGCTGTGGGCCGTGGGCCGTTTCAGGCCGAAACAGTAAAGAGCAAGAGCCCAGTTTCGTTTTTTCCTTTTCCTGGAAAATTGAAAATGCAAATTGGCTCAAAAGAAAAATAGAAAAAGGTAATTTTCCCCTGTGGGTAAAATTTAAGAAATTGAATTATTTTTCCGCTGCTAAAGAGAAATTGTTTATTCTCCAGTTAATTTGTACCAACGTGGTATTTAATCGGAGAAAAAGAAAGTTATTCCGCTGCTAAAGAAAACGTTGATTCTCCAGTTATTTTGAACCAATGTGGTATTTAATTGGAGAGAAAAAGAAATTTGACATGATTATGATGTTGTTATTTTCTGACCAACGTTGATAATAACAATATTGTAATGTTAATAATTTATGCATTAATTCTACTTCTGTCCAACGGTGATGTAGAATTAGTGTATAAGAACATATGTTAATTTTAAAGATTTATGCATTAATTCTACTTCTGTTCAACGGTGATGTAGAACTAGTGTGTAAGAACAGTTGTGAATGTTAAAGATTTATGCATTAATTCTATTTCTGCCCAACGGTGATGTAGAATTAGTGTATAAGAATAATTGTATGTTTTGATTTTGACCAACGTTGGAATCAAGGCATGCAAATGATGTTATTTCTATGTTAAGAAAAGTTTTAACCTGGTTTTTCATCTTGATTGAGGTGGACTGGGTAGTCACCTCACCGTGTTCCACTAAGTTTGTGGCACCGGTGAGGGAGACAAAAGTGAATGATGCCATTTGGGCAACTAAAGAGAGGGATTTTGAATCCCAAAAGATATCCTATGACTCCTTGGGCATAGGAAATGAATCACTACCAACAAGAAGAAGTTTGGCTGTGATAAAGAACATGATTGAACCTGCAATTGTAGGCTAAATCTTAGAGTGTGACACGGTCACCGAGTACCTCGATAGAATAAAGAGTCAGTTCACTAGCTATTCAAAGACATATGCTACTTAGCTGAAGTGGTGGCATAAGAGAGCTCACGATGCGTTGTCGAAATTATGGCAATGTCGTTTAGGCCATATTTCGAGGGGGAGAATAGAAAGACAAGTTAAGAATGATATTCTTCCTCCATTAGAGCTCTCAGATTTAAAACAATGCAGAGAATGCATAAAAGAAAAATATATGAAGAAAAGTAAGAAAGATGGCAAACAAAGCGCAGGAATTTTATAGATTATTCACACAGACATCTGTGGTAAGTTTCCTGTAAAGAGTGTGGATGGTAATGATTCGTTCATAACATCCACAGATGATTACTCCTATTATGGCTATATTTATCTAATTAAATAAAGAAAAGATGTATTGGATAAATTTAAGTTATTAAAGATTAAGATAGTTAGGTCTGACCGTGGGGGAGTACTACGGTCGGCATACCCTAAAAGAATGGCATAGTAGCCCAGTATTCTACACCGGGTGAACCTCAGCAGAATAGAGTAGCTAAAAGAATCAATCGCACCCTGATGGATATGGTGGGCAGTATGATATGTTACTCCACCTTACAGTTGAGCTTATGGATGGAGGCGATAAAACCGTCATTCATATTCTCAATAGAGTATCAAGAAAGTCGGTGCTTAAAACACCGTATAAGTTGTGGACAGAAAGAGTATCCTCACTTAACCACTTGCGTGTGTGTGGGGAGCCCTGCTGAGGTTAAAGTATTTAACCCAAACATTGGGAAGTTATATCCCAAAACAGTAAGTTGCCATTTGTTTGGCTACATAGAAAAGTTAAAATGTTTTCGTTTCTACTATTTAGAGAGACACACAAAGTTTGTGGAAACGAGACACGTTGTTTTCCTAGAGGATGAAAAGATGAGGGGAGCATGGTAGCTCGAGAAATTGACCTTGAAGTGAAGCGGGTGTAAGCGCCCATTCCAATGATTCATGAGCCAATTTTCTCACTACCTGCTGTAGCTACATCGACAGTGCTAGATACTGTGGTGCCAGCACCTGTTATTATCCCACCTGTGGCAACAATGAATGAAATATAAGGAACCTGTTCTTCAAGATCCAATAGAACCAATTGCCACACATGAGGGGGAGCAACAACAGCCTCAAACAGAGGATGTGCCAAATGTGGAGGCCCCTAGAAGGTCTCAAAGAGTTAGAAAATCAGCTATTGTTGCTGATTATGAAGTGTACAACACTAAAGAATTTCAAATGGAGGATTATCAAAGCCTCGTTTGAAGAAGCCATGAGTAGTGATCAGTCATCAAAGTGGCTTGAGACCATGAAAGATGAAATGAAATCGATGAATGCCAATAAAGTTTGGGATTTGAAAATAATTCCTAAAGGAGCCAATACAGTAGGCTGTAAATGGGTCTACAGAACAAAACTTGACTCTCAAGGGAATATAGAAATATATAAAGCGTGACTTGTGGCAAAAGGATTTATGCAAAGAGAAGGGATTGATTACAATGAGACCTTTTCTCCAGTCTCATGTAAGGATTCCTTCAGAATCATAATGGCATTAGTGGCACATTACGATTTAGAATTACATCAGATGGATGTAAAGACGGTATTTCTCAATGGAGACTTGGAGGAAAAAGGTTTACATGGCACAATCGAAAGGTTTTGTCATGGAAGGAAAAGAACGAATGGGATACCGCCTAAAGAAATCCATTTATAGATTAAAGCAAGCTTCAAGACGGTGGTACTTGAAGTTTGATCAGTCAATAAAGAATTTTGGGTTTTAAAAGAGAATGTAGAGGACAATTGTGTCTATGCAAAGTTTAAGAATGGGAAGTTTAACTTCCTTGTCCTGTATGTAGATGATATCTTACTTGCTAGTAGTGATGTCAGTCTACTACTGGAGACAAAGAAATTTGATATGAAAGATCTTAGCGAAGCCTCATTCGTTCTAGGGATCGAGATTCACCAAGATAAAAGAAAAGGGTATAAGGACTGTCACAAAAGGCATACATGGAAAAGATCTTAAAGAAATTCAGTATGCACAAATATAGTCCTTCACCTGCTCCTATAGTCAAGGGTGACAGATGTGGGGATTTTCAATGCCCCAAGAACCAATATGAGCTCAATCGATAAAGTGAAAGTGGTTCCATATGCTTCAGCTGTCGGAAGCTTGCAACATGCTCAAGTATGTACGCGCCCTGACTTTGTATTTGTTACCGGGTTTTACTTGGCAGATTCAGAGCAATTCTGGAATAGAACACTGAAATTAGTAAAGAAAGTCTTGCATTATTTGTAAGGAATGAAAGGCCTCATGATGACATATAGAAGATCTATTTCACTCCACATGGTGGGATGTTCAGATTTTGATTATGCGAGAGTGAATGCATATCCAGACGTGGATTTTCTATCATCTCGCAAAGGGGAGCTATTTCATGAAAAAGCTCAAAACAAACTGTCACTACATCGTCCATAATGTATGACAGTTTGTAGCGTGCTATGAGGTAACGGGCAGGTGAACTAACTAATGAAGTTCCTACCCAGTTTGAAGGTGGTTGACGACATCTATAAACCACTAAAGTAATACTGCGATTATAATCTGGCAGTACAGGATGCTCACAACATAAGTCAAGTGGTGCTGCCAAACACATTGACATAGAGTATTATGTTGTGAAAGATAAAGTCCGGGATCAAGTCATAAGTCTTGAGCATATAAGAACAGAAAGGATGCTCGCGGATCCGCTTACAAAAGGCTTACCACCCAACATGTTCAGATGACATGGTGTTCAGAGAACATGTAGCTAGCTTGGGTTTAAGGGAAAGCCTAAAATATTCCTGGACAAAAGAAGGCCCAAAGATAAGTATCTATTTCAGAACAGAGTAGTGAGTTGTAGCTGTTAAGTCTATCGGCAATGGACCGTGACGATGAGACATGCTCTACGAGCTAATCTGTAATGGAATGAACAAAAGCAAATGATATGAAAGTGAAAGATGGAATGAGATCAAGGGGGAGAATGTTAGTTGATCTCCACCAATAGGCCCAACGGCCTATTGGGCCCTATCTCTACTCCCTGATCGGGGGAGCCCAACCCTAATTCGGTTGGAGGGCCCCTGTCGCACAGCACACATAAAAGGAAGGTGGGGGTGAGGGCTCAGAGGAAGAGGTTCACCTGAGCCGCCTTTCCCCACCTACAACCCTAACCGATCTCGAGGGTCACGCTGTGAGCGACGGGAAGCTCCGCCGCCGTCACTGCACCGCGCTCCCCTTCTCCGACCGTCGCTGCCCGTGCGCAGCCACCATCAACGTTCGTGATGGCGTCCGGATCGAACTCCACCCTTCCTACCGATGGTTTGCCTTCTCTCTCTCCCTCCCTCACGGATCCGGTAGATCCATCACTAGGATCTTGATATTTATAACCGAAATACAAAGACATACCCCACTGATCTATTGCTAATCGGTCCTAGCATAATAACATTGGTATCAGAGCCAGGTTACTAAGTGTGTAACCCTAACCCTAACCGGGTAAAAGCAAAAAGAGAGAGACCGGGGTACTGTCTACCGGTCACCACCGCCACCGCGTGTGGAGAAGAGAACAGATCCATGTTCGGATCAGAGAAGAAGAAAATCAAGGGCCCTTAGCACTTGAACTCTAACCCTAACCGGGTAAAAGAAGAAAGAAAATCCACCGCCACCGCGCGGGGGGAAAGATCACCGCACCGTTCGACGGCGCACGGCAAAAGTAAAGAAAAGAATAGATCCATTGGGATGTCAAAGAAAAGAAAGGAGAACCTAACCCTAGATCCATTCGGATGTCAAAGAAAAGAAAAGGAAGAACAGCAAATCAGAGAAAAGAAAGGGGAAAAGGGATCTCAAGAACCCTAAGACCTAACCCTAACTCACATGGAGAAAGGGCTAACCCCAATCGGTCAAACAAAGAAAAGCATCTAGATCCGATTGGGGAAGAAGAAGAAGAGAAAAGGAAGGGAAAGATTTTTGGAACCCTACCCCCCTCATCTCAATCGGAATCAAATCCGAAAAGAAAAGAAATTAAAGGAAAAAGGATATGTTTCGGCATTAAGATGAACAGAGCCGAAACCCTAACCCTAGATCCCCTTTTCGGGTGAACAAACGAAAGAAAGAAATCAAAAGAACAGAAAAACGAATCGGCCGAATCGAATCGAATCGAAAAGCGCAACCCTAACCCTAGATCTTGACCCCAACCCCACCACGGGTTAATCCCAAAGGTGAGAAGGGGACGGGGAAGAAGGGAAAAGGGAGCCGAACCGGCCTTTCGCCGGCGAGGGAGAAGAAGACCGAGCCAGGAAGATTTTTCACCGGGCTCGGCCAAAGGAGAAAAGGCCACGACCAGGCCGCTCGACGGCGGCGTGCTCACCCGTTGGGGAGCACGCGCGCCGGCGAGAGGGTCGGCGACGGCGCCATGGTCGCTCCACCGCCCACTCGCTCGCTCGGTGTCCTCTCGGTCGCTGCTGGTTACGGCTGAGAGAGGTAGAGAGAGGAGAGTGCGGCGAGCGAAGAGAGAGAGAGAGACCAAATGGAAATGATTCTAGGGTTCTGCTGTGCGCTGGCCGCGGCGGGTTTTGTTGGCGCGAAATTGACGCGCAGTCGTCGATCTCCATCGGACGGCGCAGATTCACCGGGCCGGCCTTCAGCCCAGGCGGGTGCGCGCCCCATGCCGAATTCCCGGCCCAGGCCCAGGTTGCGGCCTGGGCGCGGGGGAGCGCGCGGGAAGGGCGTGTGGGCTATGGGCCGTGGGCCGTTTCAGGCCGAAACAGTAAAGAGCAAGAGCCCAGTTTCGTTTTTTCCTTTTCCTGGAAAATTGAAAATGCAAATTGGCTCAAAAGAAAAATAGAAAAAGGTAATTTTCCCCTGTGGGTAAAATTTAAGAAATTGAATTATTTTTCCGCTGCTAAAGAGAAATTGTTTATTCTCCAGTTAATTTGTACCAACGTGGTATTTAATCGGAGAAAAAGAAAGTTATTCCGCTGCTAAAGAAAACGTTGATTCTCCAGTTATTTTGAACCAATGTGGTATTTAATTGGAGAGAAAAAGAAATTTGACATGATTATGATGTTGTTATTTTCTGACCAACGTTGATAATAATAATATTGTAATGTTAATAATTTATGCATTAATTCTACTTCTGTCCAACGGTGATGTAGAATTAGTGTATAAGAACATATGTTAATTTTAAAGATTTATGCATTAATTCTACTTCTGTTCAACGGTGATGTAGAACTAGTGTGTAAGAACAGTTGTGAATGTTAAAGATTTATGCATTAATTCTATTTCTGCCCAACGGTGATGTAGAATTAGTGTATAAGAATAATTGTATGCTTTGATTTTGACCAACGTTGGAATCAAGGCATGCAAATGATGTTATTTCTATGTTAAGAAAAGTTTTAACCTGGTTTTTCATCTTGTTTGAGGTGGACTGGGTAGTCACCTCACCGTGTTCCACTGAGTTTGTGGCACCGGTGAGGGAGACAAAAGTGAATGATGCCATTTGGGCAACTAAAGAGAGGGATTTTGAATCCCAAAAGATATCCTATGACTCCTTGGGCATAGGAAATGAATCACTACCAACAAGAAGAAGTTTGGCTGTGATAAAGAACATGATTGAACCTGCAATTGTAGGCTAAATCTCAGAGTGTGACACGGTCACCGAGTACCTCGATAGAATAAAGAGTCAGTTCACTGGCTATTCAAAGACATATGCTACTCAGCTGAAGTGGTGGCATAAGAGAGCTCACGATGCGTTGTCGAAATTATGGCAATGTCGTTTAGGCCATATTTCGAGGGGGAGAATAGAAAGACAAGTTAAGAATGATATTCTTCCTCCATTAGAGCTCTCAGATTTAAAACAATGCAGAGAATGCATAAAAGAAAAATATATGAAGAAAAGTAAGAAAGATGGCAAACAAAGCGCAGGAATTTTATAGATTATTCACACAGACATCTGTGGTAAGTTTCCTGTAAAGAGTGTGGATGGTAATGATTCGTTCATAACATCCACAGATGATTACTCCTATTATGGCTATATTTATCTAATTAAATAAAGAAAAGATGTATTGGATAAATTTAAGTTATTAAAGATTAAGATAGTTAGGTCTGACCGTGGGGGAGTACTACGGTCGGCATACCCTAAAAGAATGGCATAGTAGCCCAGTATTCTACACCGGGTGAACCTCAGCAGAATAGAGTAGCTAAAAGAATCAATCGCACCCTGATGGATATGGTGGGCAGTATGATATGTTACTCCACCTTACAGTTGAGCTTATGGATGGAGGCGATAAAACCGTCATTCATATTCTCAATAGAGTATCAAGAAAGTCGGTGCTTAAAACACCGTATAAGTTGTGGACAGAAAGAGTATCCTCACTTAACCACTTGCGTGTGTGTGGGGAGCCCTGCTGAGGTTAAAGTATTTAACCCAAACATTGGGAAGTTATATCCCAAAACAGTAAGTTGCCATTTGTTTGGCTACATAGAAAAGTTA
The DNA here is from genome assembly GCA_038087645.1 of Saccharum hybrid cultivar R570. Taxonomy (NCBI): domain Eukaryota; kingdom Viridiplantae; phylum Streptophyta; class Magnoliopsida; order Poales; family Poaceae; genus Saccharum; species Saccharum hybrid cultivar. The sequence continues at coordinate 1,247,180 of JAQSUU010000235.1, read as the reverse complement.
AAATATTTTCGTTTCTACTATTTAGAGAGACACACAAAGTTTGTGGAAACGAGACACGTTGTTTTCCTAGAGGATGAAAAGATGAGGGGAGCATGGTAGCTCGAGAAATTGACCTTGAAGTGAAGCGGGTGTAAGCGCCCATTCCAATGATTCATGAGCCAATTTTCTCACTACCTGCTGTAGCTGCACCGACAGTGCTAGATACTGTGGTGCCAGCACCTGTTATTATCCCACCTGTGGCAACAATGAATGAAATATAAGGAACCTGTTCTTCAAGATCCAATAGAACCAATTGCCACACATGAGGGGAGCAACAACAGCCTCAAACAGAGGATGTGCCAAATGTGGAGGCCCCTAGAAGATCTCAAAGAGTTAGAAAATCAGCTATTGTTGCTGATTATGAAGTGTACAACACTAAAGAATTTCAAATGGAGGATTATCAAAGCCTCATTTGAAGAAGCCATGAGTAGTGATCAGTCATCAAAGTGGCTTGAGGCCATGAAAGATGAAATGAAATCGATGAATGCCAATAAAGTTTGGGATTTGAAAATAATTCCTAAAGGAGCCAATACAGTAGGCTGTAAATGGGTCTACAGAACAAAACTTGACTCTCAAGGGAATATAGAAATATATAAAGCGTGACTTGTGGCAAAAGGATTTATGCAAAGAGAAGGGATTGATTACAATGAGACCTTTTCTCCAGTCTCATGTAAGTATTCCTTCAGAATCATAATGGCATTAGTGGCACATTACGATTTAGAATTACATCAGATAGATGTAAAGACGGCATTTCTCAATGGAGACTTGGAGGAAAAAGGTTTACATGGCACAATCGAAAGGTTTTGTCATGGAAGGAAAAGAACGAATGGGATACCGCCTAAAGAAATCCATTTATAGATTAAAGCAAGCTTCAAGACGGTGGTACTTGAAGTTTGATCAGTCAATAAAGAATTTTGGATTTTAAAAGAGAATGTAGAGGACAATTGTGTCTATGCAAAGTTTAAGAATGGGAAGTTTAACTTCCTTGTCCTGTATGTAGATGATATCTTACTTGCTAGTAGTGATGTCAGTCTACTACTGGAGACAAAGAAATTTGATATGAAAGATCTTAGCGAAGCCTCATTCGTTCTAGGGATCGAGATTCACCAAGATAAAAGAAAAGGGTATAAGGACTGTCACAAAAGGCATACATGGAAAAGATCTTAAAGAAATTCAGTATGCACAAATATAGTCCTTCACCTGCTCCTATAGTCAAGGGTGACAGATGTGGGGATTTTCAATGCCCCAGGAACCAATATGAGCTCAATCGATAAAGTGAAAGTGGTTCCATATGCTTCAGCTGTCGGAAGCTTGCAACATGCTCAAGTATGTACGCGCCCTGACTTTGCATTTGTTACCGGGTTTTACTTGGCAGATTCAGAGCAATTCTGGAATAGAACACTGAAATTAGTAAAGAAAGTCTTGCATTATTTGTAAGGAACGAAAGGCCTCATGATGACATATAGAAGATCTATTTCACTCCACATGGTGGGATGTTCAGATTTTGATTATGCGAGAGTGAATGCATATCCAGACGTGGATTTTCTATCATCTCGCAAAGGGGAGCTATTTCATGAAAAAGCTCAAAACAAACTGTCACTACATCGTCCACAATGTATGACAGTTTGTAGCGTGCTATGAGGTAACGGGCAGGTGAACTAACTAATGAAGTTCCTACCCGGTTTGAAGGTGGTTGACGACATCTATAAACCACTAAAGTAATACTGCGATTATAATCTGGCAGTACAGGATGCTCACAACATAAGTCAAGTGGTGCTGCCAAACACATTGACATAGAGTATTATGTTGTGAAAGATAAAGTCCGGGATCAAGTCATAAGTCTTGAGCATATAAGAACAGAAAGGATGCTCGCGGATCCGCTTACAAAAGGCTTACCACCCAACATGTTCAGATGACATGGTGTTCAGAGAACATGTAGCTAGCTTGGGTTTAAGGGAAAGCCTAAAATATTCCTGGACAAAAGAAGGCCCAAAGATAAGTATCTATTTCAGAACAGAGTAGTGAGTTGTAGCTGTTAAGTCTATCGGCAATGGACCGTGACGATGAGACATGCTCTACGAGCTAATCTGTAATGGAATGAACAAAAGCAAATGATATGAAAGTGAAAGATGGAATGAGATCAAGGGGGAGAATGTTAGTTGATCTCCACCAATAGGCCCAACGGCCTATTGGGCCCTATCTCTACTCCCTGATCGGGGGAGCCCAACCCTAATTCGGTTGGAGGGCCCCTGTCGCACAGCACACATAAAAGGAAGGTGGGGGTGAGGGCTCAGAGGAAGAGGTTCACCTGAGCCGCCTTTCCCCACCTACAACCCTAACCGATCTCGAGGGTCGCGCTGTGAGCGACGGGAAGCTCCGCCGCCGTCACTGCACCGCGCTCCCCTTCTCCGACCGTCGCTGCCCGTGCGCAGCCACCATCAACGTTCGTGATGGCGTCCGGATCGAACTCCACCCTTCCTACCGACGGTTTGCCTTCTCTCTCTCCCTCCCTCACGGATCCGGTAGATCCATCACTAGAATCTTGATATTTATAACCGAAATACAAAGACATACCCCACTGATCTATTGCTAATCGGTCCTAGCATAATAACAGCAACCTCTAATCCCATGCATGTGAGCAGCCGGGGAAAAGACCGTCAGGTAGTAATGCCTGCCTTCCACTGAGCCTGAATCAGAATCACCCATCATTTTCCATGCATCAGACATATCGTATCAGGGATGCGGCAGGCGAACGGATATTAGACACTAAAAAATAAAATTAATTACACAGTTTAGACGAAATGAACGAGACGAATCTTTTAAACCTAATTAGACTATGATTAAATACTAATTGTCAAATAACAACGAAAATTACTACAATATCATTTTACAAAAAAATTTGGAACTAAACCGGGGCCCTGTATATGTATGCATGCATGCACGGCCAACCAAATCCCAGCAGCAGCAGCAGTGTATATCTACACCGTACCCTGCCTGCTTGGTGTCCATCCGAAGTGCCTTTGTACAGTGGCCAGCCAGCAGGCAGCGCCGCCGCCTGTGCGCAGCGCACCTCTAGATTATTTGTGATCATCATTGTTTCAATTAATTCCTAGTTTTTGTAGGGCGCGTTGCATGCTCTGCTCCTGCTCTTTCCATTCTGGATCTCACATGCACGGATGCATAGAGATCGATAAAAAGTTTTCTTTTTCCTTTTTTTTTCTTTTTGTTGCGAAAGAGAAAGTGTTGATTACGCCAGTTATCTGCTGCTCTGCCTCTGACACGGCATGTTATGCACCTACAAGTCTGTAGAACCCACAATTTACGAGTTTAGTTGATGACAACTCATTTTTTTTTGACGAAGTGCAAGTCCAGGTCTCATGTTTACTGATCACAATTATTGACAGCACGTTTTCTTAGTTTATTTACAAGGTAGACAATGCACATGCATGTCGTTACCCCACTTCCGTTAGTCCAAACCCAACGATGCATAACGATAGTTTGATTGTACCTCCATCACACACCTATAATAATATAATAGTACAAATTCCTAAAATCATTTATTTTTTAGGAACTGTCATAATTTACTTTCTTTTCAAATTTGTGTTGTTTCGGTTATCAACATGATCACCAAAGTGTTACTTTTGCCTACTATAGGCCACTACAGCAATTTATCTCACAATCACAACGAGAGTACGTATATAAACTATATGGAGCTGCAATACGATACAAATGTCAGCTTGCATGTATGGTTTTCAAATACCCAAACTCAAGACCACATGTACACGGTTTGCTTGGCTTTTTTAATCAAAACAGGGGGGGAAAGATACTTGTGCGGTTGGCAGGAATATGGCAACGCCCTTGTTTAGTTCCCAAATTCAACCCCAAATTCTACTATGCAAAAAGAAGATTCCCCGTCACATCAAAATGTCGGTAAATACATGGAGTACTAAATGTAAATGAAATTAAAAACTAATTGCACAGTTTTGTTGTACTTTACGAGACGAACATTTTAAGCCTAATTAGTCAAAGTTTGGACAATTTTTACCAAATACAAACGAATTAGAATAGTACGCATTTAATACGCACTGTTCCAACTTGGCAGCCCAAAGTCGGCATCTAAACAAGGGCAACGTGTTAATGGAAGGACCGAAGGAGCAGTGAATGCTCATGTGGACCAATAATGGATCCTCCGTCCAGCCCAGGGTACAATTCCAAATGGGTTCCGCGATAGTAGCCTGCGTTCGCACAGGCCCATCTCGAATTCTCGCTTCTGGGTTGCGGCGGCAGCTCTGCTCTGCTGCAGCCCAATCAAATGTACGGCCTCGTAACCGATTTCCCTTCACTTCACACGGAGACAGCGGCTACGGCTCACGCACTGAGGGGCTGTTTGTACGGTGTCGGCAAATGTGTCTGCCTAGGGCAGCCAGCGGCCCATGTGCCCAGTTTCGAAAGTCTGGGCCTATGATCTCTTGCATGACCATATCAGATTTTCATCCAAGCAAGCTTGTCTAGCACGAGAGTAACAGTTTCACGAGACCCTACATTGACCACGGTCGTGCCAAGAGAGTTGCATGAGAGTTTCATCTGCATTAAATTGATCGTTGTATAAGTATTTTTTATGACATGATAATGTATTTAAGAAGAGAGAGAAGAAATAAGTTTCTTTTAGCACGATTACTAACTCTATATGAGTCATAAAATTAAATGCCTATAAACTATACTTAGAAGTGAAATTAAATGCCTATGCCTACATCATCGTTACACCGAGATTTCTTGGTCTGAGAGATCTGCAGTACTAAGTTTCTTTTAGCCTCTGTCGTTGAGAATTTATATCAATAGCAGTACTATGACTCTGTCTGAGAGATCTGCAGCTCTGAAAAATACAGATCTAGAGCAACACCTCCACTATGGATCTAGGATCTCACCATGGAGCTGAGGAACCTGTAGGCAGAGGCGGACCCAGAAATTTGCTAAGCCCCGAGCTAAACCATGTAATAAAGGACTAAATCATTTTTTCTTTAATTTTTATAGGTGATGAAGTAAGTTCATATAGAGTTTTCTAGCCAAGGACCAGGGCTGCAGCACGGGCAGGCTTGCAAAGCAGCTCCGGATCTAGGAAATACAGTACATGTTTTGGTGGAAATGGCCACTTCTGCCTTTAGGATGCTAAATGCTACTAAATGTTTGACATATGTAGCATTCGTTAGCTATTGATATTGGTTTAAATTAACTAGCGTGATGTAGTGTGACCACATGCCCACGCACCTACATCACACCCTACAAAGCCACCCCAAAGATCCATGCGCTGCCACCTGGGATGGAACTGGAAGTGAACAGCCGAACAAGGTGAGGAGCGCTTGCGAGGAGAGATAAGGCGATTTTGGTCCTTTCACATGGCTACTTTTTTTTTGCCTATTCTTTTTGCCATGTAGTCCATCGACACTCAACGTTACAAATCAGGGACAAACAAATGCTTCAATTTTAAATTACGAGGGCAAAATCATAAAATTAGAAAAGTAGGAGTAAAATCATAATTACACTCTAGAGTAGAGACATAACACCAAATTCTCATTAAACTAAATAGCTTATTGTTGAATGGTGAATTAATTCTACCTACCACTATCAAATCTAAATCCGAATCTTTTATGTATCTCTGAATTTACCAAGTTCTTTAGTTCAATAAGAGGCGAAGGGGGTGTGGAATTGCTATGGACTAGAGGATGGTAACTTAGCTGATTGGCTGCATGGTTGTGATGGCCACTTTTTAGTTCATGCTTTATATGCAATAACACTGGTGTTCTGTACTACACATCAGTAATTGAAAATGTTGTGCTGAAATAAAACTTTATTTAAATGCAAAGCATTATCATCTTTTAGTGAATTCTTATCGAGTCTTATCTAATCGTGGTGCAGCTTGCATTGGTAGTAAAATTCATTTGTTAATTGTGATCTTATTCTAGCATGGTTGACGAGAGGCATGCTATGTGCAACTTTTTTTTGTTTCTCTAAATTTTTTTGTTGTAGCTTACATAACATACATGGGCTTTAATCAGTATGAAGCTTTGGCAAAGGACTCCGATGGCATCGTGTTGTTTTTTCTTTTTTTAAGGCCTCGTTTAGATTGCCAAAAACATCCAAAAATTTTTGCACAGTACCCGTTACATCGAATCTTTAGACGTATGTATGGAGCATTAAATGTAGGTAAAAAAATAACTAGTTTTACAATTTGTTTGTAAATGTCAAGACGAATCTTTTGAGTCTAGTTAGTTCATGGTTGAATAAATTTTGCCAAATAACAACGAAAAATGCTACAAAAATTTTTCTCAAAAATTTTTGGAATCTAAATAAGGCCTTAGATAAGGAGACATCATGTTGTTAGCTTGTCATTCACAGGTTCTATAATTATTCTTTGTTTCCTTTATTTAAAGCGTCACATATCTATTGCAGCATAAACCGATACTTTGTCTAGTGATCATCATCAATTTTTATGGGCCACTGGTGTTTATTCTTCGTTGCCTTTACGAATATTCTTCGTTTCCATATTATTTCCGTATTGCATTGGATTTTTAACCATGGACGCGCCTTACTGTATTATTGTACATATCAAATTATATTGTATTAGCAAAAGTGCCCGTTTGTTGCAACGGGAGAAAAAATATTGTCAGATATTTATAGAAAACAAAGATATAAATAGTATATATAGTTGTTTATGCTTTATTACCCTTTCTATAAATTTGAATAATTTTTATTTTATAATGTCAAACACACATAATACTTAATTGATAGTGACAATGATATGTAAATGTCATATATTAAACCTATATCGAATTAAAATACAATATTTATAGATTGTATTGGTCTGTTAAAGTACTCAATATTTTAGTTAATGGTTTGATTAGCTAGACTATCGGTTGATCCAAGTTTTAAAGAATAGATTTGTTTCTAATAAAAACTAACCATCAATGTGCTTCTAGGCGAGGTCCTTGCGCATCCATGTGCGCCGCCATGGTCAAAGTGCTTGGTGAGCGCCGCCTGCCCATCGCCTGATCAAGCAGCGCCTAGATGTCGCGGAGGAACAAGGAAGTTGAAGTCGTTGGTCTGCCCCTCCCCTATCTTTCCCATGTCGACTCTGGTAATCGCGGTGGGGTCCTCGAACATGTCCTGGAGTAGCGACTTCGTCGTCGCCAAAGAGCATGGCTGGTTGTCATAGCACGCGCAGGCACTGGATGACCTCCTCCCTCGGGAGAGATTCCTCGGAGCAGCGCTCTGTCCGTGACGCCTCGGCGTCAGCGGCTTCAGCTTATTCGACGCCGCGGGCGAGGCCACCTCAACCACGCCCAGATCGTGGCCATCCTTGTCGTCCTGCGCGTCCCAAGGAGTATGCACGAGTGTCCTATAGAGGCCTATATCTTCTATGGGTTTTTATATATAGTTTTTTATTATCAGCAAGGAGAAACACAAGCTAAAGGTTTTGATGCAACGTGATCGTGTTGATTCGTATATGACTCATGGTGCCTTAGTTTCTAAAACAAACACAAAGAAATCCGATCGGAACATCTTGTATTTGGATTAGGATTCTAGTTAACGAACTAAAAAATGGGGTAAAATTTTGCCTCTTTATTATTAGAAAATAAATTTAGATAGAAACCGAGAAATATTGGGAAAAAGAGAAATAACAGAAAATTTTCATGGAACAGACAACATAAAAACAAATGGAAGATACTCAAAAAATGTGAAAATAAGATAACGCATAAAATATAAAAAGTAAAACCATAGATACTCAAAAAAAATAAATAGGGAAAATTCACGTAATGCACAAGAAAAAAGACGTACAGCTTGTTCGTTTCGCTGGTTTATTGTGCTGAAAATACTGTTCGCTGGTTTGTTGTGAGAGAAAAACACTGCTGGATGACTGCTGATTCTGCTGATAAGTCCAAACGAACAGGGCGGTAAATATGACGTGAGTTGTAGAAACAGAGAAAATCTCCTCCCTTTCTTGTCAGATTTTATAAAGTGGTATACACAGGGTATTAGAGAGAGAGAGAGGGAGGAGACATCACCGATGTTCCTTTAAAGACTTATTTACGAATCCGTCATTGCCTATTGAGTGTCTTGCGGATTTGCTATTGGAGGTAGATGTGCGTTGTGCCTCTATCTTGGAGGTGATAGATCCAACAATATGGATTCACATCGGATTTTGACTCAGGCTAATAGCTGTGAATGGAAAATATTATTAGTAGGGTAAAGTTGGACGAAAATTTAGGGTGCCAAGAAATTTTGCCTCTTTAATACTAGGTACAAAGGTATAGATATAGATATAGATATACACCCTAGTCGCTTATGCTGAAATTTAGCTTATGCTAATTTATTATGATAGAAAATACTGTTTATCGACTGAAAAATAGTTTAAGCGAACCGGGTGATAGATATAGACATAAGGTGTGTTTAGTTGGTGAAAAGTGAGTAAAAAGTTACTGTAGCATCTTTCATTTTTATTTGACAAATATTATTCAACCATGAAGTAACTAGGTTCAAAAGATTCGTCTCACAGAAACCAGACAAACTTAGCAATTAGTTATTTTTTTACCTATATTTAATACTCCATGCATGCCTCTCGTACGGGTCCACGCGTTGACTTAGCTTCCAGTTTATGCATCACTTTGCATCGCATGATGGTTAGTTTAAACGCCTGCTAAAGCCATAATTTTATTGTTATGTTTATGATTGATTAAACTAAATGTGGACAGATAGAGATCATGCATGGTCGTTCCAACGGTAGTAACGACATTTGGAGGTACGGACGTGTACTATAGTTTAATCGCCGGAAAATTCTCACGCACACTAGCTGCATCAGCTGCATGCTTAGCGGATGTATTTGTACAATCTTGTATTGCTTTATTATAAAGAAGAATATTATTTTTGAACGAAACAACTGCTAGTTTGCATGTGGTCTCGACGACTCCGTGCAAATGTAGTCTTACGTACGTCGCATAACAAATCGTTGTCCTATCTCCTATCCGTACGTACGTACGAAGCAGCAATGTGATTGTTGGATGTAGTATCAGATCTTCAAGAAGCTTGAGTTAACAAAATGCCAAATGGTAAGATACCAACCTTTGAACAATGCTTTATAAAGTGTCCTCTAATGAAGAGATTAAATTGAAGAGGCTCTCCATCACATTCATCTCAATATATTGGAAACAATGTAACCAAGCAAACAAGCTAACAGTTAACTTAGAGGCTGCATATATGTACTGACCTAAAATTCATGAGCCTCTATGATCAATTAGCATTAAAAAAGGATTAATCTATGAATTTGTCATTGAGGTAAAGAAACGAGAACCATATATAGCAGTGAGTGTATATATATATATATATATATATATATATATATATATATATATATATATATATATATATATATATATATATATATATTTATAAATTGTCCTCCAATGAATAAATTAAATTAAAGAGGGCTCTCCATGATATTCATGTCAATATATTGAAAACAACGTAATAACTAAGCAAAACAAGCTAACAATTAAATTAGAAGCTGCATACTAACCTTAGAGTAAGTAGGTGTGATGTGCAACCTTAAAAAGTTTGGGAGCCTCGCTCCATGATCAATTAGGGTGCAAGAAGCCCTCTAAAAGGAATAAGATATGAATTTAAAAGGTTGATAGTTACCAAGCTTAAAACAGCGAAGTGGTGCCCATCCTTCATGAGCAAATTGGTGAAAATGACCCTAGCATGCAATGGTGAAAGAAATGTGGGAGTTCGAGATAAACAAGTGGACGGAAACAGTGCGGCGGTCGAAGAAATGAGATCCATAGCTATGACTAGCTAATGCATGCATTTGTCGTTGAACCGACCAGAGGTGACCATGTGCATGATCGAGCAAACCGGATGTATCACGAATAAACCCACGACGGTCGGCCATTAAGTTGCATGCAACCTCTAATCCCATGCATGTGAGCAGCCGGGGAAAAGACCGTCAGGTAGTAATGCCTGCCTTCCACTGAGCCTGAATCAGAATCACCCATCATTTTCCATGCATCAGACATATCGTATCAGGGATGCGGCAGGCGAACGGATATATACTGTGGCCTGTTTAGTTGCAAAATATTTTATAGAATTTTTTAAGATTCTCTGTCACATCGAATTTTTGGACACATGCATAAAGCATTAAATATAGATAAAAAATAAAACTAATTACACAGTTTAGACGAAATGGACAAGACGAATCTTTTAAACCTAATTAGACTATGATTAGACACTAATTATCAAATAACAACAAAGATTACTATAGTATCATTTTACAAAAAAATTTGGAACTAAACCGGCCCTGTATATGTATGCATGCATGCACGGCCAACCAAATCCCAGCAGCAGCAGTGTATATCTACACCGTACCCTGCCTGCTTGGTGTCCATCCGAAGTGCCTTTGTACAGTGGCCAGCCAGCAGGCAGTGCCGCCGCCTGTGCGCAGCGCACCACTAGATTATTTGTGATCATAATTGTTTCAATTAATTCCTAGTTTTTGTAGGGCGCGTTGCATGCTCTGCTCCTGCTCTTTCCATTCTGGATCTCACATGCACGGATGCATAGAGATCGATAAAAAGTTTTCTTTTTCCCTTTTTTTTCTTTTTGTTGCGAAAGAGAAAGTGTTGATTACGCCAGTTATCGGCTGCTCTGCCTCTGACACGGCATATTATGCACCTACAAGTCTGTAGAACCCACAATTTACGAGTTTAGTTGATGACAACTCTTTTTTTTTGACGGAGTGCAAGTCCAGGTCTCATGTTTACTGATCACAATTATTGACAGCACGTTTTCTTAGTTTATTTACAAGGTAGACAATGCACATGCATGTCGTTACCCCACTTCCGTTAGTCCAAACCCAACAGATGCATAACGATAGTTTGATTGTACCTCCATCACACACCTAATATAATAGTACAGTCCAGCCCAGGGTACAATTCCAAATGGGTTCCGCGATAGTAGCCTGCGTTCGCACAGGCCCATCTCGAATTCTCGCTTCTGGGTTGCGGCGGCAGCTCTGCTCTGCTGCAGCCCAATCAAATGTACGGCCTCGTAACCGATTTCCCTTCACTTCACACGGAGACAGCGGCTACGGCTCACGCACTGAGGGGCTGTTTGTACGGTGTCGGCAAAAGTGTCTGCCTAGGGCAGCCAGCGGCTCATGTGCCCAGTTTCGAAAGTCTGGGCCTATGATCTCTTGCATGACCATATCAGATTTTCATCCAAGCAAGCTTGTCTAGCACGAGAGTAACACTTTCACGAGACCGTACATTGACCACGATCGTGCCAAGAGAGTTGCACGAGAGTTTCATCTGCATTAAATAGATTGTTGTATAAGCATTTTTAATAACATGATAATATATTTAAGAAGAGAGAAAATAAATGAGTTTCTTTTGGCACGATTACCAACTCTCTATGAGTCGTGAAATTAAATACATGTGAACTGTAGAAGTGAAATTAAATGCCTATGCCTTCATCATCGTTACACTGAGATTTCTGGGTACTCTCAACTACTAATAGGATCGGCTAACATGTATCATATAGGACTGGGACTGCTCGTTGGTTTCATCCTGAGCCCAAAATAATGTACTAGCAATCGCGAGCCTATGTCGTTGAGAATTTATATCAGGCCGTGTTTAGATGCTTAAAAAGACGCAAACATTTTTGTATAGTAACTGTCACATCGAATTTTTGGACGTATGCATGGAGCATTAAATATGGGTAAAAAAATAGCTAATTGTACAGTTTGTCTATACATGTCGAGACGAATCTTTTAAGCCTAGTTAGTCCATGGTTAGACAATTTTTGTCAAATAACAACGAAAAGTGCTACAGGAACTTTTCCCCAAAAATTTTCACATCTAAACACGTCCTCAATAGCAGTACTATGAGTCTGTCTGAGAGATCTGCAGCTCTGAAAAATACAGATCTAGAGCAGGGGCGGAGACAAGGGGGGGCGGGCAGGGGCCTGGCCTGTAACACCCCAGGTGTTTGTCACTCATTAAGCAGTGGGTTTGAGCTCAAACATGACAGATTAAGTGGAGATGACAATATCAAGGTCAACCTATGGAGAGAAGCCTAACCTAAAGTTGGATGTTGCATCATTGCTTTACATATAGGCCCCTTTTCAAATTATATGCTTGGGTGGTTGAAATCCCAAGTTTGGTTTTGGTAATTAATGACACCAAGTTGCTAATGTCATGTGTTATGTGTTTTGAGTTAGGCACAAGCAACACATGAGATGAAGGTGTATGTGGCAAGGAGAGGTGGCCACAAGATCACAAAGAGATGGTGCATGGACATGAAATGATGATCATGGTGAAGATGCACATAAAATGAAGGACATGATGATCGAGTGGAAGAGAAGGATCTAAGAGCACAAGGCAAAGGTATAACCATAGGGGTTTTCCTTTTGCCGGTCTAAGATGAGTAGAGAAGTGATTGACCGAGTTTAGGATACATAGCCGACTATCAAGAGGGGCAATCACAGTTAGCTTGGGAATCAAGTGCCACTAGATCATTCTCTTGAGCATATGCATTAGGATCTAGTAAAGAGCTAACATAACGCCTTGGAAAATGTTTGTGAAATGCTAACACACATGCACATGGTGGTGTACACTTGATGGTGTTAGCACATTTGTAAAGGCGATGGAGTTTGAGCGGTAGAGAGGGGTTTGGGTTCCTCTCGGCGGGATTCGGCGCTTTTTGGAGAAGTGAAACACCTATTTTCTACTGCGCCGGAAGTCAGAAAAGAAACAGAGGCGAACGGAGGTCACTGTGGTGACCGGACGTGGTCACGGCTTGACCAGCGCGTCCGGTCAGTTCATTCGGTCAGCGTGCCTAGGGTGAGTGACCGGACGCTGGTCTGGCCTGACCAGCGCGTCCGGTCAGTTCACCTGTGCGCAGAAGCATAGCGCGCGACCGGCGCGTCCGGTCCTTCATGGGACCGGCGCGTCCGGTCAGGCGTCCAGAGGGGCAGAGAGCGTAGGAGTGATGATCGGACGCGAGGCGCGTCCGGTCGTGATGGCAGCTTACTGGACTCTGATCGGACGTCAGCTAGGGCGCGTCCGGTCATACGCTAGGGCGCGTCCGGTCATACGCTAGAGCGCGTCCGGTCATAGCAACGGTAACTTCTGACGCGCACTGTTCACGCTTGTCCTGTAGTGACCGGACGCGTCCGGTCATCCCGTTTTGAACTGCGTCGTCCGTAACGGCTAGTTACGTACCCCTTCGTTATAAATAGACGTTGGCCGGGGTTTGAGGGTATCTCTTACACATTTTGAGACCTAGAGACATACTTTGAGCTAGAGAACAACCCCTCCACTTATCTCTTTGCATAGTTGCACATCTTGAGTGAGATTGAGTGAGATTCAAGTGCATTGCTTGAGAGTTGCATTCTAGAGACACTTGATCTTCAAGTTATTGCGGATTTCTTGTTACTCTTTCGTGTTTCCCGACACGGTAGACGGCTTGGAGCAGCGGAGGTGATTGAGCTCGCAATTGAAGATTGTTGGAGCCTTTCACCAAGTGTTGTAAGGGGTTCTTGTTGATTACGGATAATCTTCAGTCTACCACGGGATGCCCCACGGTAGTAGAGTTTCGGCAAGGGTTACGTTTAGACCACGATCTGGATGTTGAGGAGCAAGACGACAACCCAGACAAAAGATTTACCCAGGTTCAGGCCGCTCGGAAGCGTAATACCCTACGTCCTGCTTCTCGTGTTATCTGTGTTCTCAAGTATCAGAATACAATGAGGTGCTCAGCTCGTAGATCTGAGGACCGATCTAGGGCTGATTGAGTTGAAGATTAGATGCGTTCTAGGGGGTCCCTGGCTGCTTTATATAGTTAGCCGCCAGGGTTACAGAGGTCAGTTACACCAAGTCGTATCCTAGGAGGACTCGAGCTATCCTAACCGATAAAGACTACTTGCGGGACAAGCTTCCTTGTACGTGATCCGAATTGAGGTCGGTTACGGACCACACCTCCGTCTTGATATCCAGCCCACCAGCCTGGTTGGCAGCAAGCTGGGCTTCGCCTGGTCTAGGCCGTCTTGCCGAGCAGCCCGAGACTACCTATGAGGGTATACGGGGTCTATCCCCCCACAGCTAGTCCCTGAGCGCCATGTATTCTGATGCGACACGCCATTTTAACCTTCTCTGAATAGTGAGGCTTGAGTTCTTGACATCTCCGACCACCGTTGTCGCCGGAGAAGTAGGTTGTCCGAAGAATGTATGGTGCTCTTAAGAAGAAAGAAAAATATTTCCGTCCCGGGAAGTGAGCCCACTTGTATTTCTGAAAAGAAATGTAAGTGCGTCTTGAAGTGTAGCATCTTTGATCATCAGAGGCGTAGTGGTCGAAAAATAAGCACATTCACCGCGAGGTGAAGTGTGCCCACTTAGTCCCCGAGCCTGGTAGTAGGTGACGTAGGCACGTGGTGCCAGGGTCTAAAAAGAATTCCCAGTTAAGTTGAGAATCCAATCGTCGTACAGGCGATACGAGATGCACCGGCAGGTGCATCGTACCGATGTAGTCCCCGAGCTTGCTGAAAGGCGAGGTATGAGCCTTGTAGCAAGGTCCAAATGAGAAAAAAATATCCCAACTATATGCGAGTTGCCAGTCACATGTAGTTGAGACGCAAAGTCCCCGAGCTGTGGTCGGAGAGTGGTTGAGGCAGTCCCCGAGCACAGGTCGAGGAGCGAGCGACGAAATCCCCAAGCCGTGGTCGGAGAGCAGTCGAGGCGCGAGCGACGAAGTCCCTGAGTCGTGGTCGGAGAGTGATCGAGGCAGTCCCCGAGCACTGGTCGAGGTGCAAGCGACGAAGTCCCCAAGCCGTGGTCGGAGAGCAGTCGAGGCGCGAGCGACGAAGTCCCCGAGTCGTGGTCGGAGAGTGATCGAGGCAGTCCCCGAGCACTGGTCGAGGCGCAAGCGACGAAGTCCCCGAGTCGTGGTCGACGAAGTCCGTGGTCGACGTGGTCCGTGGCCGTAGTCCGTTCCCGTTATAGGGAAGTGGATCCTGCCGTCGTGTCCCTTGGGATCGCTCCGGAGCTGGACGACGACGCTGCTGAAGAGCTTCGGGCCTCCTCTGCTCCTACCGCCGCAGCCTTGGTAGAAGACATGGTGCTGATCGAAGATCCTGTAACGACAGACGGTGGTCAATAGGCAGCCATGTAGAAACATTATGTATGAACAATATGTTTAGGAGTTAAACAGAGCACGAGGTGCTCAGAAACTCGTTATGGCAATGTATATTTCAGGCGTTTACTTAAGCATGTGATAAGTATTTTGCCGTTTCTAAGTTTTACTTTATGCATAACTAAACACATAAAGTTTATTTCGAAAGTATGTGTCGACATCCAAGTTTTATCCTTGCTCTCGAAGCGACTAGCTCAGTTAGGTGACCCAGGGACGCACTAGTGAACAGCGCGATGCGCCAGGATCACTAGGTACGATCCTAAGTACCGTTAGAGGACAACCATCGGATCTCCTAGTGCTGAGTAGCGCGGAGCTATAGCACATCGACAGAGGACCGAGACGTGGTGTCTTGTCAAGTCGTTCTCGGCGAGCAAGAATAAAGTTTGGATGTGACATATGCAGGGTGCATGTATGCAAGGTGTGTACAAAACCCTTTTAAAGAAGATTGCAACTGGAAAGCAGAGAGAGACGAAAACTTCCATTATATAAAGAAATAAATTAGAGGTGATGAAATACATATCTTAGGATTTACACGTGGTAGCGTATGAGCAGCTCTATGTGCCATGAATTAGGCTCTTCAACACCTTCTAATGTCTCCAACCGATAGGATGTTGGGCGTGTGATGGCCTTTACCCTGAACGGTCCTTCCCACCTTGGTGATAGTTTATGGAGGCCATCAGTTTTTTGAATCCGACGGAGCACGAGATCACCGACCATGAACAAGCGTCCTCGGACGTTGCAATTATAGTAGCGACGTACGGCCGCTAAGTACTTGGTGGTCCGAACACACGAATCCAATGCCTATTCTTCTTTAGCGATGATGTCGACATCCCTGGCAGAGTTGGAAACGTCTTCGTTGTAGTAGGCGACTCGTGGTGATCTGAATGCGACTTCAGCTGGTAGAACAGCCTCAGAGCCGTATACCATGAAATATGGTGATACTCCGGTATTTCGACTGGGTTGGGTGCGCAGTCCCCAGACCACAGCAGGGAGCTCCTGGAGCCACCGACCAGGTTTGAGAATCTTGTCCGCCTGGTAGACTCGCTTCTTGAGAGCGTCGAGGATCATTCCATTTGCTCGTTCTACTTGACCGTTTGCTCTGGGGTGAGCGATGGAGACGTACTTAACTTTGATGCAGTTGTCTTCACAAAAGTTGAAGAAAGCATCGCTTGTGAATTGTGACCCCAGATCGGTGATTATAGAGTTTGGGATGCCAAACCTATGTATAACCTCGTCTAGAAATTGTACGGACTTCTCAGCGGTGGCTTGCTTGACTGGTTTGTACTCTATCAACTTGGAGAACTTGTCGATGAGCACGTAAACAGAAGCATAGCTGCCGGGTGCTTTTTTGAAAGGACCGATCATATCCAGTCCCCAGCACGAGAACGGCCAAGCAACTGGAATGGTTTGCAAATCATGTGCTAGGACATGGATCTGCTTAGCAAACATTTGACAATTTGCGCATCACCGCACATAATCTTCGGCGTCAGTAACAGCTGTAGGCCAGTAGAAACCTGCTCGGTAAGCTTTGCCGACCAACGTCCGAGAAGTTGCATGGGTACCGCACATACCCTCATGGATCTCTTTCAAGAGCTCGAGGCCCACTTTCTGGGTAATGCACTTTTGGTAAATGATGGACCTGGGTCCTTTTCGCATTAGTTCACCGTTGACCATGGCATAAAGCTTGGCTCTGCAGACCAATTGCTAGGCAGCAATTTTGTCTTCCGGAACTAGGTGTTCATTCAGGTATTTGATGAAGGGCTCTCTCCAATCTGGCTGGGGAGGCACTACCTGCTCGGGTAGCTCTATACCTGCATCAGCTTCCGGCTGACCTGGTGACTCATTGTCCTTCGTATTGTTACTGAGCAGTGCGACTAGATCTGACGCTGTGGCATCAGGTTTCGTAGTCTGGTCAGCCTGATCTAAGATCGAAGGCTTTAAGAGGTCTTGAACAAATACCCCGGGAGGTAACTTAGCACGGGTTGAGCCTAGCTTGGACAACTCGTCGGCTCCCACGTTCTGTGCTCGCGGGATGTGGATGAACTCGAGTCCGTAAAACTTGATTTCCAACTTGCGTATTGCCGCGACATAAGCATCCATCTTTTCGTGGACTGTGTCCCACTCCTTGTTCACCTGGTTGATGACCAAGGCAGAGTCCCCGTAGACTAGGAGCCGTTTGATACCAAGCTCGACTGCGATACGAAGGCCATGCAAGGCTGCTTCGTACTCTGCTACGTTGTTGGAAGCCCAAAAGTGTATACGCAAAACGTATTTGATCGTATCCTTAGAAGGAGAGATGAAGTATACGCCTGCACCAGCACCATCTATCTTCAAAGACCCGTCGAAGTACATTTGCCAGTGCTCGGTGACGGAGTCAGCCAGAGGTAGGCAAATGTCAGACCACTCCACGATGAAGTCCGGGAGAACCTGTGATTTTATGGTTCTACGGCTACGAAACTGCAGCGTGAACTCTGATAATTCCAGCGCATATTTCACGATGCGACCACTGGCGTCTCTGTTGTGGAGGATATCGCCAAGCGGCACGTCGCAGACCACCGTGATCTTGAATGCTTGGAAGTAGTGGAGTAATTTGCGTTTGGTAATCAGCAGTGCATACAAGAGCTTCTGTACCTGGTTGTACCGCTGCTTGGATTCGGTAAGCACTTCACTGATGTAGTATATGGGTCGCTGGACCCCATAAGCTTTCCCTTCTTCCTCACGCTCGACTACTAGCACCGTGCTGACCACGTTGGTCGTAGCAGCTATGTATAGGAGCAACTCTTCGTCCGGCTTTGGGACTGTCAGGAGGGATGGGGACGCAAGATAGGCCTTGAGCTGTTCGAAAGCCTGGTCAGCTTCCTCTGTCCACTTGAACTTTTCCTTGGCTTTGAGTAGCTTGAAAAAGGGAGGTCCTTTTTCGCCCATGCGGGAGATGTACCTGCTGAGGGCAGCCATACAACCGGTAAGTTTCTGGATATCCTTGACGCACCTGGGTGGTCGGAGATTAAGGATATCGGCAACTTTTGCAGGGTTTGGCCTGATGCCATCCTGGCTGACCAGGTGGCCAAGCAAGATTCTCGACGGGACACCGAAAACGCACTTGTTTGGGTTCAATTTCCACTTAAACTCATTGAGTTTATCAAAGGTGCGCTGAAGATTTTCGATTAGAGTGTCGGTTTTCCGAGTCTTTATCACCACATCATCTACGTATGCCTTGACGAGACCGTCGGCGATCTCTTGTTCTAGGCAGGACTGGATAGCCCGTTGGTAGGTAGCCCCGGCGTTTTTGAGACCAAATGCCATGGTCGTGTAACAAAAAGCACCGAAGGGGGTGATGAAAGTTGTTTTTTCTTGGTCCTCCAATTTGAGAGCTATTTGATGATAGCCAGAGTAACAGTCAAGAAACGAGAGCAACTCGCAACCTGCAGTGGAGTCTACAACCTCGTCGATGCGAGGGAGATTGAAAGCCTGCTTAGGGCAGTGCTTGTTGAGATCTGTGTAATCAACGCACATCCTCCATTCTTTATTCTTCTTCTGAACAAGCACCGGGTTGGCTAACCAATCCGGGTGGTACACTTCTTTAATGAAACCAGTGGCTAAGAGTTTAGCTACTTCTATTCTAATGATCTCCTTGCGGTCGCGTGCGAACCGGCGCATCTTCTGCTTGACTGGCTTGGCAGTCGTCTTCACGTCCAAGTAGTGCTCGGCCTTTTCTCGCGGAACACCGGGCATGTCGGAGGGCTTCCATGCGAACACGCTGATGTTGTCCTGGAGGAACTGGACGAGTGCGTCTTCCTATTTGGGAGGAAAGCCGTCTCCGATCTTCATCGTGGACGGGTCGTCGTCAGAGAGGCGCACAATCTTGTGCTGAGCAGTCTTGTTAGACGGACGCCGCGCTGACCCGACAGGTACTTCGAGCTCTACCGGTGGGACGTTCTCGATGTCAAGGTTGGTATGCCGTAGGGCGTGCTACAGGTCCTGGCACTCTGCAGCAGCGTAGGCTTGTGTTTCGCACTCACGAGCCATGAACACATTACCCCGTAAAGAGAGGGTGCCGTGCTCAGTAGGCATCTTTAGGACCAAGTATCCATAATGAGGGACCGCCATGAACTTGGCGATGCCTGGTCTGCTGAGGATAGCATGGTAGATCCCTTCGAAGTCGGCCACGATGAAGGTGATGTGCTCGGTACGGAAGTGTTGTTTTGTACCGAACTAGACATCCAGCGTGATCTGCCCTAGGGGGTAAGATGGTGCTCCAGGCATGATGCCCCAGAAGGGCGTGTCGTAGGGCTGTAGCTTGTCTTGAGGAATACCCAGCTCTTTGAAAGCAGGGTAAAACAGTATGTTCAGAGCACTACCTCCATCGACGAGCACTTTTTTGAAGCGAACGCCGTCGACAACCGGGTCAAGGACCAGCGGGAAACGGCCGGGGTCGGGGATCCGTGCCCACATATCGCTGCGGCTGAACGATGTTGGCTGCTCGGACCATGCTGGAACTTTAACGTTAGCGACGAGGTCGTCCGGATTCTGCATAGCCACGATAGCACGTGACAACAACTTCCGATCCCGGTTAGTTTCGAGCCCACCTTGCCGCCGAAGATCATGGCTGCAACATTCTTCACAGGTTCCCGAAACGCGCATCGCGGGTTGTCCTCTTGTTGTTCTTCTTCTTCCTGCTGGTCAGCGGGCTTCGGCTTCGGCTTGGGATTAGGGCGAGGCCGCTTGTTAGACTTGACAAGTGCTTCTGTCAAGACCCGGCATTCTCCCATGGTGTGACCTTTGCCAGGATGTCGAGGACAGTCCTGGGCTAGGATCTTCTCTAGGGCTTCGTCAGGTGCTGACTGCTTGCCCTTTACTGCATTGACAGAATCGTTGTTACGGCCACGATTCTGCCGTCCGTCGTAATTGTCCTGACCACGGCGTTTGAAACGCTGGTCACGACGTCGATCATGTTGTCGGCGTGGTGGTCTGTCGACGTCGCTTTCGTCGTCGGAGTCGTCATTCCGACGGCGGTAGCGGTGTGAGGGGCCCTCTTCGCGTTGGTTCATCCCGTCATCCAGCAGGGCGTAGTCATGGGAAATGCTAAAGAGGTCCTCCATGGTTCTCGGCTGCTGGAGCAGTAGCGCCTTTTGTAGATCGTGACCTCGTGCTGGACGAGGCCGTTGATAAATGCGTCGACGGCCGTCTCCGGAGAGATGTCGGTCACCCGGTTCCAGGTTTCCAAGAAGCGCCGGATGTACTGCCGCAGAGACTCCTTGGGGCGTAGTCGGATCTGCTTGAGGGCGTACTTGGAGCCGGGCTGGACGCACGTCGGCTTGAAGTGATCGATGAACATCTGACGAAGCTGTGCCCAGCTGTGGATGGATCCCGGACGTTGACGGAGCAGCCACGTAGTGACTGTGTTGTCGAGCACCACCGGGAGGTAGTTAGCCATGACGTATTCGTCGCCGTCGGCTGCCTGGACAGCAACTTCGTACAGCGTGATCCAGTGCTTAGGATCTGCTTTGCTATCGTAGGACTTGATCTCCGATGTTTGAAAACTCTTTGGCCATATTACAGCCTTGAGTGCTTCCGAGAAGGGAGGGATGCCGCCGAGGTTCCTGCGTGCGCGATAGCGCTCATCAATTCGCTCGCGGAGATCACGACGGTTAGGTTGGACCACCTCGTCGTTGTGTCGTCCCCGTGGGTGTGCGCGCTGTCGGTTGGGCTGACCACGGTTGTGCCTCGGGGCATTGTCGTGATAGGCGTTACGATCGTCGTTGTAACCGTAGCCGCCGTCTTCTGCGTAGCGCAGCCGCTCACGAGCAGGAACACGTCTTCCGTTGTTGGAGGAGTTGTCACCCCCGCTCTCCGATCGCTGATCACGCTGGTCGCGGTAGCGCCGAGGACGGCGAGACCGGTAGGATGATGCCATGGAACCTGTGGAGCGGAGGTCGTTGACCTGGTCCTCTGCAGCTTCCAGGAATCCGCGGATCTCAGCGACGCCGGGTGTGTTCGGAGGTAGTTGGTTCAACTTCTCCATGGCAACAGCTATGTTTGCCATGGGTGTCTGGTGGACGGGCGCGTTGCCGGCCACGTTGAGCTCATCTCGTAGGTTGCGACGCCATGGGCGACGCTGTGGTTGTCGAGCCTCTCTCCTCGCACCTTGATTGACAGGGGCGAGTTCGGCAGCGCGACGGCGATCTCGCTCGGTGTTGCGTTCTTCGCGTAGTCGTCTTTGTTCATCCGTCTTGTTTTGTGGCGGTGGCTCGTTGTCGCTGACCACGAAGATCATGTCACCAAGACCCGAGAGGTAGCTGGTGAGATCAAGCATGGTACTGTCGGGGTCAACGTGATGCTCGGAGGCCATCGGAGCGGAATCGTCGTCCGGACCCTTGTTCCCCTAGACTTCCTCCTCGGACATCAAGGTGTTCGTGCAGTCATGGGAAGGCGAGGGTGCGAACTAGATCTGTGCGAGTAGATCTGACAAGGTAGGAGAGACCAGCTCAGTTTCCTGAGGTACGGGATCTAGAGTCCGTAACTCAACCATGTTGATGACGTGCGTTGGATCTACCGGGACATGGTCCGCGCGTAGTAGTCCGGCGTGATGACGCTGAGTACTGCGGGAGTACGTTTTGTCTGTGTTGTCCATCCCGAAGGGAAGGACTGTTCGGTTGACCGCAGGCGTTGTAGATGCATTGGCCGGAGCCGTTGTGGTCTGCGGTCTGTGTGCTCTGCGATGTCGTTGTCGGCGAGGAGCGAGACTCGGGCGTCGTGCTTCGATGAACTCGTGCAGCAGCACGGGCCGTGGGGCTTGCATGCTGCGCACGGATGAGTCGTACCGAGGCAGTAGGCGACCCGATCTGCGCTAGCGGACCACCCCCTGGGATCTTGTTGGAAAGAGGGAGGGTGGGTTTCTTGCAGCGGGTGCTCGGCGCTGGTTGGGATCTAACCAACGAGGGCCGTTAACTGGATCTGCAGCGCGTGCTCGGCGGACGTGGCTGCGCTGTCGTGGTCGGATAGGGGTGAAGCCAGAGAAATCTGGCTCTTGGTGAAGCTGGTTGCGAGCAGTCTCGACTAGATCCAACATCTCCACCAAACCACAACCCTGTCGGTCGATTAGCTCAATCAGATCTGAGTTGTCAATGTGCCTCCTCTGGTAGCGAGGAAGCTGTCTCCGAGGAGCCTGGGCGGCCATCCTCTCCTTGGCCGCTGAGGGCAACACGGAATCTTGCGCAACTGGTGCTGGGACCAGCGGCGATGACCTTGGCGCTGTGACTGAAGGTGCAGCAAGCGGTGCTGTGACCGGCTGAACAGCAGGTGGTGCTGGGACCATCCTGGACGCTCCCGAGGACGTGAGGGCCGTAGCTACGCTCGTGGTCCAGGTGAAGGATCCGACGGGGAGCGTGTAGCCGGCTTGGAAATCCATGGAAGCGGGGAAGGAAACCATCTGGATCGCCTCAAGATCTAAAACACCACCCCCTACCTGGCGCGCCACTGTTGATTACGGATAATCTTCAGTCTACCACGGGATGCCCCACGGTAGTAGAGTTTCGGCAAGGGTTACATTTAGACCGCGATCTGGATGTTGAGGAGCAAGACGACAACCCAGACAAAAGATTTACCCAGGTTCAGGCCGCTCGGAAGCGTAATACCCTACATCCTGCTTCTCGTGTTATCTGTGTTCTCAAGTATCGGAATACAATGAGGTGCTCAGCTCGTAGATCTGAGGACCGATCTAGGGCTGATTGAGTTGAAGATTAGATGCGTTCTAGGGGGGGGTCCCTGGCTGCTTTATATAGTCAGCCACTAGGGTTACAGAGGTCAGTTACACCAAGTCGTATCCTAGGAGGACTCGAGCTATCCTAACCGATAAAGACTACTTGCGGGACAAGCTTCCTTGTACGTGATCCGAATTGAGGTCGGTTACGGACCACACCTCCGTCTTGATATCTAGCCCACCAGCCTGGTTGGCAGCAAGCTGGGCTTCGCCTGGTCTGGGCCGTCTTGCCGAGCAGCCCGAGACTACCTATGAGGGTATACGGGGTCTATCCCCCCACAGTTCTTGATCCTTTCCCGCGGGAGTTCGCAAATTAGATACTCTAGTGGAGCTCGTGGCTTGGAGGATCCCCATCTTGTGTGCGGTTGTGCGGCGCCCACCGAGGGCTCGACTCTTGATAGTCGATTAGCTCGCGAATCGACAAGTGGGTGTATCGCCACAACGAGGAGTAGCTTGCCAGGAAGCAAGTGAACCTCGGGATAAATTCTTGTGTCATTCTCTTCCCGAGGATTTCTCTTGTGTGATTGATTTATTGGTACTTCTCATCTCTACACGGCGGTATAATCACTCGAAGCTCTTCTCTCGTTTTACTTCTTGTTTCTAGCTTGTAGTTGTTGTTGTGTGTAGTGAATAGCCTTGTACTAGACTTGTGTAGGTGGCTTGCTTAATTAGTTAGAGCTAGTGCTTTTGCTTCGTCACCTTTCATACTAACTTGTGGTTAAGTAATTCTTGTAGAAGTTTTAATTAGGCTATTCACCCCCCTCTAGCCTATTTGGACCTTACAAGTGGTATCGGAGTTGAGGCACCGTTTATTTGAGGCTTAACAACCTACGGTGAAAAAAATGGCTCAATTAAGCTTGCAAATCAACAACACCAAGAAGGCACCTCACTTTGATGGCACAAATTATGCATATTGGAAGGTTAAGATGACCGTACACCTCAAGTCAATCAATAGAGAAGTGTGGAAGGTCACCGAAACAAAATTTGAGGTTGCTAATCCGGAAGCACCTACACCGGTGGAAGAGAAGAAGCTCCAATGCAATGACATTGTCATTAGTGCTCTTCATAAGGTATTAGATGACAAGACCTTTGAGCAAGTAAAGAACATTGAGATTTCTCATGATGCTTGGGCCAAGCTAGAAGAAACATTTGAGGGCACGGAAGGCACAAAGACCGCTAAAGCATATATCTTGCAAGAAAAATTTTCAAGCTTCAAGATGCAAGATGATGAGAGTGTACTGGAGATGTTTCATAGGTTGCAAGTCATTGTCAATGAGCTCAAGGCACTTGGTGAGGAGGTCAAGGACAATCAATTCTCTATAAAGTTCTTGAGAAGTCTACCCAAGAGATTTGATACATTGATCACCGTGCTAGTGAGGACTACATTGAAGGATTCAACTCCTCAACAAATATTCCAAGAAGTGATAACCAATGATTCATATAGAGAAGATAATGAGAAGGATGAGTTGGTCAAGAAGAAGAAGAAGGAAAATGAGAAGAAAGATGATGAAAAGAAGAAGAGTGTGGCATTCAAAGCCACCACATCCAATGGCAAATCCAAGATTGAATCATCAAGTGATGAAGAGTCAAGCTCTTGTGATAGTGATGACATTGATGAGAAGATGGCTCTCTTTGTCAAGCAATTTGGCAAATTCATGAAGAAGAAAGGCTATCGTACAAGAAGGAGGAAGAACTCATCCAAGAAGAGTGAGCATACCATGAGATACTTTAGATGCCATAGCAAGGACCATCTCATTGCAAAGTGTCCTTATGATAGTGATGATGAAGATGCTATCAAGAAGGAGAAGAAGAAGCAAGAAAAGAAAAAAAACTCTTATAAGAAGAAGAATGATTCTCATGTTGCTACATGGGATAATGATGATTCCTCAAGTGATGATGAGGATGACAATAAGAGCAAGAAGAAGGGACATGTAGCATTGCCATCCAAGAGATGGTCTCCCTCTTCGACACTCCATCGTGCTTCATGGCTAAGGCCGCTAAGGTATCATCCGACGATGAGAGTGATCATGATAATGCTAGTGATAGTGATAGTGATGAAGAAGAATTCACTAAAGATGAACTAATCACTATGCTAGAAGATTGCACTCAACATTTTAAAGAATCTAGAAAGGAGTGCAAGGGCTTGCTTAAGGAAAAGAAAAACCTTATGTAAGAACTTGATGAGCTTAGGGCATCTTATGAGAGTCTAAAGGTAGACCATAAGAAGCTTCAAAAGTCTCACACTAAGCTTGAAGAAGCTCATTCCTCTCTAGTTGAAAAATGTGAAAACATGCCAACTAATATTGATAAAGCTAAAACTTGCAACATAGGCATATCATGTGATATAATTGATGAAACTTTTCATAAGCCTATTGTTGTTTCTCTCACTAACTCTTCATGTAGCTTATCTACATCATCCTCATCTAGTAGTGACGGTTTCACTTGTGACTCCACAGTAATAGTTGAGAATGAAAATCTCAAGAAGGAGGTAAAAGAGCTCAATCACACCTTAGCTAAGGCTTATGGTGGTGAGGACCGCTTGCTTATGTGCTTGGGTAGCCAAAGGGCTTCTCTCTATAAAGAGGGATTGGGCTATAACCCCAAGAAAGGCAAGGCCGCTTTTGCTCCTCACAAGACTCGTTTTGTGAAGAATAATGGTAGCTATTGCAAAAGTTGCAAGCAAGTTGGTCACATAGAGCAACATTGCATGAACAAGAAATCCAATACAAATGTATCCTCAATTAAGTTTGATTCTTTCTATATGCTTACCAAGGGTACAAATGGTGTTCATGCTAAGTTCATTGGTACACCATGGATGGGCTCAAAGAAGAAAGTCATTTGTGTACCAAAGAGCTGAGTCACTAACCTTGGAGGACCCAAACAAGTTTGGGTACCTAAAAAGAATCGATCTTGTCTTGTAGGTCAATTACAAAGCTGGAGGAAGGCATTGAGTGCTTGATAGTGGGTGCACTCAACATATGACCGGGGATTCTTGTATGTTCAAATCAATTGATATAAGTCAAAATAGTGGTTTTGATGCTATCACTTTCGGCAACAACAAGAAAGGCAAGGTCAAGGGGCTTGGTAAAATTGCTATCTCAAATGACATGAGCATATCTAATGTGTTGCTAGTTGAGAGCTTGATTTCAATGTTTTATCGGTGGCACAACTTTGTGATCTTGGTTTCAAGTGTATATTTGGTAGTGATGATGTTGAAGTCATAAGTGTTGATGGATCAAACTTGATATTCAAAGGATTTAGACATGGTAGCTTATACTTGGTTGACTTCAATGATAGTGAGACACAATTGACATCATGCTCTTAGCAAATCTAGTATGGGATGGTTGTGGCATAGAAGGCTTGGTCATGTTGGAATGAAACAATTGAATAAACTTTTGAGGCATGACTTAGTTAGAGGCTTGAAAGATGTCACTTTTGAAAAGGATAAACCTTGTAGTGCTTGTCAAGCCGGCAAACAAGTTGGAAATACACATCCTAGTAAAAGTGAAATGAGCACATCAAACCATTTGAGTTATTGCACATGGACTTGTTTGGGCCAACAACATACACTAGCATTGGCGGTAACAAGTATGGCTTTGTGATTGTGGATGACTACACTAGATACACTTGGGTGTTCTTTCTCTTTGACAAGAGTGATGTTTATGATCTATTCAAGTCTTTTGTCAAGAGGGTGCAAAATGAGTTTGAGACTACCATCAAGAAGATTAGAAATGACAATGGTAGTGAGTTCAAGAACACAAGAATTGAAGATTTGTGTGATGATTTTGGTATTGGACATTAATTCTCACCAACATACACTCCTTAATCCAATGGTGTAGTTGAAAGGAAAAATAGAACCTTGATTGATATGGCTAGATCAATGCTTAGTGAATACAATATGAGTCATTCATTTTGGAGTGAAGCTATCAACACGGCTTGCTATTGTAGCAACCGTCTCTATTGCCATGGGAAGTTTGGGAAGACACCATATGAGCTATTGAATGGAAGAAAACCCAACATTGCATACTTTAGAGTGTTTGGTTGTAAATGCTATATTCTCAAGAAAGACACTAGATTGAGCAAGTTTGAAAAGAAATATGATGAAGGATTCTTACTTGGTTATTCTACCACAAGCAAAGCATATAGAGTTTGGAATCTCACAAATGGCACTTTGGAAGAAGTTCATGATGTTGAGTTTGATGAAACCCAAGGATCTCAAAATGAAGCTCAAAACCTTGATGATGTGAGAGGAGATAAATTATCAAATGCAATGAAGAACATGGACATTGGTGATATAAGGCCGATGCAAGTTGATGATGATGATGATATTCATGTGATTAACCAAAATGTGCAAATTGATACAAATCAAGCAAGCTCTAGTGGTTCTCATGATGAAGTGCAAGATCAAGGTTAAGCAAGTGGAAGCAATCAACTCCCAATACTCCAACCTACTAGCATTGCAAGAGATCATCCATTGGACCAAATCATTGGTGGAATTCAAAGTGGTGTTCAAACTAGATCAAGACTAGCATCCTTTTGTGAGCATTACTCATTTGTCTCATTAGAAGAACCAAAGAAGATAGAAGATGCATTGAAGGATTCCGATTGGGTAAATGCCATGCATGAAGAGCTAAACAACTTTACTAGAAATCAAGTTTGGAAACTTGTTGAAAGGCCAAAAAACTACAATGTGATTGGTACTAAGTGGGTCTTTAGAAACAAGCAAGATCGAGATGGCATGGTTGTGAGGAACAAAGCAAGATTAGTAGCACAAGGATACACTCAAGTTGAGGGTCTTGACTTTGGAGAGACATATGCACCGGTTGCAAGATTGGAGGCTATTAGAATCTTATTAGCATATGCTTGTGCACACAACATCAAGCTCTATCAAATGGATGTCAAAAGTGTATTTCTCAATGGCTACATCAATGAAGAAGTTTATGTTGAGCAACCTCCCGGTTTTGAAGATAACAAGAAGCCCAACCATGTTTACAAGCTAAAGAAGACATTGTATGGTTTGAAGCAAGCACCTAGAGCATGGTATGAGAGGTTGAGGGACTTTCTCCTCTCTAAAGGGTTCATGATGGGAAAGGTTGACACCACTCTCTTCACCAAGAAGCTTGGAAGTGACTTGTTTGTGTTGCAAATCTATGTGGATGACATTATCTTTGGATCAACTAACCAAGACTTCTGTGAAGAGTTTGGAAATATGATAGCTAATGTGTTTGAGATGTCTATGATTGGAGAACTTAGTTACTTCCTTGGACTTCAAATCAAGCAAATGAAGAATGGCACTTTTGTAAGTCAAGGCAAGTACATCAAGGACATGATCAAAAAGTTTAGATTGCAAGATGCTAAGCAAATGAGTACACCAATGGGCACTAATAATCAATTGGGTATTGATGATAGTGGAAATATGGTAGATCAAAAGCTATACCGGTCTATGATTGGAAGTTTGCTCTATGTCACCACTTCTAGGCCGGATGTGATGTTTAGTGTGTGCAAGTGTGCAAGATATCAAGCTTCACCTAGAGAAAGTCACTTGAAAGCAACCAAGAGGATATTGAGATATCTAAAGGGCACTCATAATGTTGGATTGTGGTTTCCAAAGGGGTCTAACTTTGAATTGATTGGATATTCGGATTCCGACTATGGTGGTTGCAAGATTGATAGAATGAGCACAAGTGGCACTTGTAAATTGCTTGGAAGGTCTCTCGTTTCATGGTCATCAAAGAAACAAAATAGTGTTGCACTATCTACCGCCGAGGCCGAATACATTAGTGCCGGTAGTTGTTGTGCACAATTGCTTTGGATGAAGGCCACTTTGAATGACTTTGGAATTAAATTCAAGAATGTGCCTTTGTTTTGTGACAATGAAAGTGCTATCAAGATGACTCAAAATCCGGTTCAACATTCAAGAACCAAGCACATTGACATAAGGCATCACTTCATAAGAGACCATCAACAAAAGGGTGATATTAGCATTGAAAGCATTGGCACTGAAGATCAACTAGCCGACATCTTTACAAAGCCACTTGATGAGAAAAGGTTTTACAAGTTGAAGAATGAATTGACCATACTTGACTTCTCTAACTTGAAATGAGTGCAACCCCACATTCTTATATGACATGCCTCTCCTCCAACATAGCAAGGTAAAGTTGTTTGGCATATCATTCATACTTTGCTAAGGATATGGTTAGAACATATAGACATATTTGCATGACAAATAGGCTCATTCATGAAAATCAAATGATTTTGATGTATATATGGTACCACTATTGCTTCTATGTTTATTTGATCTAGTGGTAGCATATGACATGTTTGTGGGCTTGCAAACCTAGTGTTAAATCTAGTAAACGAGCTCATGATGTGTAATTCAACATGGTCAAGATAACCCTTATACTTTATGAGGTGTGAAAAAGCTTGTCCTTGGATCAAACCGAATTACATATTCTAAGCAAGTGATCTAGATTGAACCATAATTTGGACTCTCTCATATTGATTGACTTAATCTCTCACTAAAATTGGCACCTTTTTGGTGATTGTTGACAAAGAGGGAGAGAAAAGTCACAAAGATAGAAAAGTCACAAAGAGGGAGAAAGATATAGTAAGGGGGAGAGAAATTAAAATTGAGCACACATGTACGGGGAGCAAGCTCATGAATTATTTGTTGCATTTGTATGTGCACTAACATGATGATGTGTTGCATTGCAAATTTAATTTCGATATTCATGATTGAATGGTGATTGCTAGAAATAGAACTTGAATGATGACTTGTTAAGAATAGCTTTACAAGTAGTATCTAGACACTTTTTGCTTATAATGTTGATCTCACGGGGTACTTTAGTGTTTGTGATCTTTACAAGTGATGTATTACAAGTGGTGTCTAGCTACGTCGATGCTAAGGATGGTATATAAAGGCAACTCCGATTGGTATCACGCTTCAAAGGTCCATTCTATATACCTTAGCATCAATTTGATAGTAGTAACTCTCCCAAAATTCAAATCCATACATACATGCACAATTGAACCAAACTCATGAAAGCACATATGTAGGGGGAGCTAATACTATCGAAATTGAAAATTGATTTCATTTCATATCTTTGTGATGGTTGTCATCAATTACCAAAAAGGGGGAGATTGAAAGCCCAAGTTTGGTTTTGGTAATTAATGACACCAAGTTGCTAATGCCATGTGTTAAGTGTTTTGAGTTAGGCACAAGCAACACATGAGATGAAGGTGTATGTGGTAAGGAGAGGTGGCCACAAGATCACAAAGAGATGGTGCATGGACATGAAATGATGATCATGGTGGAGATGCACATAAAATGAAGGACATGATGATCGAGTGGAAGAGAAGGATCTAAGAGCGCAAGACAAAGGTATAACCATAGGGGTTTTCCTTTTGCCGGTCTAAGATGAGTAGAGAAGTGATTGACCGAGTTTAGGATACATAGCCGACTATCAAGAGGGGCAATCACAGTTAGCTCGGGAATCAAGTGCCACTAGATCATTGTCTTGAGCATATGCATTAGGATCTAGTAAAGAGCTAACATAACGCCTTGGAAAATGTTTGTGAAATGCTAACACACATGCACATGGTGGTGTACACTTGGTGGTGTTAGCACATTTGTGAAGGCGGTGGAGTTTGAGCGGTAGAGAGGGGTTTGGGTTCCTCTCTCCCTCCCACCGAGCTTGCGAGGCGGGATTCGGCGCTTTTTGGAGAAGTGAAACACCTATTTTCTACTGCGCCGGAAGTCGGAAAAGAAACGGAGGCAAACGGAGGTCACTGTGGTGACCGGACACGGTCACGGCTTGACCAGCGCGTCCGGTCAGTTCATTCGGTCAGCGTGCCTAGGGTGAGTGACCGGACGCTGGTCTGGCATGACCAGCGCGTCTGGTCAGTTCACCTGTGCGCAGAAGCATAGCACGCGATCGGCGCGTCCGGTCCTTCACAGGACCGGCGCGTCCGGTCAGGCGTCCAGAGGGTGACCGGGGTGTCCGGTCATGTACGATCGGACGCGTCCGGTCGTGATGGGAGCTTACTGGACTCTGACCGGACGCCAGCTAGGGCGCGTCCGATCATTCGCTAGGGCGCATCCGGTCATACGCTAGGGCGCGTCCGGTCATACGCTAGAGCGCGTCCGGTCATAGCAACAGTAACTTCTGACGCGCACTGTTCACGCTTGTCCTGTAGTGACCGGACGCGTCCGGTCACCCTGACCGGAGCGTCCGGTCATCCCGTTTTGAACTGCGTCGTCCGTAACGACTAGCTGCGTACCACTTCGTTATAAATAGATGTTGGCCGGGGTTTGAGGGTATCTCTTGCACATTTTGAGACCTAGAGACATACTTTGAGCTAGAGAACAACCCCTCCACTCATCTCTTTGCATAGTTGCACATCTTGAGTGAGATTGAGTGAGATTCAAGTGCATTGCTTGAGAGTTGCATTCTAGAGGCACTTGATCTTCAAGTTGCTGCGGATTTCTTGTTACTCTTTCGTGTTTCCCGACACGGTAGACGGCTTGGAGCAGCGGAGGTGATTGAGCTCGCAATTGGAGATTGTTGGAGCCTTTCACCAAGTGTTGTAAGGGGTTCTTGATCCTTCCCCGCGGGAGTTCGCAAATTGGATACTCTAGTGGAGCTCGTGGCTTGGAGGATCCCCATCTTGTGTGCGGTTGTGCGGCGCCCGCCGAGGGCTCGACTCTTGATAGTCGATTAGCTCACGAACCGACAAGTGGGTGTATCGCCACAACGGGGAGTAGCTTGCCAGGAAGCAAGTGAACCTCGGGATAAATTCTTGTGTCATTCTCTTCCCGAGGATTTCTCTTGTGTGATTGATTTATTGGTACTTGTCATCTCTACACGGCGGTATAATCACTCGAAGCTCTTCTCTCGTTTTACTTCTTGTTTCTAGCTTGTAGTAGTTGTTGTGTGTAGTGAATAGCCTTGTACTAGACTTGTGTAGGTGACTTGCTTAATTAGTTAGAGCTAGTGCTTTTGCTTCGCCACCTTTCGTACTAACTTGTGGTTAAGTAATTCTTGTAGAAGTTTTAATTAGGCTATTCACCCCCCCTATAGCCTATTTGGACCTTACAGTGGTGTTATGGTAATATATTCACGTGTCTCACCTTAGTACCTATCTATATTGATCCCTGGAAAAGGTTCATGAAGTTGGGAATCAAAAAGTCACATGAAATGATAAGTTATATGCTTGTTTGGATTATAACTGAAACATGCCTTAGATCCCATGGGAATTAGTGTTTGTGCAACATACAAATGCAACATGTGCAACACATCTTGGACACATGTGGAATAACCTAGTGAAACATGTGTAGCATGTACCTTGAAGCAAACACATGAAACAATTGAAATAGAGCTTTGAAACGAGCATTTCAATTATAGGGATTTCTATGTTTCAATGCATGTGAAACCTACACTTTTGTGAAATCTATGCATGGTGTGTATGTTTGGCCTCTACAACACCTCAACTACACTTAGGACACTTAATGGAACAATGTTCATGTTGATCATTTTGCCTAAATGTGCTTCTAAGTGATGGTTAACCATGTATGAACCCTAGAAACCTTTTGTTTGACCATTTCAAAAGTGGGACCTAGAAGCTTTGCATGACTATGCACCCTTTTACAAAGTTGGAGAGAATTTTATAAGGAACAAACTTTATTTAAGAGTCAAGTCATGAAAATATGTGGAACATGCTCAAAAAGGGCCCACAAGTCAGAATTAGGGCTGTTTCCAACACTTAGCATTTTCTAAGCCTGAAAATTCATCGTCGTCGACATTGGCATCTCGCGTTCTCTGAATTTTGTTGAGTAACTCAAGTTGACCCAAAAATGAAAGTTGGAAACAATTCATTGGAGAACAACATGTAAAAAGTTGGGATCAATATGACCAAGTTTGGCATTGCAAAATCCCAAAATGAGCCCTAGCTTAACAGGTTGACACTAGTAATTTGGGGGCTGATTATCTCCTAATCTACAACTCTAATAACTTTGCTCCCTAAAGGAAAATCATAGAGCTTTGAATGGGCTTCAAACTTTGTTAAAGGCCCTTGGCCCAAATATGAACAGAACCGGCCCAAAATGGCGCCCCAAGATGTCAACAGCAATGCATGCCACCTGTTCGACGAGGGGCCCTAGCAGGGACACGCGGTCACCATGCCTCGCACCCTTGCTCCACGCATCAAGGGCGCTCTGCCGTAGGCAAGCCGTCGTCTCATGCGGTGCGGACGCACGCCCAGCTCCTTCACTCCACTTCCTCTCCCACTCGCTCGCTCTCTCTTGCCGCTACCGAGAGCGCCGGCCGTGAGCGCCGCCATGGCCGGCTCCCGAGCTCGAGCTCCCGCTGTTGCTGCTGGCACTACTCTACCCTTCTTCCCCACCGGCTACTCCTGGCTGAGCTGCCACCACCCGTGCATACAGGCGTAGCCGCTGCTACCCCGCGCATCGCCCTCGCCGGCAGAGACCGCCGCGCCGAGCAAGCACCGCCGCGCGTCGCCTTCCCTGCTACGGCCGCGCGTGGCCAGGCCATCATGGACCACCTCCGGCAAGTCCGAGTGCACCCACGGGTGCGGACGGACATGTGGGTACTCACGCTGTCCTTCCCTTCGGTCCGCCACCGTCTGTGCTCGTCGGCCGCGGCTGGTCACGGCCGCCGCCGCCTGCACACGTGGCCAGGAGGCCACGGGCCACCTCGGCCCATGCCGCAAGTGCGTGCGGTTGCACCTCGCAGCCACGAAGCTGGCCCACTCGACCACCGCCGTCGAGCCGCCGACGGTCGGCCGGTGAAACCGGCCGGCGGTCACCCCTCCTTTTCTCTGTTTTCACCGGAGAAGGAAGAAGCCGACGCCCCTCTCTGTTTCTTTGTGTGGGTGACAAGTGGGTCCAACGGTCCAGCGGGTCCCACATGTCGGTTATGTGGTGACAGACTTGGGTACCGAATCGGGTGCGCATAGCAAATTCAGTCAGGGTTAGGAAATGCTGATTTTGAATTTTAGATTTTGTGTAAATCTTCTAAATTCCATAGTTCATGCTAGGTAATTATAAAAATAGCAAATGTGGACTTTTTGGAAATCTTGAGAAAAGATCTATGCAGTGAAGTCATAAAATGTACATGTGTGTAGATGTTTTCTGATGTCTCTATTTAATCTTGAAAAGTACTCCAAAAATGCTTATAAACTTGACCAGAGCCATATCTTGAGTGTTAGAACTCCAAAAATGGTGATTATTGTTTTTTTAATTTTGTGATGACATGTACTTGCTAGGAAAAATATCAAACACACTAGTTGTTCACTGTTTTCTTAAGGTTTTGATTTGATCTTGTTAAATAAGGAAATCTATATTATATTGCTTGTCATTTTTATATCTTGAGTTGTGTTGCTCCAAATGATGTGAAATTTTTATGGTAGTCTTTCCATGCTATGAATATACTGTGGTATAAATTTCATGGTCATTGCTTACTGTATGATCAAGTTATTGATGTAACTTGTTTATGGCTTGATAAATAGCTTGTAAATAATATATAATTGATAAAATGGAAACTGTTGTTTTATTAGCTTAGTATGATGTTTATATATCATATTGATTCATGCTAGGGCCATGTGTTCATAGAAGATATGGAGTTTTAGGTTTAACTTACTCTCACATGATTTGTTGTATTAGCCATTTGTCTTTTTCATAGAGGTTGATATACCTGTCCAAATGGCTTGAAATTTGGACAGTAGACTTTTGGTAGCATTTGTAGGACATTGTAATTTTGGTATAATTTATTATGCACTTTTGATAGGTGTTCATAATTCCACCTAATTATCTAAATAAAGTAAGAAAATATATTAAAAGAATTTATTTAGGAATGGGCACTATGTTTTCTGGTGTTCATTAGTTATGTGTGACATGTTGGTAAAGTTGGTTTTGTCCAATTATATGTTTGCAACATATGTTAATAATTATTTCTTGCGATTATTAGTTTCTGGACAGTTCTGGGGGCAATGTAAAGTACCCCATGTTAATGATGGTTTCTGAGCATCTTGTCTATAGTAAAGTTGTATATAATTCATGTATCTAGCTTGTGTTAAAATTTGGTGGCATTTGGCTAAGTAGTTTTTGAGTTGTAGCTGTTTAAAGTCAAATCCCAGATTTGGTTGCTCTCTGTTTGGAGCAGACCAGATTCTATAGTTTTATCTTTTCGACCTATTAAACTTGAGAATTAGGCTTAGTGGATATTTAACGAATAGTAGACAATTTCATAAGCTTTCCAGATTATCCTCTTGCATGTCATTTGGAATTGTGTAGCTTCTGGAATGATGTGATTTCTAGACTGTTCATGCTGATTGCAAATCTGAGCCTTTCTATTAAGTATAGTTTGAGTTACAGAAGTGTGTTGGTGTCGTTACTTGATACTTGGATTAGTACCCTGTAATCTTATAAGACTTGTGCCTTGATTGATGTGCTTGTTGTAACAGAACCGACCAAATTATAAGAGCATAAGTACAAAAACAAGCACCGAAGCGCTCAAATTTTCGAACTTGAGCCCATATAATCCCGGTAGTCAATCGAAACCACGAAGGATTTCAAACCAACTTGCTTACAACCAAGATCGCATCATTCAACATACAACATCATACATTACATTTTACAAGTAGTTCCGAAATAAGTTTACACACACGGAGTCGCAATTATTACAAACCAAGTTTATAAAGTAGCGGAAGCATACACACACTAGTTGTTTAACTACTGCCAGTCTTGATGATCAACATCCCGCAAAAGCATTAAGGAAAGTACATAAAAGATGATCACGCCCTAGTGATCTAGTATTCGTCACCCGCAGGGTGGAGACAAGTTTTGCAGAAGCCTTGATAGAGCATATCATCTGCAACAGGAGAGAATAAACCCTGAGTACTGGAATGTACTCAGCTAGACTTACCCGTCAAAAACCAGAAATAAGATGACACCAAGGATTATGCAAGGCTTACACAAGAGGCTAGCTGACATCACATTTTGCATAAAGGCATAAGTAATTGAAACTCTTATAACCTGTACTAGCAGTTCTTTTTAGCATTTACCTATCATCTATCTTAGCACCTGTACTAAACATTCACTTGAGTATAATCAAACAACATTATTATTATATCCATAGCAGGTATAACATTGTGGCAACATTGTATCATTCACTTAACCATCTGTTCATTTAGTGAGATCTACGTTGCCGCTGCTCAAGTCAAGTGCTCACTAACCGGGAGCGACGGCGATTCGAATCGAATTCCTATCCAGCTGGAGGGGTATTTTTAACACTCACCGCGCAGGCCCCTGCCAGGGTCGCACAAGCCACCTTTTCATATGATTCAGGAATCGTGGGTCCGAATGATGTCGCGACCCCAAGGGCGACACTCTGCCAGGTGATAGGGACTCTAACCCCCCTTGGTCTCACGCCAATGTCCCCAAGCACATCCTTTCTCTCCTCCAAGAAGCAACCTACCCTTCGATTCCCGGCCTGAATCACATTACTCGGCTTCGCGGTCGAAACGACTTATCCGACCAACTAAGTGTTAGACTGCGTTCAACATGACTCAAGGACGTACAGCGAATCGGTCCTTAAATGACTCGGACAGGCATAGCTCCACACCCAAGATGTGAAGTGTCTTGCGGCTGTACTATCGAACTCCCGCCCGGTCTCAATTTCATTTAAAGCATGGTTCCATTCACGATAGCCATAAAGCCACTCGTGACTCCTTCCTACATCTCGCGGATGACCGGAAATCACCCGACTTCTACCGTACTAAGCAGGGCTAAGCATTGATATATACCTAAACCTAAATTAGGATTTAAGTACGATATCTGGGCAAGGATAGGTATAATGCAACAATTGTTTTCATACAACTCCTACAACTTAATGCATTAAACAATTAAAAGTACTCAAGATAGATTTATAAAACGATGGGTTCAGTATGCACTGGGGCTTGCCTTTTAGAAAGGTCGAGGGCCAGTGGTCAGGACACTCAGGCAGGTCTTCTGCGGGAACTTCTCCGCCGGTTGGTTCCTCTGGTTGCTCCGGCTGGTCCTAGACTTCCTCCGGAGTCACTTGCTCGAATTCGAGGAGCGTTATCCCCTCCGGAACACCTATTGTATGAGTGCACAATAATTATCATGGATGCATAATGGGTGCAACATGCTCGGAATGAAATGCATTTCAGCAATAAAAGTACTCTATTCAAGTCACTTCATCAATACGTGCAAATCTCTTCTCCGGTGGAGAAGTACTTACCTAATCTACCCAACCTAAGATATAGCTTTTCTTCTTCGGTTAAGGCCCTAGCACCTAACAATTACAAGAGTAACATTACTTAGGTCACCAAATCCAACACCCAAAATATCACAGTAAGACACCCTGGACAACAGTTCAAAGATTCTAACATAACTGAAGATTCCTAACTCCAAAAGATATGATATAAGACAATCTGGAAAGCTTAAGAAATGCACTACAATTAATTTTCAGATCTCAACCCTAAATTCATAAGTTTTCCATGTCGAATTTCCTAAGTTCCAGAATCTGTCCTCTCTAAACAGAGAGTAGCCAATTCTGGACTGTCACTTAAAATAGTAATAACTCCTAAACTACTAAGCCAAATGCTCCCAAATTTTGACACAAGCTAGTTTATCAAGTTTACTACAACTTTGGTATTCATAAGTTTTACAGCAAACACTTTTATCAAAGGCCAAACCCAAAGATACTACCAGCTGTCCAGAAAACCTAGAATTACAATGATTAAATATTTATTTATGTGGCAAACTTCCCTTAAGACCAAAATAATATTACCACAAGTTCACATAGGTCACAAAAACACCAGAAAGTAAGGTGTGCCCACCTAGAATATTTATTTGTACTCATTTCTTAATTTACATAATTAATTAAGTGGGATTTTAAACATATATGTAAACTGCTCCTAAAATTCTACACAAATTACAGGAGACTCTAAGAACCAAAAAGAGACCACTGTAAAAATTTGAACTAAAATTATTTATAGAAACTCCCTAAACAAAATTCACAAGCCCAAAAGGCTGATTTTTGTATAATTAACAAATCATATTAAAAAGTGTCAAACAACAGATTTCCTAATTTTCTTGGACACTTTAGGGTACCAAGACATTCCCCAAAAAGTTATAAGAACATTGCACATGTAGAAAAATTACTAAAATTCATTTAAGTATTTCCTAAAATAAAAAGATAGCATTATAACTTGAAAAGTACTTAAGCACTACTGCCCAAATTTTTACCAAAGCTAGAGCAAGTATAAATTAGCCTACCCACCAAATTTCATAATTTTTGGAACACTGAAACTCAAGATATGATTTAAACAAGTTTGCATGTAATTTAAAACACATCTCAAAACCCTAATTAATCCTTCCAGAAAATAAACATCACATACCTATTTGATATTTTTCTTAAATACTACACTTCATGCAGAGCCCAACAAGATTTAAATCATAATTTTTGAGCAAGTAAAACCCTAGATATGAAATTCCTAAACATCATCTAAATCTGTGAAATATAACTCAGAATCAACCCTAGCTACAGTACTGGGCCGGCTTGCCTAACGCGCGGCCCACAACTCGCGCGCGGCTCATGACCGCGGCATGCTCTTGACTCCCGCCCGCGCGCCTGACAGGGGGGGTCATAGTGTCAGCGACACCGGGCAGGGGAGGCGGACGACGGTGGTCGGCGCTCGCCGCCGGTGGGTCAGCCGGCGAAACCGAGGGCACCAGCACGATCTCCGTCCTTCCCCGAGCCGATGGAGGTAGGATGGAGAGGTTAGGTCAGCCAGAGGCAGCTCACCGACGGGGACGGCGACTCGGCGGTGGCTGACCGCCGTGCTCCGGTCATCTCCGGTGACCAAAACGGCAAGACAGAGAGGGAAAAGGACCAGCGAGCACAGGCGGAGAAAATGAGGTACCCTTAAAGGGCGGTGGTTTGACAGGGAGGCCGGGCCTCGTGCTCAGTACCATGGCGGCGCACATTTCACTCCGGCGAGCTCCGCGTTCCGGCTAGGCTACGGCGGCATTGGGCGCTCCGTCTTAGGAGGATACACTACGACTAACGGTACACTCCATGCGCACACCAGAGAGAGTAGAGACGGTTAGGACAAGGCTCGCCGCGGAGGTGTGCCGTCGGTGGCCATGGCGGCTCGGTCAGCACGCGACGCACCCGCGGGTCGTTCCGGCTTGCCCGGAAGGTTCCCGGCGGTAACATCTAACCCCGAGCATCCACACGGGTTGAGGAAGTGGGGACGGAGGTCAAAGCAAGAAGAGAGCGGCGGAGACGAGCTGGCCACGGTGGACCGTGACGGCGGCGACGCCCCGGCGAGCTCCGAGCGGAGACAAGACGATAATGTGCCCTTACCTCCACGCAATCGGCTCAGGCAAGAGGTGGAGGAGGTAGAGGAGTCCAAGGAGGAGCTGTGGCTGAGCTGGATTGAAGAATGGGGCGGTGGTGAAGCTGTGACGCTCGAGTGCGAGCTCCGGGTCGGCAATGGTGCTGGCGGTGGCAACCTCATGCTCTCCGCGCGGGTGGGTGAAGGAGTGAGGCCAAGGCGGAGGATTTGAAGCCGCGTGGTCCTGCTGGAGCTCGACAACGCCTCTCCAAGTCACCAGGCGGCCGGCGCGTGGCTTCCACGCGTCGAGCACCCCCTGTCACCGGTCGGCAATGATGGAGTTCAGAACTCCGGTTTCAGTTGCGTTGGCCGACTGACAATGATTTTTCTAGCCTCCACATCTCCTAATCTAGCTCGAGTCAGCCAAGGATGATAATACCAAAATG
This sequence comes from Saccharum hybrid cultivar R570, assembly GCA_038087645.1. Taxonomy (NCBI): domain Eukaryota; kingdom Viridiplantae; phylum Streptophyta; class Magnoliopsida; order Poales; family Poaceae; genus Saccharum; species Saccharum hybrid cultivar. The sequence goes on along the minus strand of JAQSUU010000235.1, from coordinate 1,207,317 downwards.
GTAGAGCTACATGAGGACTACAACTTTGTCAATTGGCTCAAGGACTGATTCGGTCTGGTTTGTGAGTTATAAGGTACCAAAGTGGGGTACATGGAAACTGTTTACAGCTTCACACTTAGCCAAAAATGCTAAGTCCCAAAACAGCCTCTAATACTGACTTGTGGGCCATTTTTGAGCATGTTCTGGTCATTTTCATGAGATGACCATATTAGAACTTTTCTTCCTTATGAAATTCTCTACAACTTTGCTTAAGGTTGCTTCTCCATGCAAGATCTCTAAGCTGGACTTTTTAATTGGTCAAACCAGATCACTCTAGGGGTCCACACTTAGTCAACAACATTTGGAAGGGCAATTTGAGAATTTTGATCAACATGAACAGTGCTCCACTACTTTTCCTAAATATAATTAAGGTTTTATGAGACCTAATTAGCCACTCTCCCCTTTTGTTACACCACTACCTAGTGTCAAATGATGTGAGCCAAACAAAATTCTAAAAACAACCACATAAAAATAACATGAAATGATGCATGCTTATGCTCATGCAAATGCAATGCAATTATGGAGCTAAACACCTGAGGTGTTACACTTGTCCTCTTCTATGTTATGCCTTAGTGAGGATTAAGTTAATTAGCTCTAGGTGTTTATGAGAACCTTGGTATGCTTATTTGATGACTTTGGTTTATTGCACTTATATGCATTCATACATATGCATTGTTGCACCTTATTTAGGTACGTTAGATGAAGCACGTGAAGGACCTGATGTGGAGCCAAATCCAAAGATGGAGTTGGTGGATCCACCCCGCAGATTGAAGGACCGGACAAGTGGTAGATTGGAGGATGCTCGCCAAGCGAGTTTCATCTGACATACTCTAACTTGAGTCAGATCCCAGGCAAGCCCCGGAGCATTATAAGTCTCCTACCTTCAAAGCAATTAATTCTATATATGTTATAAGTATTGTTGCATTAAGTGCTAGGAGTTGGTTGGAAACCCTTGCTGCATTATATCATTCCTTGTCCAGATATATGAATCCTTGAATCCTACATAGATTAGGATCGAGTAGATGCTTAGCCCTGCTTTAAGCGGTAGAAGTCAGGTGATTTCCTGTCACCTGCGAGATATAGGGATATTCATATATGGCACGGTTGGCTATATTTGCTATCGTGGAAAGGAACCATGTGTTACTAAAATGAAATGAGACCGAGCGGGATGATGATAGTGAAGCGACAAGGCATGGAGGTCTTGGGTGTGAATCTATCCCCGTCTGAGTCGTTTAAGGACCGATTCGCTGTACGTCCTTGAGTCATGTTGAACGCAGTCTAACACTTAGTTGGCCGGATAAGTCGTTCCGACCGCGAAGCCGAGTAATTCGGTTCAGGCCGGGAGTCGAATGGTAGGTCACATTTTGGAGGAGAGAAACGTTGTGCTTGGGGACATTGGCATGAGACCAAAGGGGGGTTAGAGTCCCTAGCACCTGGCAGAGTGTCGCCCTGGCAGGGGCCTGCGCGGTGAGTGTTAGAAATATCCCTCCAGCTAGATAGGAATTCGATTCGAATTACCTGTGGCTCCCGGTTAGTGAGCACTTGACTTGAGCAGCGGCAACATAGATTCCATTAAATTGAACGGATGGTTAATTGGATAACGATGGAAAGGTTGTCTCAATTTATACCTGCTATGGTTAATATTGTTTGCTCCTAATAAAGTGAGTGCTCTAGTACATGTTCTAATATAGACGATAGGTTAATGATAATTAACTTGATGCTTAAGCATTAATGATTGATCATCTATATTAAGCTTTTATGCAAAATATTGTCAAGCTAGCCCCACTTTATATTAGCCGTACATGATCCTTGGTGTCACCTTATTTCTGGTTTCTGACGGGTAAGTCTAGCTGAGTACCTTCTCGTACTCAGGGTTTTATCCCCACTTGTTGCAGGTTGTGATGTATCATGGCGGATGTAAGAGTTGGTTGACTCCTGCCGTAGTGGCGGAGTGTGATCACGAGCATGATCCTTCTTATTTACTTTATCTCTAATGCTTTTGTTGGAAGTCGACCGTGGTACTGGCATGTATTTGAAATAAGAATAATGTTAGTTTCAAATTACTTTGCTTCTGCTACTTTTCAATGTAAATTAATAACTATGTTGAACTCCGATGTATATTGAATTACTTGTGAAATGGCTGTAACATGTGACTTATTATGTTAAATCACTACGATCTTGGCTTGTATGTTGGTTGGTTTGAAATCCCTCGTGATTTCATTGGACTACCGGAGTTATATGGGCTCAAGTGTGAGAATTTGCTCACTTCGGTGATTATTTTTATACTTGTGCTCTTATAATTTGGACGGTTCTGTTACATGGCCCCCTAACATTGCATAGTTTTTATTACTATTTTTAGTTATGTCTCACTAATCACTAGAGATTATAAATAAACAAGATGTACTAACTAATTTTAGATTGCTTTTCTCAAATATACTTGATTATCTTATGTTAAGTGACTAAATAAAATACATATATGACATGAATTATTGATCTATGAAGAATGTCCCTTCAATTCTTATCTTCAAAATTTAGATATTTACTTTATTCGTCCTATAATATAGTGTATTGCAAAAAAAAATTAAGGCAACTTAAGGGAATCTTTAAATGGCGCAAACCCATAGATTGAACTCAATAAAGATCCCAAATTATGCCAAATTTAAGCATACACCATGTCAAATGCATTATTTCAGTACAAATTTTAAAGTCAAAATATGACGGAGGGAGTATCATTTTTTTAAAGATAAAGAGATTAAAGTTAATTTATTGCAGATTTTTAAGCCAACATTAAATTCCGCAATTTTTTAAGCCGACATCAAGATCTCCTGTGGGTACTATATAATTTTTATCGACACTTAGTGTGCGTTCGGCCCCCTATATCTGAATTCTGGCTCCGCCCCTGATCTAGAGCAACACCTCCACTATGGATCTAGGATCTCACCATGAAGTTGAGGAACCTGTAGGCAGAGGCGGACCCAGAAATTTGCTAAGCCCCGAGCTAAACCATGTAATAAAGGACTAAATCATTTTTCTTTAATTTTTATAGGTGATGAAGTAAGTTCATATAGAGTTTTCTAGCCAAGGACCAGGGCTGCAGCACGGGCAGGCTTGCAAAGCAGCTCCGGATCTAGGAAATACAGTACATGTTTTGGTGGAAATGGCCACTTCTGCCTTTAGGATGCTAAATGCTACTAAATGTTTGACATATGTAGCATTCGTTAGCTATTGATATTGGTTTAAATTAACTAGCGTGATGTAGTGTGACCACATGCCCACGCACCTACATCACACCCTACAAAGCCACCCCAAAGATCCATGCGCTGCCACCTGGGATGGAACCGGAAGTGAACAGCCGAACAAGGCAAGGAGCGCTTGCGAGGAGAGATAAGGCGATTTTGGTCCTTTCACATGGATATTTTTTTTGTCTATTCTTTTTGCCATGTAGTCCATCGACACTCAACGTTACAAATCAGGGACAAACAAATGCTTCAATTTTAAATTACGAGGGCAAAATCATAAAATTAGAAAAGTAGGAGTAAAATCATAATTACACTCTAGAGTAGAGACATAACACCAAATTCTCATTAAACTAAATAGCTTATTGTTGAATGGTGAATTAATTCTACCTACCACTATCAAATCAAAATCTGAATCTTTTATGTATCTCTGAATTTACCAAGTTCTTTAGTTCAATAAGAGGCGAAGGGGGTGTGGAATTGCTATGGACTAGAGGATGGTAACTTAGCTGATAGGCTGCATGGTTGTGATGGCCACTTTTTAGTTCATGCTTTTATGTGCAGTAACACTGATGTTCTGTACTACGCATCAGTAATTGAAAATGTTGTGCTGAAATAAAACTTTATTTAAATGCAAAGCATTATCATCTTTTAGTGAATTCTTATCGAGTCTTATCTAATCGTGGTGCAGCTTGCATTGATAGTAAAATTCATTTGTTAATTGTGATCTTATTCTAGCATGGTTGACGAGAGGCATGCTATGTGCAACTTTTTTTTTGTTTCTCTAAAATTTTTTGTTGTAGCTTACATAACATACATGGGCTTTAATCAGTATGAAGCTTTGGCAAAGGACTCCGATGGCATCGTGTTGTTTTTTCTTTTTTTAAGGCCTCGTTTAGATTGCCAAAAACATCTAAAATTTTTTTGGCACAGTACCTGTCATATCGAATCTTTGAACGTATGTATAGAGCATTAAATGTAGGTAAAAAAACTAGTTTTACAATTTATTTGTAAATGTCAAGACGAATCTTTTGAGTATAGTTAGTTCATGGTTAAACAAATTTTGCCAAATAACAACGAACAATGCTACAGGAATTTTTCTCCAAAATTTTTGGGATCTAAACGAGGCCATAGATAAGGAGACATCATGTTGTTAGCTTGTCATTCACAGGTTCTATAATTATTCTTTGTTTCCTTTATTTAAAGCGTCACATATCTATTGCAGCATAAACCGATACTTTGTCTAGTGATCATCATCAATTTTTATGGGCCACTGGTGTTTATTCTTCGTTGCCTTTACGAATATTCTTCGTTTCCATATTATTTCCGTATTGCATTGGATTTTTAACCATGGATGCGCCTTACTGTATTATTGTATATATCAAATTATATTGTACTAGCAAAAGTGCCTGTGTGTTGCAACGAGAGAAAAAATATTGTCAGATATTTATAGAAAACAAAGATATGAATAGTATATATAGTTGTTTATGCTTTATTACCCTTTCTATAAATTTTAATAATTTTTATTTTATAATGTCAAACACACATAATACTTAATTGATAGTGACAATGATATGTAAATGTCATATATTAAACCTATATCGAATTAAAATACAATATTTATAGATTGTATTGGTCTGTTAAAGTACTCAATATTTTAGTTGATGGTTTGATTAGCTAGACTATCGGTTGATCCAAGTTTTAAAGAATAGATTTGTTTCTAATAAAAACTAGCCATCAATGTGCTTCTAGGCGAGGTCCTTGCGCATCCATGTGCGCCGCCATGGTCAAAGTGCTTGGTGGGTGCCGCCTGCCCGTTGCCTGATCAAGCAGCGCCTAGATGTCGCGGAGGAACAAGGAAGTTGAAGTCGTTGGTCTGCCCCTCCCCTATCTTTCCTGTGTCGACTCTGGTAATCGCGGTGGGGTCCTTGAACAGGTCCTGGAGTAGCGACTTCGTCGTCGCCAAAGAGCATGGCTGGTTGTCATAGCACGCGCAGGCACTGGATGACCTCCTCCCTCGGGAGAGATTCCTCGGAGCAGCGCTCTGTCCGCGACGCCTCGGCGTCAGCGGATTCGGCTTATTCGATGTCGCGGGCGAGGCCACCTCAACCACGCCTAGATCGTGGCCATCCTTGTCGTCCTGCGCGTCCCAAGGAGTATGCACGAGTGTCCTATAGAGGCCTATATCTTCTATGGGTTTTTATATATAATTTTTTATTATCAGCAAGGAGAAACACGAGCGAAATGTTTTGATGCAGTGTTGGTTCGTATATGACTCATGGTGCCTTAGTTTCCAAAACAAACACAAAGAAATCCGATTGGAACATCTTGTATTTGGATCAGGATTCTAGTTAACGACTAAAAAATGGCTAAAATTTTGCCTCTTTATTATTAGAAAATAAATTTAGATAGAAACCGAGAAATATTGGGAAAAAGAGAAATAACAGAAAATTTTCATGGAACAGACAACATAAAAACAAATGGAAGATACTCGAAAAATGTGAAAATAAGATAACGCATAAAATATAAAACGTAAAACCATAGATACTCAAAAAGAAAATTAATAGGGAAAATTCACGTAATGCACAAGAAAAAAGACGTAAATATGACGTGAGTTGTAGAAACAGAGAAAATCTCCTCCCTTTCTTGTCAGATTTTATAAAGTGGTATACACAGGGTATTAGAGAGAGAGGGAGGAGACATCACCGATGTTCCTTTAAAGACTTATTTACGAATCCGTCATTGCCTATTGAGTGTCTTGCGGATTTGCTATTGGAGACAGATGTGCGTTGTGCCTCTATCTTGGAGGTGATAGATCCAACAATATGGATTCACATCGGATTTGGACTCAGGCTAATAGCTGTGAATGGAAAATATTATTAGTAGGGTAAAGTTAGACGAAAATTTAGGGTGCCAAGAAATTTTGCCTCTTTAATACTAGGTACAGAGGTATAGATATAGATATAGATATAAATATAGATATACACCCTAGTCACTTATGCTGAAATTTAGCTTATGCTGATTTATTATGATAGAAAAATATTGTTCATCGACGAACCGGGTGACAGACATAGACACAGATACAAGATATCTAACGCATACGAAACTGCTTTCACAAACACGCTCTAAGCCCCTGGCATGTGGACCACCGTGCGGGCCTACCTGTCATCCATGGCAGAGAGCACGGGTGGTCATGTACCGAAGCGGTGCCGGGCCGCACCGCAGTGCGCCGTCCCACGGCCCATCCCCAGCCCCAGCCCCAGCCCCAGCCCCCCAGGGCAGGCTGGCGCGTGTCCTTTCCGCTGCACTGCACATGCCTCGCACTCGCGCCCCTACACAGCCACCACGAGTCCACGACCCGCGTCCTCCGCACCCCTAGCACACCACGTGACGACGTCCCTCCCCCATGCCGCTGGGCCCCGCACAACCCGGGCCCCAGCGGGCAGCGGGCCACCCTGCGCAGTGGAGAGAGAATCTCACCGAGGCCCCCAAAACTGGCCCCACCGTGGTTCCCTTGCACGAGGCCCTGCCAGCGGGGTCCGCCGAACACAGCGTCACAGTGGACCCACACGTCATCCAAGGTGAGTCGCTTGCGGGCGGGTTCTAAATTACATACAGTCAGATGCGCAGCCACGTCGTGGAGGCCTAGGCTTTTTTGAGGAGCGCGGAGAGCGAGAGGTCCGGACGGGAGAGGAAGAGAGAGGCCCGTGCGTTCGTGGTCGGTGCCGGTGCGCGTGGCGTGGTGGCCGTGCCTGCCGTCCGTCCATCCCCGTCTCTCCTCTTCTGGCGCCGGCGACAGCGGGAGGGACTCCCGGGGAGGAATGGCTGGGGTGAGGGCTCCGCTCGGCGCGGTGGCGGTGGCCGCTCTCGTCGTCGCCATCTTCATGCCGGCCGCCGCTGCGGCGCAGGCACCGGCGCCCGCGCCCACCAGCGACGGTACGCCGTCTCTCTCTCTCTCTCGCTCGCTCGCTCTCCTCCCATTCTTTTCTTCCTGCAATCACATTGCGATCTGGACGCCCGCGAATCTGTGTTACGTGCGCCT